>CM035124.1:134485087-134595087 GCA_020205555.1 Panax stipuleanatus | reverse complement strand
TTATTTATATAATATATGAAATGATTCTTAAAATTATTGTAATAATTATTATTTTATTATATGAATTTATCAAGATTAGTTAAGTTAATTATTTTAACTTAACTAAGAATGGTATATGATGTAAAGTGTGATTATAGATAAAAATCTTAAATTTTGATCTATGTTATGTAATTTCATGATTTATACAATTATTGTATAATTATATTTAAAAGAAAAGTATATTTATATTATGGATAATAAAAATTTATTTTCTTAAGAAAATTCGAATATTTAATATAAGAATTGATTATATTTATATTTGAATGATATGTATGTACATTATGTGATTAATGTTAAGTGATTAATTATTGATATGAATTATATATAGTGTTTATGTGGGTGGATATAACTTATTAAGCTAATTAGAGCTATTAAGTTAATAAACTATTGGAATGTGTGATGACTTTATGAAGGTTATGTAATTGATTACACAAATATACCTTATATAATGTGTATACATTTATTTTGTATATAATATTATGCAACCTAATACATATATTAGGTATGATAATTAAATAATCTAAGAGATCTATTTTATACATCTCAAATAAGTGATTTTATAACCTAAGTAAAGCAAGTCTAACTGGTTATGAAATTAAAGATATTTGTGTAAGGAATTTATTTACAAAGGTGTGTAATGGAAACTTAATTAAATAATTAGGATAAGATAAAAAAATAAAAGTATGGGACTAAGTTTATTTTATGGCCCAAAGAATTAAATAAGTAGCCCAATGGTTTATTTAAGCATTGGACTTGTAGCTAATTGATTTAATAGCAATTAAGTTATTAAGCTAGCCCAATATAATATGTATGGAACAAGTATTATGATGGTCCAATTTAATTATGGGTGGAAGCCCAAACCCAATTTAGTTAGTAAGCAAAAATAAGAAAAAGGAGCAAGCCCAAAGGAATTAAGGAAAGCCCAAGACTTTAGCCCAAGAGGAAGGGGTAGTATAGTCATTAAGTGAAGCATAAAATAAAACCAAATTGGGTGGAGAATAAGGCCACTTGGCCGGATTGCTTAAGGAGAGAAAAGGGAGGTGCATGTAATGATGTCATTTACTTTAGTGAGTAAACCACTTTGTTAGGTGGCATGTTTTTATTTGGCCAACACTTCATCCAAACTTACAAGTTAAACAAGGCTTGCAAGCAACTTCTATAATGATTGGGATAGAGAGAATAGGATATTGGGAGATAATTATATCTCTTCAATTTACTAACAAACAAAAGTCTTTTACTTTTCTCTTTCTTCTCATTTTGTATAAGCTAGCAAAACAAAACAACAAAGGGAGAGAGAGAGTGAGGACTTCGGCCACCATAGGGAGAGAAAGAGGGAGAGTCTTTGATAGTTTCTTAGTTCTCTAATCTAAGCTTAGGAAGAAAAGAGAGGAGAAAAACAAAGGTATAACAAAAAGATTTCTACTTAAATAGTCTAGTTTCCTTCTTGATTTGATTTGAGTTTTGATTTTTATAAAATTTTGATCTAAGGTTTCAAATCCTTAGATTTATGTGTTTAAAAGTTTTTTTTCTTTAGATCTAACCCTTTTGTGTGTCAAAAATTGGATCTAAAGCATAAAAGGGAAAATAAGTTTTTCAAAAGTTAGAAAACTTATTTTTTCTTAGCCTTAGTTGTGTTAATCTTGTGTTTGATGCTTTTTGGTAAAATAGATCATGGATCATGATAGATCCATGAGTATATTTGGTATTAGTTTGTGTTATGATATTTTATGATGAATTTTGTTGGTGAAGGGATAAGGATATGGATGATTTCTTAAAAATCACCAAGTATTGAAAAATAGATTTTTGTGAAAACAAAGTATGAAATGGAAATGACCATATCTCTCATTATACTTTGAATTTTTGAGTGTGGTCAATTTCTGGGGATAAGTCTTCTAACTTTTCCAAGTAGAATCACTTAAAAAGATGTTATAGATTTTCGTGTGGACTGATTTTAGTCAAGAATGCCAAATCTGAAAAATGACAAAAATTATGTTGTCTGGAATTTCCAAAGGCTGTTTCGGCCATTTAATTTTTGAAATAAATTCCAATCTTTTGGGACATTAAAATATATGTTATAAAGTAGCTTGTGTCCAAAAATAAGCTCATTCTGACTTAAATTGAGCAAGTTATGACCATTTCAATATTTATATTTTTTTGATAAAAATCGCTATAACCGGAGTTCTATAACTCCGATGGCCACAAAATTTAAACTGGATGTCCACGTTAACATGTGTAAGATCTCGCCAAGAGTTAGGAATTTTCGGATTTAAGCGTGAGGTAACTAATTTCTTAAGGAATTAACTAGAAACAGATTTTCAAAAAATACTAAAGGGAGTTAAAAATTTACAGAAAATTCGTTTATGTGTATGGATTATATGTATATATGTGTGGCCAAAGGATAGAAAAATAATAAGCTGATTTGGTATTTTCGTGAATAGGGTATTTCAGCTTACTGAAATGAACATTTCAGGTTACTGAAATGGAAAACTAAAATTTTTAGAAAAGAAAGACAGTTTGGTTTCAGCTTGCTGAAATGATGTATGCAGTCTTCTGAAATCATAAATAGTTATCAAGTCATAATAAGAAACTTGTAAATGAACGAGTAAGTGTTAAGGTGTTATTCAATGTTTAATTATGTGATTACATATTAGATAATTTACTTATACAGTAATAATATTATAAAGTATAATGTGATATACTGATTACAAGGATAATCTTTTTAATGATAGGTCTTTATGTTAAAGATATAACTATATTGCGTAGCAGTAAGCAGCGATAAATGCAAGTATCCTAACCTTTGCATTTACTTTATGCAATGGATCTTAGTAAGCAAGTATCTAAACCTTAAGCACTATTTTTATTTCGTGCAGACAGGTATATATTATGATAGTTTCCAACTCAATATAAATTATCAAATATAAAGCATGTTCATGAATAATTATTGTCAATTATTCATATCCGTAATGATATCCATAATTCGTTTATGAAATTATTCTTATATTATGGAATTTTATTTCATCCATTTATTGTTTATTAATATATCATTATTGCCTTCTGTTATACAAGTGTCCCCACTTGTATGAACTATTGTATTCGTGCAAGAACTCTTGAACTTGAAATTCTTTGATATGACAAATTATGTTACATATTATATATTAAACTTCGGTATGTATTTATTGTTTAAAGACTGTCTACGCTTTTCGACTCGGCTAGACATAGTTTGAATTGTACTGTTGAATATTATTGTTTATGATAAAGTCGTCCAACTGAATTGTTTAGTTAGGACTCCAGACTGAGTATGAATAACCCGTAATGGGAAAATTATTTATGTGCCCAAGGCGAATAGAGTGAATGAAATTATCGTTCAAACAAATAGTATTGATCAATACAGGACATAACGGGGCTGATCACCCTACATGTCCGTAAGACCAAAGCGGTTTGCAGATGAATTTCTGTTTAAACTTTTTCGAAAATAAAAAATAAAAGTTCATGGTCTATTGACCGCTCAGTATTTATAGTCATTACATCGTTTCAAAATTTTAAACGATTTGATATGTTATTAAGAATTGTTTCAAATGACTTAACAACTATTGATTCGTTGTAGAAGTAGCCCTCAAAGAAAACATTTATTTCTTTCAGCTGATGTTTATTATCTAATATTACTTGCTGAGAAATTAAATGCTCATTCTTGCTTTAAATTAAATATTTTCAGCTAAACGTGATCAACCAGAAGGCTCTGGCAAAAATAAAGGGAAAGGAAAGCTAAAGGAATAAGTTTTATGGTATCTTGTGTAATAGTTAGACTTTATTAAGATAACAATATTTATTATCTATCATGTAATGAAATACTTTAAAGGTCGTGTACTTGGGATTAGACAACTCTGATATGAATATTAAGTTTATAAATTATATTATTCCGCTCAAAGAAATGGTATCGTGTAGCACCAAGTTCGGGTTTCAAGTACTTGGATTTGGGGGCGTTATAGAATCTTCTTCATTGGCTTCACAAATCCTGCATCATTGAGGTTTGGCAGTAGAATCGTTGAAACAAGAACTTTTGGATGCTTGTGTAGGTTCCGGTGGTTTGACTCAGATGAATACCCCAATCCGGCTTTCCCCGACTAGGCTCGGGATTTGCACCAGACTCTTGATACCTTGCTGATTCTTTCCTAACTCTTCTCCAGGGCGAAAACCCAAAGATATCATCTCCTGACCAACCATCATTACTTTGGAGGAGACTCTTGGTTTCAAAGTTGGTGCTCCAACAGGTAGGTACTAAGTATTGCTCACCTCCAAAGCTTGAAAACTAGCAGGTTCAATCCCTTCATCTAGACTGATCACTGGCATATCTCGCTGTATGCAGATGGGTATTTTGGTTCGGTATTTATTGTAATCAGATTGCCATCAATAATGTACTTGAGTTGCTGATGAAGGGTAGATAGAACTTCTTCTGCCATATGGATCCACGACCTTCCCAGAAATAAATTGTATCCGATTGTAATGTTAAGTACCTGGAAGGATACATAGAATGTATGGGGACCAATCTCCAGTGGAAGTCTAATCTATCCCACAGCCTCTCGGCGAGACACATCAAAAGCCCGAATAACTACATGACTGGTGTGGATCCGGTTAGGATTGATCTTCATTCTTTCCAAGGGGTCGTAGGGACAGATGTTCAGTGACGATCCTCCATCTACTAGCACACCCCCGACTACATACCCTGATGACATCACTGTGATGTGTAGTGATTTGCAATGACTCGTCCCTTCTGCGGGTATATCATCGTCAGTAAAGGATATCACATTGCTATTGAAAATGAGCTCTACCACATGACAGAATTTCTCAGTATCCACCGTCTTTGGCAAATGGGCTTCCTCTAATACTTTTACCAGAATGTTGCGATGATCCATCGAAGATAAGACCAGATCTAGGATGGATATCTGTTTAGGTGTCTCTTTCAAGCTTTGCACCACCTTAATCTTATTATGCCCCATTTTGTTGAGGAATTCTTCAATTTTCTCTTCAGCCACTTTCCCTTTAGCTTTAATAACTGAATTGATCACCCGTTAAGGCAGGTATAGTGGATTTTCCTTTGATATACTGGCAATGTTGTTTGAAGTTGAACCTTCATCCTTCCCATAGTTCCATGGGACTCTTTTCAGGCTTACGACAGGGTATTGTGGTATGAGGGGCAATATCAAAGGCTCGGGCGCCGCCACTTTCACAGGATTCTGTACTTCTTGGACCCCTTTCCCTTGCAGTACTAGGGGTGTTATGGCTAAATCCTTCTCACAGGAAATAACAGTCACTGTTTCCTGATTCCATCCTAGGGGAATAAATAGTGCTTCTTCATCGGGATAACTATAATCTTGATTTCCTTTTATCAGATCACCACTTTCAATCAAGTTCTGAATCAGGTGACGAAGTCCCCAACAATGCTCAGTGTCATGACCGGGCACATTTGAATGATGCTAACAAATCCTGTCAGACTTGAACTTATTGGATCTAGGGTTTATCGGGGGTAACAAATCTGTAACCATCCCCTCATTGATCAGCATTTGTAGGATTTCTTTCATCGACTAATTCAAATTACTGAAATTTCTCTGGAATGCGAATTCCCTATAAGCTTGGAATTTCTCTTCCTTGGCCACCTTATCGGCCCAAGGTTCATGCTCATGAAACCAGTAATGATCCCTCATGGCAATGGGATTAATTTTTAGTGTAAGAGGACTTGGTTCTTGTTGGTTGATCTGATTTATCAGCTGCCTGGTTATCTGATGTTGATACATGACCAGATCCGGTAACTGTCTAATTTGTTCCGTGATAGAATGGATTTCTAGTTCTATCAAGAACTGCCTTTCTGAGAATTCCCAACTTTCTGGGCTTTTGGTGCTAAATTGAGTTGACTCTCCAACATAACGAAGGTATTTAGTTCCTTCTCCATTCTTCGTGATAATCATATTGACACTCTCCTCTTTGTACTGAGGGAGGGGATTATCTTGCACGTGCGGTTGCTCCGATTTGGTCACCACAATCTCTCCGTTGTCTATAAAGTCTTGGATTTTGTTCTTGTGAGACCAACAGTCTTGTGTATCGTGGCCCGGAGATCCAAAATGGTATGCACACTTCTTACTCGGGTCAAAGTTTCGTCCGCCGGTACTGGTTGGCGGAAGGAGTTGAACAATCTTCTTTTGTGCTGTCAACAGTTTAAGCACATTTTCTAGTGAATCTCCTAAAGGGGTGAACGTTCTTCGCCGTCTGGCCTCCATAGTTTTCTGAAATGGAGGATTTGCAGGTTGTGCAGTAGCTTAAAAAGGGGGATAATTTCTCCTTTGAATGGGCATGTTACTCGAATCACCTCTATGATTCTGTCCTTGCAGTACTAAGAATATTTCCTCCTCTTTCTTCTTGTGTGCTCTCCGGGGATTACTCCCATAACTCCTAGATTGGATATGCTCTGCAACGGCTTCAAAGGCAGTCACATCTTTTATCTTCCTAGACTTGAGCCCCATTTCAGCCATTTCTCCATGTTTGATCATCTCCGAGAATGGTTTTCCTATGCATTCTATGACCCTTTCGTAATATGGAGCTTCTTGAATGTTGATGAAGGTCATGACTATCTCAGACTCAGTCATAGGTGGGGTGACTTGTGCCGCCATTCGTCTCCATCATTGAGCATACTCTCTGAATGACTCAGTATTTTGCTTCTTGATTTTGGTGATTTGATATCTGTCTGGAGCTATCTGAAACTTAAAGCTGTATTGATTAAGGAAGGCATGCACCAGCTCTTCCCAGCTATTGATTTTGGAATTATCTAATCGGGCATACCAGGCTCTAGCCTCTCCGGTCAGACTCTTTTGGAACAATTGCATTCTTAGTTTCTCGTCCTCTGTATAGGATCCGACTTCTACAATGAAGACCTTCAAATGGGTGTAGAGATGTCCTAATCCATTATATTTCTCAAAATTAGGGACTTGGAATTTTTTTGGATAACGAGCCCTTGGAAAGATACATAAATCTAAGTAATTCACACTCCCAAATACCCCAATCCCTTTGATGTACAAGATTGTTTCTTCCATTTGTTGAACCTTTTTTAGAATATCACCAGCTTCCTGCTCCTTGTTGAGGATGGTGATTTCAGGAGTTTTGTTAGTCATATCCTGGTTATAGGGGTTCAGGAATTTGAGTGTCCTTCTTTCTGGGATCTTGATTTCCACCGAGTGCAGATGATTCTGAATGACCAGGTGTTTGCTTCCCTTAAAGGCCTTTACTTTGTTCTTTGAGGAAAATAGCTAATTCTGCTATTTGGTTTTTTAGTCCTTCAAACTCTTCCCTAGAGACAGGGTTGGATTCAAGTTGAGCACTTGAAGCCATGTTTGAAGAGGGGCTTAGTGCTTTCTTAGATTTTGACCTAGTGACGGGACCAATTTGTTCCTACAATAAACATAGGTGTGTTAATCTTGAAGGATACATATCAATAGGATGCATGCCATGATGCGTTTATTTTTTTGGAGGTTTTTTAATCTTATCCTGTAAAACAAAGGTTAGTTGTTTCGATGACAGAATAGCATGAAATGATTTACAATGAAATAGAATGTACATTATGACATTTACATTGGGAATTTTAAAATTTACATGGAATTGAAAGAGGAAGGCATGAAGAAGCTTCCCTTCGAATTTGGTTAATATGAGGCTAACCTATCTTAGGCTACTCTTGCGACTTTTCGGCATGAAGGTCCCCAGATCATCGTAATCTACTAGAGAGGAAGTTAATCCGATATTTCAATTGGAGCGGATCTGAGTGGTGCCTTTCATAAGGCCTCGCAGGATTAGTCTCCTATGAGTCCAGTAATCAAACACCGACGAGTTAGCCTCCTGGTGGAGGAATCATAGAGCATACATTCACATACATCGTGTCTCACCATATGAAATGATAACATTGTACGAAGTACTAATATAAAGCAGTAAAGAATTCATTCACATCCATTTAATGTAAAATGCAGCATCCACATATACGCAGATAGAAAAGGGAAATTTTGAAAAGATTTAACGCGGCCTCAGCCCTCAAAAATCCCCAGCAGAGTCGCCACCTGTCGACGTCGGGAAAAAATCATGTCTCTTTGGACGAGATCTTTCTCTCTTCTTAACTTTTGTTGTTTTCTACCCTTTTTACCTTGTCTGTTTTATGAAGGGCGAAGGTTTTTAGAAAAAGGCCAACATGTATCATGTTGACGATTTGAACGGTTTACAGAGTCGCTAGTTGGTAGATTTTGAAATGGTTGTACCAACTCTACCGAGTTTTGTTTGATTTTGCAAGTAGGCCCAATTACTGGACACTGTCAAAACTTAGTCTTGTAATAAAAATTCTTGAAGTTCGGGGGCTTGATTAAGTGAGGGGAAGGTGTTAGGAACCCCTCAACTCCCGTGAAACACGGTACCACATTTTTTCAATATTTCTCTTTTTTTATTTGCAATGTGTGTGTGTATGCTGGAAGTAATTGAGCCTACGTTTTGATTTGAAAGTATTTGTCGTGCTTTCTTGAACCTAGGTACGAAGGGTTTGATTTGATTTTCAAAAGTCTCTTTTTAGACAAGATATGAAAATGATGTTTTTGAAAGAAGGTTTTCAAGCCATTACGCTCGCATAGAATATGAAGCATGTTGATACTTCTATTTTATTCTTTTTAGCCTTAGGCTTGATTTGAATGATGATTGTCGGGCTGCGAAGCATCCTCGACCACAAAATATATACAAGTGTCGGTCTTCTCATGGGCATGACAGCCATCGGAGTAACATTAGCACGACAAACCATATTTTATTATGTTTGAGACCTTAAAATCGGATAACAGTTTTATGGTCCCTCAGATGTACATTTTACAGAAAAACTGGCAGGGTACATTTGTAAAGTGGAGTTTGTCCATCGTGAGAATCAAATTCTGATCAGTTTGATCATGAATCCCATGATTCCTAGGCTCACATAGAACTGCCAAGAAATCCTGCACAACACAGATATTCACAAAAAATGCAATTTGTACTCTAGACGTCGCAAGAGCAAAGGATTCATCAGTCAAATCTTTACATGCGCGTAGCCAAAGCTTCTCGTTCCCACTAGATAGGGATCTAAGGGTCGCGAGGTCGCTTTAATATTTAACAAAACTAGAAAGAAAGCTAGATTTAAGTAAATCTTAGTCATTCTAGCTTCTCGGTTTCAGTTGGACCTATTTTGAATCTTTTGAAAGGTAGAAAGGGCTAGATTTAAATAAATCTAAAACTGCAAAATTTATATTAATACAAATTCATATCAAATAAATAATGAAAAGTAATTATTTAATCACAATGATAAAAGAATATATATATATATATATATATATATATATAAGTTGTAAAGGACCACGAATTTCCAATCCAGTCCCGACTGGAATGTATATATATATATATATATATATATTACTTTGTGGCTCTTTTATAGCTTTTATAAATATATATATATATATATATATAAATATATAAACTGTAAAAGATCCAAGAAATAGTCTAGGCTCAACAAAATATAAATATATATATATATATAGAAAAGCTGTAAAGAGCCACGAAATAATCCAGGCTCGACATAATGCAAATATATATATATATTTATAAAAGTGGTAAAAAGGCCACGAATTTCTAATTCAGGCCAAACTTAAATGTAAATGTTAATATATACAGTTAGTATATATATATTAAAGTGAAAAGGCCACGATTTAGCAACCAGGCCAAACGAAGTCAGAAAAATTATATATATATACATATATATATATATAGTTATATATATATATATATAAGCAGTAAAAGGGCCACGAATGTGCAATCCAGGCCCAACGAAATTAAAAGTTGGTATATATATAGTCAAATATACATATAATAAAGCTGAAAAGGCCATGAATCAGCGATCCATGCCGAACAAGTTAGTACATATGTATATATATATATATATATATATAAGCGATTAAAAGCCATGAATCGTTGATCCAAGATGTGCAAACGAAGAAAAACGTATATATATATACTAATATATATTAAAAAGTTAGCTAAAACGGCCACGGAACTGAGTTTCGGGTCGAATCAGAAGATGAAACTTGATATGTACGTTCACATGTACGTAATAAAGTAGAAAATGAGTTCTGATCGTAAAAATACTTACAATGGACTGCTACACGGGCTTTTTACCACTAAGTAGGCTTCAAACGGACGTTTTCACCGGTTAATTTTTGATATGTTGTAGAATACATGTATACAAACATGTTAGAAGAATAAAATTGGAGTTTGGAGTATAAGAAGTAGGGCTAAGGGATGAAACGGGCAGAGTTTCAGAGCGTTTTCCTTTCTTTTTTCTTTTTTTTGGTAAGGGGGGTCTTATATTTATAGACCCGATGGTTGGTTGCGGCTGCCACGCCTTTTCATATGGCTCCTTAAGTGGGGCCCACTCGGGTGGGTCCTATCGTCTCGAAGTACATGCACTTAGAGCAACGCAACGTCAGGTTCGAACCTTTCTAACTTTTGATCAGAGCGTCCGTTTAAGGTGTGCTATACCTTTCCGGAAAGCCATCTTCGAGAGTGACACAATAACATGGGACTTAACCTTTGTCGAATCCAGGAAGATGTTGATTTGGCTTCCCAGGGTTGTCTCTGGGGTGACTGCATCTCTCGGGTTGTAGCCGGCATTGCTGTACCTCCCAGGTTGTTGTCGGGGCTTGGCCTGACATCCCGGTGTTGTCGTTGGGGTTGTTGTACATCCTGAATTATGGCCAGGGCTTGACTTGACATCCTGGTGTTATCACCGGGGTTGAATTAGATCTTTCGGTGTTGTCGTCGGAGTTACTGTACCTCCCGGGTTATGGCCGAGGCTGATTTGACATCCCGGTGTTGTCGCCGGAGTTGAGTTTGATCTCCCGGTGTTGTCACCAGGGTTGTTGTACCTCCTGGGTTGTGGCTGGGGCTTGACTTGACATCTCGGTGTTGTCGTTAGGGTTGAGTTGGATCTTGGTTTGAACTTCCAGGGTTATCTCCGGAAGATAAAAGACGGTTTTTCCCTCCTGCAGAGTTAGTAACAGGAATGAAAATTTTGAGTGTCTACACATATACTTGATGTCCCGCCCAAGAGAGAGACCCCTGTGACGCCCCCAAATTCCAGGACTGTCATGGGGTCTCTCGAATTTGGTTCATCGCGTGCTTATGGTAATACATCATAATAAAAATAACTAAATATCACACAATCACAGCGGAAAGACTATTCTAGAATAATTTACAATGATTTATTATAATTATTCCCCCAAGTCTCGCAACCTACAATACTTAATAGATTACATAATAATATCAATTAACGACTTATTACATAGCCTAACTTAAGCTTAAACATAATCAAAACCAGTCTTACTACATCATCTTAATACAACATTAAAATTTTTAAAAACATAAAAGAGACAAGCTAGTTGGTAGCCTTGCCCTTGCCCTTATCAACGCCCGAAGGTTCACCATGCTCTGCCTTAACTGAAATGTTTAAGGAAAAGCAAGAATGAGCACAAATTACCCAGCAAGTAATTATAATAAGGGTGAGTAATAAGATTCTCAATTCTCGAAAGGGTATAACAAGGTTTGATAGTTCAAGGATAACAAGAATATCAACAGTGCTCAATAACAGTCGCTAAGAACAGAATAATATCAATATGATTCAATAATAAGTCAATTCAATATTTGAAATAACTGAATACTGAGCAGTCACTAAGGACTATGAACTTCTACTAGAATTAACAGTAATAAACTAAAAATCCAACAAAAACAGGTACAACAGGTGATCAGCCTAAAGCACTATCGTTATGCATAACAATCAATCATACTCAAGTGTGCACGTCGGTTCTCCGACAATTATATATTCCCTTCAAAGAAGGTTGTTCTTCTAAGTCAAATACAAGATCCCGCACCAATTAATTAGTTTGGGACGCTTTTTAATAACATAAGTCTAGCCGAATCAAATGGCATAGACACTTTCACAATATTCAAGATCAATACTAAGTTCAACATGAATAATAGCATTAATGAAATAAGAGTTCAAGTATACTAATTCAATTCAAACAATTAAGTAGGAAACTAGTTCGCAATATACAAATATAAAATACTTGTACAGTAAAAGAGTGTAAGTTAGGAAACTTGCACAATCATAGATTTCCTTGCATAAAGTAAATGCGTCGGTTAGGATACTTGCCTTTAGCGTAGTTTACTCACGTAAAGCTAGCCAACACTTTCGAATTCCTATCGTAATATATATATATATATATATGATATTCATCAGTCATATAATTAAACATCACATTTTATCTAGCTACACAGTCATATAGAGTATAATTTCCATCCTTAACTTCCTCTTTTTTTCAAGTTGATCATATTTATACATCATTACTATCATGTGAGACTACCACAATTAGCAAACATACTCGCATATTATTAATATCACATAAGACCACAATCAATACTAAACATATTTCATTTTAGCAAGTTATGGCATTCCCCTAAGTTAACCGTCAAAATTGGATTCACATATATCACATAGTATATATACATGTTAAAGAGTCTTTTTATATTCGTATAACCTTCCCTTGTTCCAAACATATGTGATATAGGTTCTAGATCGACACTTGCGGTCATTCAAGGTCATGAAATTTACAAAGCCTATCATGCTTGCTTTCAAAACACTTAAGGTATTTATATTAACTTGTATTAGGCATGCTCATGAGTACTCGTATAACATATATGTAGCTAGCATTGTTATTATCTTGAAAACATGCTTCGTTTACACTAAACTTGAATTATGGCAACTAATTATGGTATATATATACATGCATGACACATGAATGAGTCTAAGAGTACTATCACATGTGTCCATAAATATCAGAATATGAAACTTACAATAACATGTTAAGATTTACGTTCAAAACTTATACTTTCACTAGTAAAGTTCATTTAACGCGATCCACGTGCTCACGTTACCTTATAAAATCTATATATGCAAGTTAACATGTATTACATGTGGTTCTAGGTCATGTAAACATGTTTGCAAAATCAGTACCTCAATGTGTCACACATATGTCAAAGTTTGTTTCATAAAACATCCATTTTTGTTCGAAATGTTTACTAATCGAGGTTTAGCATACTCACGTTATACTATGAAACATGTATACATAAGTCATCATTCATTTCATGCATTTCTAAGCCGCTCTACCATGTATCAAAAATCAGAATATACTCATGCTTTATAATGTTAGTGATTGTTTATGAAACTTTAAGTTCGTTTCCAAACTTCATGTCGTTTTGTTAACCATGCATGCTAATATACTAAAACATGCTTACATTGCCTCATTAAGTTTATATATATGTATTAATCATGCTTCCATGCTTGTTTAAATAAAATCAAATAATTAGTACATAACAATTTTGTTGCAGTGTGCAGAAAACAGCACACAGAGGCCGGCGCTGCGGCGCGACAACAACAGCGACAATCTGGCGCTGCTGCGCGGAAACAACAACTTCAAGCTGACGCTGCGGCGCAGAAGGCGCTGCGGCGCGGACAATGGCACTGCGGCGTGGGAACAATTTCTGCAGTTCACACTGCAGCGGAAACCGACCCAAAACCTCCCATTTCATCGATTTTAACATACCCAGATGCTATTAGACTTCTTTAACTTACTAACACACACACACACACATATATATATATGTATGCTTATATAACAGTCAATCGCCATTTATCAATTTCCAATTTCATGAACTCCAACCAAATTCACGAATTTGATGTTTTACAGAAATTACAGAGCAAGAATGGAAATGAAAGTCAAGAAAGCTATATAGTGGTTTCATCATGTATGTATGTTCATATAACAACAATATAAGGGTTCTACAAACCAATCATGAACCAATTTGGCATAATCAAGAATTTGAAGGAAACTTCAGAAACAGAAAATGAAAATGAAGAACAAAGAAACTGTATTATACCTTCTGCTAGAATCTGAACTTGCTGCTACTCAAGGACACTGATATATATATAACTCTTAACTTACTTAGCCAAAATTCTCGACAAATGAATTAGGAAGAGGATGGGTTATATTTATAGAAGACCTTATAATCTAGACAATGTTATTGCCTACCATTTCAAACTAACGAAAATTTGAATTGCAGGGAGGTTATTAGGGGGTTGGTAATGGTGGTTGAAATCCATCATGATAGCCACACCCTTCTTCATCATTTGCTAGCCTATGTTACTGAGTTTAAGGAAGAATAGGGGAGTAGGATAGCTTGTGTATTTCACGTGAAGGAGATAGTGACTCTCCCAGCAAAACAAACTCAGCCTTCTATACCACACTTAAATCATTATACACCTATGTATTAAATACTTAGGCTATCTACACATATATATATTTTATACACATGTCTTTAATTGAAATGTCACACTATAATTTACATAATATAGTAAGTGTCACTTGTACACATATAATCCAGGTATATTTTTATCATACTGGTATAATTTTCTCGGATATAATCACATCACATTATTTCCTTTATTATTAAATTGTATTAATCAACAATTATTTATAATATATCCATGATACATTATTTTAATGTCCACACACTCACATAGTCACATGGGGATTATCATGTAGCTCTCATAATTCAATAAACTTTACTATATAGTTTATATATATATAATATAGTCACATAAATGTTGCACCACATTATATAATATAGTTGTATTCCATATACTTTATATTATTAATTATTGCATGTTTGCACATAATAATTAATATAATCTTATTATATTAATAACTTACTTATTTGTCAAATAAATAAATTATTTATCTCATTGATTAATTAACAATAATATTAATTAATCTATTCCTCCTTGATTATTAATTTTCATAATAATCGATTAACACTTATATGATTAAATATCACATTAAATGAATATAAATCTTATTATATTTATACACACATTGCTTATTATTATTATATTTCTCGCAATAATAATAATCACGTATTATTAATCAATCACAGTTAATATTCCATAACCGTCAATTAATATTCTACAAGTAACAATTAATATAGATTAATCGTTCACTTAATAATTCATTCGTTAATTAATATAATCATTAATAATCCTCATCACTGTGCCACACAAGGCTATCAACGAGTTTATCGCAAACTCTATCAATTTCTCAATTATTATAATTATTCAATTTTTTTATATAATTGAATTAATTCATTCTCATAACACAAAATCATTTATATTCAAATAAATTCTCATTTCCATTAATATATTCATTTAATAATATTAGAAAATTCTTGGGTATTACATCCTCCCCCCTTATAAAAATTTCGTCCCGAAATTGCTACAAGGTTACACAAATAAATGGGAATAATCCCTCATTATCCTATCTTCTAACTCCCACGTTGCCTCCTCGACATCGTGGTTACGCCAAAGTACTTTTACAGAAGATATAATTTTATTTCTCAAAGTTTGTTCTTTCCTATCTAATATCTGGACAGGAATTTCTTCATACGCTAAGTTCTTCTCCACTTGAATGGGCTCGTAAGAAATCACGTGCTTGTAGTCGGCCTTGTACGGTCGCAACACGGAAATGTGGAACACGTTGTGGATGTGCTCCAACTCGGGTGGTAATGCAACTTTGTATGCCACTTCGCCCACTCGCTTCAGTATCTCGAACGGTCCTATGAATCTTGGACTCAATTTTCCTTTCTTGCCGAAATGAATTTTTCCCTTCCATGGAGATAGCTTCAAGAAAACAAAACTGTCGACTTTATAGTCTCGGTCCTGCCAATGCAAATCTGCGTATTTTTTTTGGCGATCTTGAGCTGCTACAAGTCTGGCTCTTATCACTGTCACCACGTCTGCGGTTTGTTGTACTCGCTCTGGTCCGAGTATTCATCGCTCTCCGACTTCGTCCCAACATAATGGCGTTCTGCACTTTCTTCCGTAAAGAGCTTCATACGGTGGCATGCCGATACTCGCATGGTAACTATTATTATACGCAAATTCGACTAAGGGTAGGTGGTGGTCCCAATTTTCCTTAAAATCCATCACGCAAGTCCTAAGCATGTCCTCCAGCGTTTGTATCGTTCGCTCACTCTGTCCGTCGGTCTGAGGATGGTAAGCAGTACTCAACCTCAACTGCGTTCCCATTCTTTCTTGCAAACTCTTCCAAAAATTAGACGTGAAGCGCGGATCTCAATCAGAGACAATTGACACCGGCACTCCATGTCGTGAGACAATTTCTTTTACGTATAGGCTCGTTAACGGATTCAAACTGTAGCGGATCTTGATTGGTAGAAAATGTGCGGTCTTCGTTAGTCGATCCACGACAACCCAAATGGCATCATAACCTTTCTGTGTAACTGGAAGTCCTACCACGAAGTCCATGGTAATATGCTCCCATTTCCACTCTGGTATTTCTAACGGTTGTAGTAAACCACTCGGCCGTTGATGCTCTGCTTTAACGCGTTGGCAAGTCAAACATCTACTGACGCACTCTACGACTTCCCATTTTAAATTGGGCCACCAAAAATGTTGCTTCAAATCTCGGTACATCTTAGTGCCTCCCGGATGAACTGAATACGTCGTATTGTGTGCCTCGTGCAAAATCTCTTCCCTCAACTCGGTTACCGCTGGTACCCACACTCTTCCTTCAAATCTCAAAATACAGTCTTTATCCATTCAAAATTTCTCTTCCTCATTCTCTGTGATCCTCTTTCGAATTTTCTCACACTCTTCATCCTTTTCCTGGGCTTCCTTTACTCTATCCAACAATGTCGGATGAGCTCCCACTACAAACAACTTCTCTCCAGGCTTCTTTGGTTCTTTCACTTCTATTTCCAATTTCTCCATCTCTCTTATCAACTCTTCCTGAGTCGTCAAATTAAACAACTTCTCCCTTCCTTTCCTGCTTAGAGCGTCGACAACCACATTTGCCTTCCCCAGGTGATAAAGAATATCGCAATCATAGTCTTTGATCAATTCTAACCACCTGCTCTACCGCATATTCAACTCCTTTTGTGTGAATATATATTTCATACTTTTGTGGTCCGTGTATATCTCACATTTTTCCCCATACAAATAATGCCTCCATATCTTTAACGCAAAAACTAATGCCGCTAACTCTAAGTCGTGAGTAGGGTATCGTTTTTCGTAATCCTTTAATTATAGTGATGCATACGCAATGACCTTGCCATGCTGCATAAGCACACAGCCAAGTCTATTGTGCGATGCATCACTATACACCACAAAATTTCATGCATCATCTGGTAATGATAATACAGGTGCTTCGCTCAATCTCTTCTTCAACTCCTGAAAACTCTCCTCACATTTGTTGGTCCATACAAATTTCACCGTCTTTCTAGTCAAATTGGTCAACGGGGTTGCTATCTTGGAAAAATCTTGGATGAATCTTCGATAGTACCCAGCTAACCCTAAAAAGCTTCTCACCTCCGTCGGTGTTCTTGGTTGTTCCCAATTACTCACTGCTTCTACCTTCGCAGGATCTACAGCGATTCCATTCTTATCCACCACGTGGCCTAAGAATTGAACCTTCTCCATCCAAAATTTGCACTTAGAAAATTTCGCATACATCTTCTCCTTCCTTAGTGCCTCCAAGACAATCTTCAGATGTTTGGCGTGTTCTTCCTCTGTCTTCGAGTAGATCAAAATGTCGTCGATAAAAACCACTACAAATTTATCCAAGTATGGCTTGAAAACTCGGTTCATCAAGTCCATAAATGTTGTCGGAGCATTAGTCAATCCGAATGACATTACCAAAAACTTGTAGTGTCCATAACGGGTTCGAAATGCAGTCTTTGGTATGTCCTCATCCCTCACTTTCAGTTGATGATATCCTGTTCGTAGGTCGATTTTTGAGAAACACTTTGCTCCCTTCAGTTGATCAAACAGGTCGTCTATCCTCGGTAACGGATATGGGTTCTTGATCGTTACTCTGTTCAATTCTAGATAATCGATACAGAGCCTCATTGATCCGTCCTTCTTCTTAACGAATAGTACTGGTGCTCCCCAAGGAGAAACACTCGGTCGAATGTAACCCTTATCCAACAATTCTTGCAATTGTATCATCAATTCCTTCATTGCTATTGGCGCCATACGATATGGAGCTTTCGAAATCGGTGCCGTTCCCGGTGCTAAGTCTATTACGAATTCGATTTCTCTGTCTGGCGGAAGACCAGGCAGATCGTCCGGATGATAGTAGTGTGCATACAAGCCAATCATGTATGATGATAAAGCACGTACTTTGTAAACAATCTTATTTATTTATTAATGAAATATTCATTTATTACAGGCATTTAATTATCTACATGTTGCTGTTTTTATAATATGTAAATAACCCATAGTTTTAAGCAATGCTTTTAGAATCATGATGATGATCATGCTAATGAGATCTAAATTCTTAGAAAGTTTTAAAACTTAAATAGTTCCCAATCGTGGGATTACTAAAAAGGGGATTAGTAAATCCGGATAGATTGGTACATATGTTGCTTGCTCATTGGATGAGGATGATTGATCTCATGATCATTTGTGTGGAGACACTAAAGCAAGTATGTAGGTGCTTATTGAAGAATAAGTTCACTGAACGTGATTCGCTATGGAATACCTAATGGAGTTTTACTCGCATGTCAATAGGAATTCCTAATGTGATAGTAGTACAAGTGATCCTTGGACTTGAGATCATCATAGTATCTTGTATGTAACAAATTATACTTTGACTTATTCCTTAAGACCTTTTAAGGCATATATAGGGTATGCTTGGGTATAATGAGTTACATATGGAGATAATGAATGATCAATAAAGAATCTACCACCTCTAGTAAAAGAGGAGATATGTCCCATGTGATTCGTTAAATGACAACCCAGGAATCCTTGGCCAAGGTGAAATGAAATTAGAAAGGAGTTTTTAATTTGCATTATTTGGAGTTGTGCATTTTCTAATCGAAATACATATAATTAAATAAAATAAGACTTGACAGTAAATCCATGTCTTATATTTAATTGGGACATTGTATGGTGGAAGGATTGAATTGTATGGTAACTATTAACTCACAGGTTCTTTTATGATTAATGTTGAAATCTATATTATCTGGAAAGTCGTTGATCGCTAGGGAGGCTTATCCCTATTGTAGAATAAATATTATTTATTTAAATAAATTATTAGTTTAATTTATTTATTTAAATAAGATTAAAATTATTTTAATTGATTTATTCACAACCGGTTTAATATGGAGAACCTAAAGGGTCACACCATAAAAGGAAGAATAATTATTTAAGAAGGTAATGGCATAATCGTAATAATGCATTAGGTATAAATAATTTAATCTATGGTGATAGAATAAATTAAATAGCTTAATGTTTATTATTTAATATTTTGGAAATATTAAATATAAATTAATAAGAGGAGTCTTATTAATATTATTACAATTATTATTATTTTAATTTCTAAAGGAGTTTAGTAATTAATTTAATATTTAGTACTCTCATTTATTCCTAATAAGATTAGGAGACAAATTAATTAAATGAATTTAATTAATTATTCCCATGTGGTGGGAAGCCTAAATTAATTAAAGGAGTTTAATTAATTAAAAGAAATCCCATGTCTAATAGGATTAGAAGGGTTGACCAATGTCTATATAAGAGAAGTCTTATAATAGATATTAGATTGATGCAATTCCAATTGTTGGAGAGTACTCCTTTTCTATAGAGGATAGAAAACTAAGGTTAAGCCAAACACCCTCCTTCTTGATAATTCATCTTCCTTGGTGGATCACCTCTAGAGGCCAAACACTTGGGTGGCTAACGTTGATCAAAGGAAGGAATCTAACCCGGAAATTCAAGGAGATCACGAAGAACAAGGAGTTGAACTAGTACCTGTGGAAGCTTCGTTCTACAAGGGTATGATTCCATAACTTCTTATTTATCGTTTTAAATTAATAATTTGCATAAAGGATGATCCGGGTAATGGTTTTGTAGAAATTTTTTAAACTCTGATATACCATGCTTCCGCTAATTTTTGCAATTTGATTGCGTCACGATTTCGTACAAACCCAACAGTGGCATCAGAGCCAAATCTTTATGCAATTATTAATTTATTTTTGATTTCATATACATATGGGTATGTATTTAAAATAATTTATTGGGCATAATTTTATTGTATAAAATTATATTTTTTAAGAAAAAAAAAAGACTTTTTTTGGGAAGAATCACAATTTTTTTTTGGTGCTAATCTTGAATTCTGCAAAGAAAAGGTGTTGTCTCTTTCTTACTCCAAAAAGAATGTGACCCATCAAGAAAGGACTTTTTTAATAAACCTGCAGGACTCTTTTAATAAAAAAAAGGTGACTTTTTAAAAAAAAAAAAAATATGATATATTTATATATTATATTCTAAATAATTTTATAATTAAAATAAAGAGTTTATTTTAATCTTGAAATTGGATTTCATGCAATTTAAAATTGCCCATTAAATGATACTCATATATATATGGAATGTTTTAATTCATGAGATGAATATTTATTTATTAATATATATGGTGATATGTATGAAAATAAATGGGGATTGATTATGGACTATTTGACCAATGTGATTGGATTTTATTTAGTTGAATGCTTGAATGAATGAGTTTTATTAAATGGGGTCTGCGTACCTCGTCTTCTCTAATTTTTTTTTCTTGATGTAAAATTCTATCTCCCTCCTATGTACTTCCCCTTGACTGTTGATCAAGGTTTCTATTTAAATTAAATAGTTTAATGTAATAGAAATAGTTAGAATTATCTTTAAAAATTAGAGACCAAGGAGCAAGGAGCGCGTGAAGACCCGTTTGTATGGAGCCCCGGTTTAAATGTAATAGTTACGTTTAAATTTAAATTCTTGCACCCCTAGGTTTGACCTTTTGGTTCACTTGGTGGCTCTAGTGAACCAAACTAGAATAAAAGTCCATAATCAATCCGGGTAGAATATAGTATTCTATATTGCATGCTAAATATTATATATATTATATTTTATGCAAACATGCTTCGCATGTTTAATAAAATGACGCGTATTTTATATATATATGTGCATGCGAGCTAAACAAAGATGAGACTAATAATAACAAATCCCTCAAAGAAATAATATTAAGTCCGAAGTGTTCAAATGATATTTGGAATATCGAACGTCGCCTTCTAGCATGATAAATTAATAGAGTATTAGATATTTAATATGAGCTTGTTGTGCTATCCACAAGGCGAGTATTGCGTATTTAAGATGTTAATTAATCACATTTGATGCTTATCAAGAAAATTGAACGATCTAGTCTTGTTGTGCTATCCACAAGGACGAACATTTTTCTTTTTTGAATTTATGAAAGTGCTAGGCTGGACTTAACTTAAATTATTTTAGTTCGGATGTGCACACACTTGACCATTATGATTTAAGAGGCAAAATAAAAGGAATTACATGGTGATGTAATTGACAAGAGTTGTCTACCTATTTATTTGTATATCGCTTGTTGTGCTATCCACAAGGTTATATACATTTGAAATGGGATCCTTATTCTCACTAGCAAATTTTTAATTAGATGTTGCCGAACTATATAAGTGAGGGTAATATAGTTTGATAAAAATAGTGGGAGATACCAATTTAAAATAAAGACCTAAATTTATTTTGGTATGCAAAATTAATAAAATGAATGTTTGCTAAAATGTTGTTTTTCACATGCAGAATTTTAAAAATGTCAAAATCACTAATTTCACTGCGAAGCATACTTGATGCTAATAAGCTTACCGGGCCGAATTATACGGACTGGCCAAGAAATCTGAGAATAGTTCTCACTACTGAAAAGATTTCTTATGTCCTAAACTCACATGTCCCTGGAACTGTTCCAGAAACAACCTCTGAGGAAGAGATTGCCACCATTGTAAAGTGGCAAGATGATGCATCTGTAGCTCAATGCATCATGCTCGCATCCATGAATAACGAGCTTCAGCGTCAGCAAGAAAACATGGATGCTCCTACTATGTTGATTCACCTCAAGGAGTTGTATGGTGAACAAAGTAGGACTGCTAGATATGAGATATCTAAGGAGCTCTTCCGATCTCGAATGACCAAGGGCAAGGTGAACATAAAGGAACAAAAGAAATCTGATCCAGCTAGCAAAGGAATGTGCTTCCATTGCAACGAGCCGGGTCATTGGAAGAAAAACTGCAAGAAGTTTCTGGCAGACAAGAAGCTTGGAGAAGCTTCGACTTCCAATCAAGGTTTGTTCATGATTGAAATTAATTTTTCAGAAAGTCAAAATTCTACTTGGGTATTGGATACCGGCTGTGGTTCTCACATATGTAATAATGTGAAGGGACTGGTCAGAAGTAGAAAGCTGAACAATGATGAGGTGATCCTACGAGTAGGGAATGGAGCAAAGGTTGCTGCATTAGCTGTAGGAACTTATTATTTAGCAATGCCTTCGGGCAAGTCCATTTATCTTAATAATTGTTATTATGTTCCGAATATTATTAAAAACATTATTTCAATTTCTGTATTGGATATGGAAGGATTTAACGTTGTTATAAAGAACAATAGTTGTTCTATTTATAAAGACGATGTTTTATATGGTATTGGAAATTTGCGAAATGGACTTTATACACTTGACTTACAAGAAAATATATTTCAAATTGAACAAACTAAGAAAAGGAAAAGAGATGATATTAATTATACCTACATGTGGCACTGTAGACTCGGTCATATCAATGAAACAAGATTATCCAAGTTGCATAAAGATGGGCTCCTCGAGCTATCCGATTATGAATCATATCCAACTTGTGAATCTTGTCTCATGGGTAAAATGACTAAATCTCCTTTTAGTGGAAGAGGAGAAAGAGTTACAGAGTTGTTGACATTGATTCACACAGACGTTTGTGGGCCTATGACAACAAGTGCACGGGGTGGGTATTCTTATTTTATTACTTTCACTGATGATCACTCAAGATTTGGATATGTGTATTTAATGAAATACAAGTCAGAATCATTTGAAAAGTTCAAAGAGTTCAGAAGTGAAGTAGAGAAACAAACGGATAAGAGTATAAAGATACTTCGATCAGATCGAGGCGGAGAATACTTAAGCAGTGAGTTTCTCAATTGTCTCAAAGAAAATGGTATAATCTCACAATGGACTCCTCCAGGTACACCACAGTTAAATGGAGTATCTGAAAGGAGAAATCGAACACTGTTAGACATGGTTCGATCCATGATGAGTTTTACCGACCTTCCAATTTCCTTCTGGGGATATGCCCTAGAAACGGCTGCATACATACTTAACAAGGTACCTACCAAATCCGCCCCAAAGACTCCATATGAGATGTGGAAGGGAAGGAAACCAAATCTTAAGCATGTTAAGACTTGGGGTTGTCCAGCATATGTCAAAAAGTTTGAACATGATAAGCTACAGACTAAATCCGAAAAGTGTAGATTTGTGGGATACCCTAAAGAAACTGTAGGGTATTATTTCTATCATCCAACTGATCAAAAGGTGTTTGTTGCGAAACATGCTGCCTTCTTGGAAAAGGAGTTTATCCATGAAGGGGTCAGTGGGAGTAAGATATATCTTGAAGAAGCTCAAGAACCACAAATTACCACGGATCAAAGTCAGGTACCTGACCAAGTAGAAGAACCTACTATACCACACCCTGTTCGTAAATCTGGAAGAGTACCGAAGATACCTGAGAGGTATGGATTCGTTGTAGAGGATGACGATGAGGTACGCATCATGAATGATGATGATCCATTGAATTACGAACAGGCCATGAGTAATAAACACTCAGGGAAATGGCTTGAAGCCATGAAATCCGAAATGGACTCCATGTATGAAAACAAAGTATGGACTTTGGTTTCACCACCTGAAGGCATTAAGCCTATTGGGTGTAAATGGGTCTTTAAAAGAAAGACTGGAGCGGACGGCAAGGTGGAGACCTATAAGGCCCGACTGGTTGCAAAAGGTTTCAAACAAAGACAAGGAGTTGATTATGATGAAACCTTTTCACCAGTAGCTATGCTCAAGTCCATTCGGATTTTGCTTGCGATTGCAGCTTATAACGACTATGAGATCTGGCAGATGGACGTGAAAACGGCCTTCCTCAATGGGAAACTTGAGGAGGATGTGTATATGACACAGCCAGAGGGATTTGTTTCAAAGGTTGGAATAAATCAAGTCTGTAAGCTGCAACGATCCATTTATGGATTGAAGCAAGCTTCTCGTAGATGGAACATTCGTTTTGATGAGACAATCAAAGAGTTTGATTTTATCAAAAATGACGATGAACCATGTGTGTACAAGAAGGTTAGTGGGAGCGCAGTTTCATTCCTTGTATTATATGTTGATGATATATTACTGATAGGGAATGACATTCCTATGCTACAATCAATTAAAATCTGGTTATCTAAACACTTCTCCATGAAGGACTTGGGAGAAGCATCCTATATTTTGGGGATAAAGATCTATAGAGATAGATCTAAAAGGATGCTTGGTTTATCCCAAGGAACGTACATTGATGCAATGCTAAAGAGATTTAGCATGGAAGATTCCAAAAGAGGACTCATGCCGATGAGCCATGGAATACATCTCTCCAAGAAACAGGCCCCAAAGACACCTGAGGAGAGAGACCGAATGAGTAAGATCCCTTATGCTTCTGCAATAGGATCTATCATGTACAGTATGATATGTACTAGACCGGATGTTGCTCATTCACTTAGTGTAATGAGCAGATACCAGTCGAATCCAGGAGAAGAGCACTGGAAGGCAGTGAAGAATATCCTAAAATACTTGAGAAGGACTAAGGATATTTTTCTTGTCTACGGTGGGTCTGAATTAAAACTCGAGGGCTTCACAGACTCAAGTTTTCAAACGGACCAAGATGACAGTAAATCTGTTTCGGGGTATGTTTTTACCTTGAACGGAGGCGCAGTGAGTTGGAAGAGTTCCAAGCAGCAAACAGTTGTTGATTCAGTGACAGAGGCAGAGTATATAGCTGCAAGTGAAGCTGCAAAGGAAGCTGTTTGGATGAAGAAGTTCATAACTGAACTTGGTGTGGTTCCTAGCATTGGAGAAGCAGTTCCCATTTACTGTGACAACACAGGAGCAGTTGCACAGGCTAAGGAACCGAGGTCTCATCAGAAATCTAAACACGTGTTGCGGCGATTTCATTTGATCAGGGAGATCATTGAAAGAGGAGACGTCACCTTGGAGCGTGTAGACTCTCAAGACAACATTGCAGATCCATTTACTAAAGCTTTAACACAACAGCAGTTTGATCGTCACTTAGAGAAGATGGGTATGAGATACCATGGCGATTGGCTTTAGTGCAAGTGGGAGATTGATAGTAGTGTACATACAAGCCAATCATGTATGATGATAAAGCACGTACTTTGTAAACAATCTTATTTATTTATTAATGAAATATTCATTTATTACAGGCATTTAATTATCTACATGTTGCTGTTTTTATAATATGTAAATAACCCATAGTTTTAAGCAATGCTTTTAGAATCATGATGATGATCATGCTAATGAGATCTAAATTCTTAGAAAGTTTTAAAACTTAAATAGTTCCCAATCGTGGGATTACTAAAAAGGGGATTAGTAAATCCGGATAGATTGGTACATATGTTGCTTGCTCATTGGATGAGGATGATTGATCTCATGATCATTTGTGTGGAGACACTAAAGCAAGTATGTAGGTGCTTATTGAAGAATAAGTTCACTGAACGTGATTCGCTATGGAATACCTAATGGAGTTTTACTCGCATGTCAATAGGAATTCCTAATGTGATAGTAGTACAAGTGATCCTTGGACTTGAGATCATCATAGTATCTTGTATGTAACAAATTATACTTTGACTTATTCCTTAAGACCTTTTAAGGCATATATAGGGTATGCTTGGGTATAATGAGTTACATATGGAGATAATGAATGATCAATAAAGAATCTACCACCTCTAGTAAAAGAGGAGATATGTCCCATGTGATTCGTTAAATGACAACCCAGGAATCCTTGGCCAAGGTGAAATGAAATTAGAAAGGAGTTTTTAATTTGCATTATTTGGAGTTGTGCATTTTCTAATCGAAATACATATAATTAAATAAAATAAGACTTGACAGTAAATCCATGTCTTATATTTAATTGGGACATTGTATGGTGGAAGGATTGAATTGTATGGTAACTATTAACTCACAGGTTCTTTTATGATTAATGTTGAAATCTATATTATCTGGAAAGTCGTTGATCGCTAGGGAGGCTTATCCCTATTGTAGAATAAATATTATTTATTTAAATAAATTATTAGTTTAATTTATTTATTTAAATAAGATTAAAATTGTTTTAATTGATTTATTCACAACCGGTTTAATATGGAGAACCTAAAGGGTCACACCATAAAAGGAAGAATAATTATTTAAGAAGGTAATGGCATAATCGTAATAATGCATTAAGTATAATTAATTTAATCTATGGTGATAGAATAAATTAAATAGCTTAATGTTTATTATTTAATATTTTGGAAATATTAAATATAAATTAATAAGAGGAGTCTTATTAATATTATTACAATTATTATTATTTTAATTTCTAAAGGAGTTTAGTAATTAATTTAATATTTAGTACTCTCATTTATTCCTAATAAGATTAGGAGACAAATTAATTAAATGAATTTAATTAATTATTCCCATGTGGTGGGAAGCCTAAATTAATTAAAGGAGTTTAATTAATTAAAAGAAATCCCATGTCTAATAGGATTAGAAGGGTTGACCAATGTCTATATAAGAGAAGTCTTATAATAGATATTAGATTGATGCAATTCCAATTGTTGGAGAGTACTCCTTTTCTATAGAGGATAGAAAACTAAGGTTAAGCCAAACACCCTCCTTCTTGATAATTCATCTTCCTTGGTGGATCACCTCTAGAGGCCAAACACTTGGGTGGCTAACGTTGATCAAAGGAAGGAATCTAACCCGGAAATTCAAGGAGATCACGAAGAACAAGGAGTTGAACTAGTACCTGTGGAAGCTTCGTTCTACAAGGGTATGATTCCATAACTTCTTATTTATCGTTTTAAATTAATAATTTGCATAAAGGATGATCCGGGTAATGGTTTTGTAGAAATTTTTTAAACTCTGATATACCATGCTTCCGCTAATTTTTGTAATTTGATTGCGTCACGATTTCGTACAAACCCAACACCGGAAACACATCTTGAAATTCATTCACTACGGATATATCCTTAATTTCTACTCCCTTTTTCCGAGTATCAACGATGTAAGCTAAATAACCTACACATCCTTTCCTTAACAATTTCTTGGCCTGCATCATCGTAACGCAACACAATTGCTTAAGTGATGAGCTACCATAAAACACTACCTTAGACTTGCTCGGAGTCTGAAGGTTCACACATTTATTCTGACAGTCAATTATCGCAGTATGGTTATACAACCAATCCATTCCCAGTATTACGTCAAATTCTCCCAATCTAATACGAATCAAGTCTACGCTCAGTTCATTTTCTCTAATGTTTGCGCGACAAATTCGATAAACGTATTCTACAGGGATCACTTCCTTATTAGCAACTTCTATGATCAAAGGATTTTCTAATCGTTCTCAGGGTGTACTAAGTCTACTAGCAAATTCTTCAGATACAAAAGAACAGGTGGCACCCGAATTAAATAATACATAAGCATTTATATCGTTGATTGGGATTATACTTGACACCACGTCCTTTGCAGCCTCGACATCCTGGACGGTCATGTTAAAGGTTCTGGCGGTTTGGTGGTTGGATTGTGCCGGCCCGCTGATCATCAGCTTGTTGCCTCCTTGCTGATTGCTACCCCCGCCACTTCCGTTCTTTGGGCAATCCTTAATACGGTGCTCAGTTGAGCTACAAAAAAAACACCCTTGGATCTTCTTTGGCTTCGAACAGTTGGGCTAGATGTGCCCTTCCTGTCCGCAGTTGTAGCAAGTGTCACGTCCCTTCCAGCACTCGCCCTGGTGATTCTTCCCACACTTTGGGCATCCTTCAGCCCTCTTCTTAAAACCTCCACGAAAATTCCCTGATTGATTATTGTTGTTCTTGTTGTTATTGTTGTTCTCCCACTTTCTCTTTCCCAAGTTACTTCCTCCACTGCTGCTTCCTCCAGTACGATTCTCTCCTCCAGCATTCTTTCCTTTCTTCTCTTTGTTATACAGACTTAAGGCCTCACTGCCACCTTCCACAATGATTGCCTTTTCCAGCAATGTCGCAAAGGAATCAATTTGAAGAACTGATACCTTATTGAACAGCCACGGCTTCAACCCTTGTTCGAAGTGTCTAGCCTTTCTTTCTTCATCCCCAACTTGGTGCTCCTCAAATCGCGCTAGTTCGTTAAACCTAGCTGCGTACTGCGTCACCGTTATCTCACCTTGTTTTAACTCTAGGAATTTCACCTCCATCCTATTCTTCATGCTTTTTGGGAAGTAATTTTTGAAAAACAGCGTCTTAAACTTATCCCAAGCTATTATCCCTTCTCCAGCTCTTTGTTGATTAGCCTCCCACCAGTAGTTCGCTTCTCCCCTCATCATGTACGTGGCAAACACCGTATTCTGATCTTCGCCTACGCTAGCTATAGTGAAAGCTTTTTTTCGATATCCTTGATCCATGTTTGTGCGACGATTGGGTAGATAGTTCGCTCGAACTCTGGGGGTCATACACTCTTAAAGTCTTTAAAGGTTATTACTGGCACAGCCTGAGGGTTCGGGCGAACAGGTTCATTGTTCCTTCCCCTTAATGCCTCTCCTAACAGGTCTACCAGTTTCTGAATGGGATCTACTTGTTCCCTCTCGTTGTTAATAGATTCTTCGGGTGCAGTCAATCTACGTTTGGGCGGCATTATCTGCATCACAAGTTTTCATTTTATTATTATTCAAGTATATTACTTAAGTATTTCTTTTAATACTAAAAGAATAAATTTATAACACACTTCTGAAATAAACTCCATTTATATTCATATGCCAAATAGTTTCAGTACATGATTTTCCTAGCATACTGCTATAAATGTTATCACATATATCCCTTAATATCACAAAAGACGGGGAATATACCAACCTACTACCAAACTACCCCTCTAACAAAAGCTAACTCGGGGTTCACATCACTATCCCACATCTTACACAAAAGATTGGGATTACAACATAGTATATACAATACATAAAGAGAATACCACTAGACTATCTAAGGGAATCTCATCACATCATCCCGCGCTCTACTGCGCTCTTGTACTCCATCTGCGCTATATAAGCAACCAGCTCTCGGCTCATAGTGTGTAGGGTCTGTCCCTGCTCTGCCGGGTAGTGGTACACACCATCAAGCACTCTCTCAAATACCGAACGGAACACGTACCCCGTCTTGTTCAGTTTCCTCTTCTTACATTTGACCTCATCTTCCAGGTCATCTGCTCTCTCATGGGCAGCCCCTGTTGGTCCGATTAGATGACACAATTAACGCGCAAGTACACGTGGCCAACGAGTAATAAAGCGTAAGTAAAAATATCGTTCCCACGAGGAATTAATGGATAAAAGGTCGCCAAAGCACTAGCACATAATCATTTCGGTCTTATTTAAACGGGCGATAAAGAGTTGGAATTAAAGCTAAGTTAACTAGGCAAGGAATTAAACTTAAACTAAGCAATCCTAAGGTAGAATCAGATAATGAAGATAAGAGATTCCAATTTCCCCTAATGATTCGTCTAAGTCAACATACTTCCAATTAGGTCAAATTAATAGTTACAGTTGCTAGCCGAGAACACAAAAGTGAGAGAAGGCCATCTTTCGATGCTCCTAATCCATATCACGTGCAATCCACAGATGATAGAATGCACGTGAACACCCACATTACCTAAACCACTATATGTCTATGTGATTTACAAATAATTAGGGTTTAAGGTCAAGTTCTCTATTGACTACGAGCGGCGCTTCGGTATATGTCTATCCTAAGCACAAATCATACGTCCAACGTCATGTGAACGTACAATCGCCCGCCACTACGATTAGATCTAAACCTACACTTCATCTTTCAAGTCCACATAGGTTATCACAGTAATTGGTCATGACTCAATTAAGCAATGAAAGCATAAATTGCAGTAGACAATCACATAGCAATCAATAAGAACCAACATGGAAGAGAAATCAACATAGACTACTCATTAGATTCCATTGGAACCTCAAAATAAGGTCTAAGTCATAAATAACTCAAACATATCATCCACAATTGAATATACATCATAAGATTGCAAATAGGAAGCAAAGAGATTCAAAAGATAGAAAATAGCAAATCTGAGTGCTCAAGCTCCTTGTTGAATCTCCAATGGAATCCACTTGCTTCAATCTTCAAACCTAATCTAACCCTAGAAACTAACTAACTAACTAAACCCTAATCTAACACCAATCTACTCTTTAATCTACTCCTAATCTAGACTAAACAAGAGGTAAAGGAAGAAAAGAGAGGAGCTAGGGCTTAGGGCCAATATATGATGTTCTTTCTTGCCCTAAACGAGCCCCCTTATATCCCAATCAAAATCCAAGTCCCGTGCAATTGAAAAGTGAAGTCTGGCACAGCTGAAGATCGGCGCGGCCCCAAAAATGGCCTAAAATCCCCGCGCCCGCGCCGGCACTTTTCTACTGCAGAGTCCTCTGGTAAAACGGCCATAACTTTTGATCTGGGAGGAGTTACGAGGCCTGCCACCTGTTAAATCGAAGCTATCGAAGAGCTCTACAACTTTCATTCTTTGAGCATTGAGAAATAATGGATGGATGAAGGCTGAAATTGAGCTCCAAGTGACAGCTGTGCATGAACACCCAAAACCGTGAAGTTTGACGTTCGTTGGTATACAGGGCATAACTCTCGCCTCCGAACTCCGATTGGGATGATTCAAGATGTTACGGAAAGCTTAGAAGACGCTCTACAATATGAACTAAGCTCCAATCCAAGAACATGAAATGAACATAAACCCCCCAAGCGATGTCCGGATTGCATTTCCTTCCCATTTGGTCGCTTGCCTTCTTTCCATTGTCATGCCATCAATCTTTTTAGTATTCTTTGCATCGTTTTGGCCTCAAAAGCACCGAGAGATTTCCTAAACATAAAATCTATAAAACAAAGGAAAAATACATGAAAAGCACAAAAGTACTTGAGTTTCGGCAACAGAACAAGCTGGTTACTATCCGAATAAGTGGTCATAAAGACTACTTATCAGCCCCCCACTTCTCCTCGAAGTGTATCCTATCCATCACCTCTAATTCCAACTGAGTACGGAGTGCTTCCTTCTCTGTCTTCTCACTCAGCTCCCTTTGCTCAACCTCTTCTAGCTTCTCTGCCAAATCTACATTCCTAGCCACTGACCTGTGAAACAGAGTCACCATCTGGATCCCTGCCTCCCTACGGTAGTTAATCTCCACCTCTAACTCCTGCATGGCCAGCTTCCTCCGATGGTCCTCGTCCCTCAGTTTCTGGAACTCGGACTCTCTCTCTTGGGCCTCTGCCTCCAGCTCCTGAACCCTGCAGTCTAACTCGAGGATCCGCTCCTCATACTCTCCTAGCATCTGCTCCTCTATAGTAGCCTCATCAGAGTCCTCTACTGGCTTATCCTCCATCGGCTCGTCCCCCATCGGCTCCTCCTCTGGATCCAACTCTATCTCAATCTCGTTCTCGTCGTCAGACTCGAAAGGTGCAATAGCCTGCACTGGTGTAGCCTCTAGGGGTGCCTCGTATACTACATGTATATCCCTGAGCTCCTCCTCTGCTACTCTACTAGGTACACCTATGTCTGTCATCCTATAATCATAAACACAAGACAAACAAACAGCAATTCCATTAGAATGTTAAATAAAACATAAGTTCATTGTATAGAATGAAGTTACATTTTATAACACGCTAAGTCTTGCTCAAGGGAAAACTCTATGTGAGTTTTATCTCCTTTCGAACTTCTAAGTTCGCCTAAGTTATAGTCTAAGGACACTCGTTCCTAAGGTTTATAACTACAGCTTTGATACCAACCTGTGACGCCCCCAAATTCCAGGACCGTCACGGGGTCTCTCGAATTCGGTTCATCACGTGCTCATGGTAATACATCACAATAATAATAACTAAATATCACACAATCACAGCGAAAAGTCTATTCTAGAATAATTTACAATGATTTATTATAATTATTCCCCCAAGTCTCGCAACCTACAATACTTAATAGATTACATAATAATATCAATTAACGACTTATTACATAGCCTAACTTAAGCTTAAACATAATCAAAACCAGTCTTACTACATCATCTTAATACAACATTAAAATTTTTAAAAACATAAAAGAGACAAGCTAGTTGGTAGCCTTGCCCTTGCCCTTATCAACGCCCGAAGGTTCACCATGCTCTGCCTTAACTGAAATGTTTAAGGAAAAGCAAGAATGAGCACAAATTACCCAGCAAGTAATTATAATAAGGGTGAGTAATAAGATTCTCAATTCTCGAAAGGGTATAACAAGGTTTGATAGTTCAAGGATAACAAGAATATCAACAGTGCTCAATAACAGTCGCTAAGAACAGAATAATATCAATATGATTCAATAATAAGTCAATTCAATATTTGAAATAACTGAATACTGAGCAGTCACTAAGGACTATGAACTTCTACTAGAATTAACAGTAATAAACTAAAAATCCAACAAAAACAGGTACAACAGGTGATCAGCCTAAAGCACTATCGTTATGCATAACAATCAATCATACTCAAGTGTGCACGTCGGTTCTCCGACAATTATATATTCCCTTCAAAGAAGGTTGTTCTTCTAAGTCAAATACAAGATCCCGCACCAATCAATTAGTTTGGGACGCTTTTTAATAACATAAGTCTAGCCGAATCAAATGGCATAGACACTTTCACAATATTCAAGATCAATACTAAGTTCAACATGAATAATAGCTTTAATGAAATAAGAGTTCAAGTATACTAATTCAATTCAAACAATTAAGTAGGAAACTAGTTCGCAATATACAAATATAAAATACTTGTACAGTAAAAGAGTGTAAGTTAGGAAACTTGCACAATCATAGATTTTCTTGCATAAAGTAAATGCGTCGGTTAGGATACTTTCCTTTAGCGTAGTTTACTCACGTAAAGCTAGCCAACACTTTCGAATTCCTATCGTAATATATATATATATATATATATGTATATATATATGATATTCATCAGTCATATAATTAAACATCACATTTTATCTAGCTACACAGTCATATAGAGTATAATTTCCATCCTTAACTTCCTCTTTTTTTCAAGTTGATCATATTTATACATCATTACTATCATGTGAGACTACCACAATTAGCAAACATACTCCCATATTATTAATATCACATAAGACCACAATCAATACTAAACATATTTCATTTTAGCAAGTTATGGAATTCCCCTAAGTTAACCGTCAAAATCGGATTCACATATATCACATAGTATATATACATGTTAAAGAGTCTTTTTATATTCGTATAACCTTCCCTTGTTCCAAACATATGTGATATAGGTTCTAGGTCGACACTTGCGGTCATTCAAGGTCATGAAATTTACAAAGCCTATCATGCTTGCTTTCAAAACACTTAAGGTATTTATATTAACTTGTATTAGGCATGCTCATGAGTGCTCGTATAGCATATATGTAGCTAGCATTGTTATTATCTTGAAAACATGCTTCGTTTACACTAAACTTGAATTATGGCAACTAATTATGGTATATATATACATGCATGACACATGAATGAGTCTAAGAGTACTATCACATGTGTCCATAAATATCAGAATATGAAACTTACAATAACATGTTAAGATTTACGTTCAAAACTTATACTTTCACTAGTAAAGTTCATTTAACGCGATCCACGTGCTCACGTTACCTTAGAAAATCTATATATGCAAGTTAACATGTATTACATGTGGTTCTAGGTCATGTAAACATGTTTGCAAAATCAGTACCTCAATGTGTCACACATATGTCAAAGTTTGTTTCATAAAACATCCATTTTTGTTCGAAATGTTTACTAATCGAGGTTTAGCATACTCACGTTATACTATGAAACATATATACATAAGTCATCATTCATTTCATGCATTTCTAAGCCGCTCTACCATGTATCAAAAATCAGAATATACTCATGCTTTATAATGTTAGTGATTGTTTATGAAACTTTAAGTTCGTTTCCAAACTTCATGTCGTTTTGTTAACCATGCATGCTAATATACTAAAACATGCTTACATTGCCTCATTAAGTTTATATATATGTATTAATCATGCTTCCATGCTTGTTTAAATAAAATCAAATAATTAGTACATAACAATTTTGTTGCAGTGTGCAGAAAACAGCACATAGAGGCCGGCGCTGCGGCGCGACAACAACAGCGACAATCTGGCGCTACGGCGCGGGAGGCGCTGCGGTGCGGAAACAACAGCTTCAAGCTGACGCTGCGGCGCAGGAGGCGCTGCGGCGCAGGAGGCGCTGCGGCGCGGACAATGGCGCTGCAGCGTGGGAATAGTTTCTGCATTTCACACTGCAACGGAAACCGACCCAAAACCTCCCATTTCATCGATTTCAACATACCCAGATGCTATTAGACTTCTTTAACTTATTAACACACACACACACACACACACATATATATATATATATATGCTTATATAACAGTCAATCGTCATTTATCAATTTCCAATTTCATAAACTCCAACCAAATTCACGAATTTGATGTTTTACAGAAATTACAGAGCAAGAATGGAAATGAAAGTCAAGAAAGCTATATAGTGGTTTCATCATGTATGTACGTTCATATAGCAACAATATAAGGGTTCTACAAACCAATCATGAACCAATTTGGCATAATCAAGAATTTGAAGGAAACTTCAGAAACTGAAAACAAAAATGAAGAACAAAGAAACTGTATTATACCTTCTGCTAGAATCTGAACTTGCTGCTACTCAAGGACACTGATATATATATAACTCTTAACTTACTTAGCCAAAATTCTCAGCAAATGAATTAGGAAGAAGATGGGTTATATTTATAGAAGACCTTATAATCTAGACAATGTTATTGCCTACCATTTCAAACTAACGAAAATTTGAATTGCAGGGAGGTTATTAGGGGGTTGGTAATGGTAGTTGAAATCCATCATGATAGCCACACCCTTCTTCATCATTTGCTAGCCTATGTTACTGAGTTTAAGGAAGAATAGGAGAGTAGGATAGCTTGCGTATTTCACGTGAAGGAGATAGTGACTCTGCCAGCAAAACAAACTCAGCCTTCTATACTACACTTAAATCATTATACACCTATGTATTAAATACTTAGGCTATCTACACATATATATATTTTATACATATGTCTTTAATTGAAATGTCACACTATAATTTACATAATGTAGTAAGTGTCACTTGTACACATATAATCCATGTATATTTTTATCATACTGGTATAATTTTCTCGGATATAATCACATCACATTATTTCCTTTATTATTAAATTGTATTAATCAACAATTATTTATAATATATCCATGATACATTATTTTAATGTCCACACACTCACATAGTCACATGGGGATTATCATGTAGCTCTCATAATTCAATAAACTTTACTATATAGTTTATATATATAATATAGTCACATAAATGTTGCACCACATTATATAATATAGTTGTATTCTATATACTTTATATTATTAATTATTGCCTGTTTGCACATAATAATTAATATAATCTTATTATATTAATAACTTACTTATTTGTCAAATAAATAAATTATTTATCTCCTTGATTAATTAACAATAATATTAATTAATCTATTCCTCCTTGATTATTAATTTTCATAATAATCGATTAACACTTATATGATTAAATATCACATTAAATGAATATAAATCTTATTATATTTATACACACATTGCTTATTATTATTATATTTCTCGCAATAATAATAATCACGTATTATTAATCAATCACAGTTAATATTCCATAACAATCAATTAATATTCTACAATTAATAATTAATATAGATTAATCGTTCACTTAATAATTCATTCGTTAATTAATATAATCATTAATAATCCTCATCACTGTGCCACACAAGGCTATCAACGAGTTTATCGCAAACTCCATTAATTTCTCAATTATTATAATTATTTAATTTTTTTTATATAATTGAATTAATTCATTCTCATAACACAAAATTATTTATATTCAAATAATTTCTCATTTCCATTAATATATTCATTTAATAATATTAGGAAATTCTCGGGTATTACAACCCCAGTCCTAGTGGCCCCGCTAAATGGTGATTCAACATAGATTCTACATCTTAAAACCAAGCCAATTTTGGAGCATCTTTATGATAATGAAACTAACCAGCAAAAAGCATTAATGCTGCAAAGATCAATGCACTAATTGCAGTACAATAGAGTTGTAATTCACTAGTTACTCTAGATGCTCGCCAAATTTGAAAAACCTGAAGGCTATTTATATTCCTCGGAAGCCCCCACCCACATCACCATTCAATATTCCTTGGCCCACTACTAGCCAAACCACATGAGCACTCAGCCCAATGCGAGTCGAGTCGCTTAGCCATGCTTCATAATTAGAAAAATGAGCACAATGGAAATACATGCCACTCAGCCAAAGAAAGATAATGGAGAGTTCGCCGAAATGGGCACTAAAGACTATCGACGTTGGAAAATTTAAGAAATACCGCGGGTTGGTTCATAACTCGGTTTTTCTCAAATCGATCTTCCTAAGTTATCTCTACCCTTATTCTTTTTTTATTGCAAAAAAGGTTTTGAATGATTTTTAGGAAAGAGGCCAACATGTGTTTATATCGACGATTTGATTTGATTTAAACAGAGTCGCCAGTTGGTAGTTTTGAAAATGGTTGTACTAACTCTACCAAATTTGATTTGAAAAGAGGCCCAATTGCTGGACACTGTCGAAACTTGATCTTTAAAATCGGAGTTTTGAGTTCGAGGGCTTGGTTAAGTGTGGGGAAGGTGTTAGGCACCTCACGACTCCCGTGTAAACACGGTACCGTATCTTTTCAATATTTCCCTTAAAACTAGAATGCATGAGTGAATGCTGTTTGAAAATTAGGCCTTTTGATTGATTGAAAGTTTTGATAGGCTTCGTTGAGCCTATATACGAAGGGTTTGATTTGATTTTGAAAATCAATATTTGATTTGATTTGCAAAAAGCCTTTAATTTAATTTGAAAAAGGCTTTGAAATTGAATTAACAGTGATGTTTTGAAAGCTGGTTTTATCAAACCCTTTTGCTGACATAGGAATTGAAGCATATCGCTACTCTCAATTTTATCTTTATAGCCTTAAGGCTGCATGCAAGTGGTGATTTGTCGGGCTGAGAAGCATCCTCGACCACGAAAATATAAAGTGTCGGTCTCCTTATGGGTATGAAAACCATCGGAGGGACGCTGACACGACAATCCATATTTTTACTATGTTGAGACCTTAAATCTGGATAACCATTTTAAGGTCTATGCATGTACATTTTACAAAAAAACTAGCAGGGTACATCTGTAAATCAGAGTTTGTCCATCGTGGAAATCAGATTCTGATCAGTTTGATCATGAATCCTATGATTCCTAGGCTCACATATGAGTGACTAGAAAACATGCACAGTTCAAATTTGTACAGAAGCAGATAAATATCCCAAGATAGCTAGAACCAGGGATTCATTCAGTAAATCTCAGTCCGCACGACAGAAGCGTCTCGTTCCCACTTGATAGCTATCTAAGGGACGCGAGGTTGCTTTCGAAGATGAAACTATAAAAATAACTAGATTTAAAAAAATCTCAGCCATTATAGCTTCCAGGTTCTGTCGGGACCTGTTTGAACCGTTGAAAGCTAGAATTGGTGAGATTTGGATAAATCTAGTCCGCCCACAGATATGTCAATGCAGATTCATATACAAATGAATGTTAAATGTAGCAGTTGAATAAATTGAATAAAGCAATATATATAATTATATATATAAAAGCTATAAAAGGGCGATGGGTTTTCACTCGCAAGCTCGGACTTGAATTAATATATATATATATATATATAAAATTGTAAATAGCCATGAAATAATCCAGGCTGTGACAGAAATAAAAAATATATACATAAACAGTAAAAAGGGCGATGGGTTTTTACGCCGGTGCCCGTACTGGAATTGAAATTAACAGAAAGTAGTCACCAGTGATTAGGGAGAGCACCCAGTATGGGGAAGTGTGAAAAAGTAGTAAAATGGCCACAGAATAGTCCAGGCCGAATGAAAATATATATATATATATATATATATATATATATATTGACATAAATGTAGTCAACCAGGACTGATATGAATACCGGTGATGCTGAATGTCGCTTATATATGCGTAAATATATATAAAAGCGATAAACTACCTCGGATTTGAAATTAGGGCTTAACAGAATTGAAATGTTATTACATTTACAGTTAAATATATACAAAAAAGGGCCAAACCTGGACTAGAAAGATAACCCAATTCGGCGAAGTTGCCAGAATGTGCGTGCTAGTGCATTGAAGCTGCTGGAGCTGACGGATAGTCAATCCGAGTTGTAGAAATGTTGAAAACAGAGTTTATGTATAAAAATATATTAATTTTTGACTAAAACGGCAACGGAACTAAGTTCCAGGTATATTTAGAAGATAAAACTTTGTGTGCAAGTGTAACACAGTGCAAAGTAGTAGTATTGACTAACTGATCGTAAAAATACTTATAATGGGCTGCAATACGGGCTTTTTGCCAAATCGTAGGCTTTAAACGTCCAAATCTATCGGTGGTTTTTTGATATGTGGTAGTATATGGGTATATCTACGTGTTGGAGTGAAAATATTTGGGTTTGGAAGGGGTGTAAAAGTTGAAAAATCAAACTGACAGGGCTTCGCTGCGTTCTGGCATTTTTTGAAATGAACGGGGGCATGTTTATTTATAGGCCTGGGAGCCTCCTCTTAACCTGGGGCAGCCTCAGGTAGAGCTGCGGCTCTCCTAGGTGGGGCCCACGTGCCTGGCTTGGTAGTCTCAAAGTACGTGCACTCAGAGCAATGCGATGTCCGATCGGAAACTTTCTAACTTTTAATCGGAGCGTCCATTTGAGGCGTGCAATACCTTTCCAGAAAACATTTTCTGGGTCCAGGAAGACGGATTCATAACCAGGTCTTTTATTCCCCGCAGTTTGTCCGTTGAGCTGTCTTACGTAGTTGCCACTTAGGATCGTCATTAGGGTTCATTCTAACTTTGGCGGCATCAATTTGGCTTGAGTTTGACCAAGTGGGTTGAGAGTTGATGAAATGACCGTTATACCCCTCCCGAGGCTACCTGTAGTGTCGGCATAGTCGCTGGTTGACTTTCGGGAGCTGATTCCAAGGTTTGGATCCCAGTCGAGTCTTTTGACCTCAGGGTTGTCTCTTTCTAGGTTTTGCTCTGGAGTTGTTGTGATGCTTCAGGTTGATGTCGGAAGTTGACCTGACGTCTCGGGTTGAGACCGGGGATGACCTGCAGTTCCCAGGTTGAGACCGGGGTCTAGTTTGACTTCCCGGGCTACTGCCGGGGGATGAACTGTGTTTCCTAGATTGAGACTAGAGATGGCTTGACATGTCCCGATATTAATGTCGGGGTTGATTGGTACCTCCCGGGTGTAGACCGGGGTTGATCTTGACTTCTCGGGTTGAGACCGGGGTTGATTAATACCTCCCGGGTTGAGATCGGGGTTGATTAATACATCCCGGGTTGCTGTCGGGGTTGAATTGACTTCTTGGGTTAGGACCGGGGTTGATTTTGATCTCCCAGGTTGAGAGTGGGGTTGAGCTTGATGATCCGATTGACTGTTGGAACTTGATTGTTGGTCCGATTGACTGTCAGAGCTTGATTGATGCTCCAATTGACTGTCAGAGCTTGATTGATGGTCCGATTGATTGTCGAAGCTTGATTGATGTTCTGACTGACTGTCGAAGCTTGATTAATGGTCTGATTGACTGTCGGAGCTTGATTGATGGTCCGATTGACTGTCAGATTTTTGATTAATGGTCCGATTGACTGTTAGAACTTGATTAATGGTCCGATTGACTATCGGAACTTGATTAATGGTCCGATTAACTGTCGAAACTTGATTGATGGTCCGATTAACTATCAAAACTTGATTGATGGTTCGATTCACTGTTGAAACTTGATTGATGGTCTGATTGACTGTCAGAACTTGATTGATGGTCCAATTGACTGTCGGAACTTGATTGATGGTCCGATTAACTGTCAAAACTTGATTACCGATATTGGGAATCAGATTTAGGTTGAAGGACCGACGTTGGTGGCCGAATTTAGATTAATTGACGGTTTTGCCCTCCTACCGGGTTGGTATTGGGGCAAGGAAAATTTTGAGTGTCTACAGATGCCCCTCTTTATCATGTCCATGTCAATGATCTTCTTTGAGGATGTGTATAACAGATTCCATCATCAGTCCTTTGTGAAGATGGATTATTATATGACTCTCACCCGTAGATTGTCTCCCGACATATCATGGGACTAGTCTGAATGTTGAAATTGACTTCGGTCAGCACCTGAACTTCATTGGGGTTGCACCAACAGATGAGTTGTAATCGGTCAGTACCCGATGCTTCGCTGGACTGGAACCAACGGCTGAGTTATCACCGGTCAGTACCCGATGCTTCGCTGGACTGGAACCAATGGCTGAGTTATCACCGGCCAGTACCTGATGTTTCGCTGGACTGGAACCAACGGCTGAGTTTTCACCGGTCAGTACCCGATGCTTCGCTGGATTGGAACAAACGGCTGAGTTGTCACCGGTCAGTAACCGATGCCTTGCTGGACTGGAACCAACGACTGAGTTGTCACCAGTCAGTACCTGATGCTTCACTGGACTGGAATTAACGGCTGAGTTATCACTAGTCAGTACCCGATGCTTTGCTGGACTGGAACAAACGGCTTAGTTGTCACCGGTCAATACCCGATGCTTCGCTGGACGGGAACCAACTGCTGAGTTGTCACCGGTCAGTACTCGATGCTTCGCTGGACTGGAACCAATGGCTGAGTTGTCACCGGTCAATACCCGATGCTTCGCTGGACTGGAACCAACGGCTGAAACTATTTCGGTTGGAACTCGAACTTCGTTGGGCTGAGCCAACGGCTGAAACTGCTTCAGTCGGAACTCGAATTTTGCTGGGGCTGAGCCAACGGCTGAAACTGCTTCGGTCAGAACCCGAACTTCGCTGGGGCTGAGCCAACGACTAAAACTATTTTGGTTAGAACTCGAACTTCGCTGGGGCTGAGCCAACGGCTGAAACTATTTTGGTTGGAACCCGAACTTCGCTGGGGCTGAGCTAACGGCTGAAACTATTTCGGTTGGAACCCGAACTTCACTGGGGTTGAGCCAACGGCTGAAATTGCTTCGGTCAAAAACCGAACTTCACTGGGGCTGAGCCAATGGCTGAAGCTACTTCGGTTAGAACCCGAACTTCCCTGCGGTTGAGCCAACGATTAAAACTGCTTCGGTCAGAACCTGAACTTCGCTGGGGCTAAGCCAATGGCTGAAACTGCTTCGGTTAGAACTCGAACTTTGCTGCGGCTGAGCCAACGGCTAAAACTGCTTTGGTTAGAACCCAAACTTTGCTGGGGCTGAGCCTACGGCTGAAACTGCTTCGGTTAGAACCCGAACTTCGCTGGGGCTGAGCCAACGGCTAAAACTACTTCGGTAATAGCAATTTTTGGTAGTTTTGCGCAAGTTTTGCGTAGTTCTTTTGCAGTTTGATTTGTTAATTCTCGGACATGGCTCCGGGATGAATGTCAAGGGTCTCTATGGATTTTCCCTTTTTATCATGATTGCACTGCTTGAACGCAAGATTTCAGGACAAACCGCTCAATCGCATTGCGATTTCTCTTCAGATTTGATTCGGCGGCCCGTTTAAACTCTATTTCGACTCGAACCGAATCGAGCCCGGTGCAGGTGGAGGTGCGGCAGCCGCAGGTGGAGGTGCGGCAGCCGCAGGTGGAGGTGAGACAGCCGCAGGTGGAGCTGCGGCCACCTGGGCTACTTAATGTGTTGCGAGATTTTCATTTTGCAAGTTTCCAGTTTGAGCAGCGAAAGGATTTTTCTATCTTCTTTTTTTGATCTACGGTGTTCTAGTGGTTAGATTCTGAATCCGTCAGTTCCTACGCGTTCAGCGCGACACAGGTAACGTTTTCCATCCTTCTTTCGCAGTTTTTGACCGTTAAAAGCATGTGAACCGCCTAGGGTGCTTTCAAAGTGAATGTATGAAAAATGTATGTCTATATGACATATGAAAAATTTTCTGTCTACATATGCATGCATATCTTACTGTAATACACGTTTGGATGTAAGAAAATTCAGGTTATGAGATAGTCAATTTTTCCACTTTTTGATCAGTTTAGTCATCCTTTTTGAGGCCTAGTGAGCCTGGACTTTCAACTAAAAATGCCTATGGTATTTTGGAGACCATGTGAGGCTGGGTTTTTTTTTCCAGTAAATATAAATTTTTTCTATTTTTGGATAGGTGTGCTACTGAATGGCCACCTAGGCATGCCTGTGTGCATGTGGACCGTCCATTTTACAAAGGAGATTGGCGAAATTTTTTCAAAATCTTAGGTTTTGAAAAGCATGTTTTAGGACTTAGATATGTCTGCTGGATTGATTGATTAATAAGCCACAGGTTTTAGGCTTACCACACCCTGTCTGAGGTGATTTCGAGTACTGGTGTATGCGATGGATCGCGATAGATGTAATACCCGAGAATTTCCATATATTAATAAATGAATATATTAATGGGAATGAGAATTTATTTGAATATAAATGATTTTGTGTTATGAGATGAGTTAACTCAATTATATTAAATTGAATATTTATGACAATTGAGAAAGATGTGGAGTTTACAATAAACTCGATGAAATATCTTGTGTAGCACCGTGATGGAAAATAATAATGATTATATTAATCAATGAAGGAATTATTAAGCGAACAATTAATCTATGTTAATTGTTATTTAATTGTTATTATGAAAGATGAAATATGAATGGTGATTAATAATATGTTGATTATTATTATTACAAATAATAGAATAATAATAAGCAACTTGTTTAAAAATATTATAAGAGTTACATTTATTAATGTGATAATTAATCCTATAAAAATCAATTAATTGTTATGGAGATTAATGATTAAATTGATTGATGAAGGATGGATTAATATTATTAAATATTAATTGATGAGATAAGTAATTTATTAATTCCTATGTGCAAGCATGCGATATTAAAAGTATAACGTATAGTAGCTAACTATATATTATACAAAGTATAAAGTGCAATGTGACTATGTTATATATATATATATATATATATAGTAAAGCTTATTGAGTTGTAAGAGTTACATGAAATGTGTGTGGACAATGTATATATGAGTATACAATAAAATAATATATCATGGATATATTGTAAACAATTGCTGATTAATAGAATAATACATGAGGTAATATAATGTGGTAATACCCGAGTAAATTATATCTGGTATTAACAAAATGTACATGGATTATATGTTGAATATATGTATCCCTACTTACTACATTGTAATATTAGTTACCTATTGAAAGTACATTGTGACTCAAATTATAACCTAAGTATATGTTATGTGTGTATAATAAATTAAGTGTTGTGTGTTACTAGAATGCTGAGTATTGTGCCTTGTCCCATATTGACAGTCATATCTCATACACACGTGAAAAGGCTAATGCCTATACTTCCTCAACTTCAGCAAAACTCTCATAGCTTCATAGCAAATGATAAACTAGGATGTGGGATTTATGATGAATCCAACAACCATCTACCAACCCCCTATTAGCCACCATGCAATTCAACATTCCTATTGGTTTAATTTGATGTATATATGCATTGTCTGTATATTGGTTTCTCTATAAATACAACCCATCTCCTTCTAATTTGATTTGCTGAGAATTTTGCTAAGTGTTGAATTGAGAGTATTGTGAGTTGTTAACAAGATAATCACAGAGGGAGAGAATTCAGTAGCAGCAAGTTTATTATACATATAGCAGAGGTATAATATACCTTTCATGTTCTTCATTTTCATTTTCTGTCAAAATCCATTTCTTGATTTTGGTTGCAAGGCATGTTAATTGAATTATAGAATGATTATTATTCATTATATTAGTTTATAATCATGTTAGTATACAATGTGTTATGCTTGCAATTACATTCGTGAACGATTTTTGGGTTTAGGCTGGTTTTCTGCCGAAGCAGGAAGTTCTTGGCACTGACCGAACATGGCGCAGCTGCACCGGTTTTATACTAAGGCGTAGCGCATCTGCGCCGGTCCCCTGCAACAGTTTGTTATTTTTTACTAGAGGCTGATATGTGCTAAAATGTTAACACTACTTAGACGAACATGGGAACATGATTGACATGCCTATATGAGTACGTTAAGATAGTGAAAGCATGTTTTATTAAGATTTCATGCATGAATGGCAAAGTTATAGTTTTGAAAATAAACTTGAGGTTTTATAATCGAATTTTGACGTATATAAACCATGTTAATATTCTAACTTTTGAGACATGATCATATGACCTAGAAACGCATGAAAAGCATGTTAACTTGCGTATATAAGATTCATAATGTAATGTGAACACAAACCTCACTAGTGCACGTTTTTTAACGAAAGTGTAAGTTTCGAAAGCAAACTTTGACATGCTATAACCATGTTGATATTCTGATCTTACGAGCATAGTAGTATGGTTTAGAAATGCATGAATAACCCGCAACTTGTGTTTATATGATTCGTAATGAAGTAGGAACATGTTGGACTAATTAGTTGACATTACTAAACAAAATACAAACTTTGAACGTGAACGTTAACATGCTACTTTGAGAGTTGGATTCTAAAATTTATGGACATGATTGATAGTACTCTTAGACTAGCCAATGTATCATATATGTTTTCCTACTATGTTACATGTCGTGAAACCAAGTTTAGCGTAAACGAAGCATGCTCTCAAACTAATAACAATGATAGTTACATGTATACGATATGAATATTCATGAGTATGCCTAATACAAGTTATATGAATACCTTATGTGTTTAAAAAGTAAGAATGTTAGACTTTGTGATTTTCATGACCTTGAATGACCGTAAGTTGTCAAAAGTGTTAACTTAGAACCATATCATGAAAGAGAGAACTTAGATGGATTTGGGAAGCATGAAGGTATCCTTTAAAATGCATATATGTTATGTGATATCATATGTTGATGTTTGAATATGATTTGACGGTTAACTTATAATAATGCTATAACTTGCTAAAAAGAGTATGTTTGCTATGTGTCGTGATCTTATGTGATAACGATATGTAAACTTAATTAACTCGAAAAGAGGAATGTTAAGGATAAAGACAATAAAAGTTATACGAATACGATACTATATATGGTATAACTGGGTAACTAGGTTAAAACTTAGTTTATGTGTTGATTATATATCCAAGATAAGATATGATGTTGAAATATATGACTAATGGATATCATATATATACGTAACTATATTACGATAGGGTTTGAAAGTGTTAAATTACTTATCGTGGATAGACTACGCATAAGGCAAGTACTTGAACCCTACTCTTTATTGAGCATTACTGGAGCTTGTACTATTATTGGTTATATAAGTAAATAATTGAAAGCATGATTCTTATCCTATGACATAATGCTTCATAAATAAAATAGAGTTGTTTATTCTTGAACTTGGATTCGAGTATTGAACTTATAATTGTTCGCTTATTCATTTAAATAGCCGTCTATGCCAAATAATTCGGCTAGACTTATAACATGATTAAAAAGCTGTCCAAACCAATTGAATGGTGCGAAATTCTTATGTTAACTGAGTTGAATAACCTTCTTTGAAGGGGTAATATATTTGTCGGGAGACCGACGTGCGCACTTAAGTATGATTAAATGTTATGCATAATATAGGGTACTTTAGGCTGATCACCTGTTGTACTTGTTTTATTGGATTTTTAGTATATTACTGTTAATTCTAGTAGAAGTTCATAGTCCTTAGTGACTGCTCAGTATTCAGTTATCTTGAAATCTTAAATTGATTTAGTATTGAATCATATTAATATTATTCTGTCCTTAGCGACTGTTATTGAGGACTGTTGATATTCTTGCTATCCTTGAATTATCATACCTTGCTATACCCTTTTTGAGATTTGAGAACTATATTACTCACCCTTGTTGTTATATTACTTGCTGAGCAAACTTGTTGCTCATTGTTTCTTTTCCTAAAAAAATATTTCAGTTAAGGTAGAGCAGGGTGGACCTTCAGGCGTTGATAAAGGCAAGGGCAAGGGCAAGGCTACCGACTAGCTTGTCTCTTTCTTGTTTTAAAATCTTTGATGTTATATTAAGACTATTTCAGAACTATGTTTAAGCTTAAGTAGGGTTATGTAATAAGTCTTTATTGGATATTATTATGTAATTTATTAAGTACTGTGAGTTGCGAGACTTGGGAGAATAATTATAATAAATCATTGTAAATTATTCTAGAATAGATTTTCCGCCGTGATTGTGTGATTTTAGTTATTATCGTATAACCATGAGAATGTGACGAACCGAATTCGAGTGCCTGTGGCGGTCCGAATTTAGGGGCGTCACAATAGACTCGGCAGCTCTAACGGGGTTTCATCAGGCGTTATACGGAGGAGGGCTTCTGCCGTCCTATAGGCCCGTCCATCTAGGACGCCTCACCTATTGGTAGAGAGTAAGATACGTCCAGCACAGGACGAGCAGCCCATTGACATTGTTAACGAGGAGGCTGCTTTTGTTGCTCCTGTTCAAGCTCAGGTTCCACGTGCGAAGGTCCCGAGCATTGCTGTGCAGACACGGGAGTTCCTGGGCAAATTGAGTCGCCATCCTTCGAGATATCTTCAGGCCAACGAGGTGACTTGAAGTCTTTCTTCTCTCTGGACTCTTTTCCCATCTTCTGGCCATTCTCGGGGCACTGGTTTTTGACATGGGTTAATTTTTAATGCAGGTCCCTGGCTTGACACAGCCTAGAGGGAACTGGTTTAGTGTGCACTCCCTTTATCAGACTCTGCACGAGGATTACAGGGAGGTCGTGGATGGTTGGGGATTTCAAGCCTTTTTCTCGATCCTGCCCCGCCGTTGCCCTTGGGGGTATATGAGGGCTTTGTCTGAGCGCTGGTTTCACCAGACTCAGTCCCTTCATCTTCTTGATTGTGAGGTGATGATGACTCCTATGGACTAGAGATTTATCACCGGCATTGAGTTTGAGGGCGAGACAGTGCCTGTCGTATCTGACATTTTTCCCATCACAGTTAGATCCCTGTTAGGAGTCCCTCAGTCGGCATTCAAGGGTCGGGCAGTCCGATCTGGTCCCTTCAGTATAGATGCCCAGGACGGGACTTTGCAGTTGCCCCCGCCTGATGATCGTAGGGCTAGAGATCGCATTCTGAGGCGATTATTTTTGTCAATCATCAGGGGTTGCTTTATGGAGAACAACTCATCGATGGTGTCCTTTGTTTGATCAGCGCCACTCATCATGTAGAGTGCCTCAGTGACTTTGATTGGGGTTCCTATACCTTTGCCTATTTTCTCCGGGGCATGCGCCTGCTTTCGGAGGGTGTGACCGAGGCTTGGTTAGAATTCCATCAGTTTTTGCTGGTGAGTACATCTTTCTGTACCTTTTTGATTTCTGCACTTATTTTTGGCAGTCTTGGTCACTAAGAACTTTTGATATTTGCATGGATAGCTTTGGGCATTTGAGAGGCTTCCTTGCCTACGGCCCATTTCAGCATTAGATCTGGAGACCTATCCATGTGGACGGAGATGACACCACTCCATTTTGACGGAGGTCCCTGTTGCTGAGGGATTCACTAATACCCGTCTGCAGTTGGAGCTTTTGATGGCAGGCTGGATCACCTGGACGCCGTATACATCCGAGCACTTGACCGTCGGATTTGATGGAGGTTTCCCCACTGGTCGGGAGTTTGATTTATCGACTCGCAGAGTCCCTATGTTGACGGAGGGAGGCTGGGAGCTCTATCTTGGGGATCGTGCCATTTAGAGCGTTATAGGGGAGATCTGCATTCCCATTGCTCCTCCCGCTTGGCATCATTGGCCATTGTCCATGCCTTTAACAGACATCCCTTTGGAGGGTATAGACGGCTTTGATCTATCAGAGGGCCCATACAGTCAGGCAACCTTCTACAGTTGGTGGAGTCTTCGCACTATTGGGGCTCAGACTCGTGCCACCCATTTTAAGGCAGACATGGTGCCGGGGTCCGTGATGATGATGGATTGGATAGCTTATATTAGAGAGCCTACTCATGCAGACCAGATAGCACATCTGACTAGGGAGTTGGACTAGGCTCGTTTCTTTATCAGGCACCTTAGCCGAGATCCATCAGAAGCATCTTCATTTGACCCATCCAGCTCTGGAGCAGGCCCCTCTTCAGGTCCATTCAGTAGCAGTTATACAGGGGCAGATCCTCCCTTATATCGCCCAGATATGTCTGATCCCAACAGCTTTGTGTAGATAGAGGATCTGGAGCAGGTCGATCAGTTTAATACCGAGGTCTTCGACTTCCTGTGATAGCTATGGCAGCTATATATTTGGTCAGCCACTATTTTGGCTATTCGGCGTCTGTGCCATCATTTTGATAGACCGCTGTAGTAGTTGGGTGGTGGTGCCCCATTTCCCTGTATTCTTCCTTTCACTTTGTACCAGGATATAGGGATGATGTATGCACTAGATAGCTTTTTGTAGATATTTCTGTCATCTTTATCTGCTGCATCATGTTTATATCATTGTCATCATGCATGTATTATGTGTATGCATTCAGATAGTTGCGATTTGACTTGACCTCTGGACGGTCTTATGATACGATGCTACAGATGACGACGTCTGCAGTTAGCCGTATAGAGCATTTGCCACGGTCAGAGGTGGCTGCATCGTTGCGGTCATGGTATGATAGTCTTCCCTTTCCTGCTAGGGGGAAAGTTGACCAGATGCTGGGGTATTCGATGGCCCTTGTAGATTTCAGGGTTCCAGACAGCTTTATTGATGGTGTCCTACCCTAATGGGTATAGGAGAGATAGGTATTCCGCATTGGGTGGTGTGAGCTTTCGCCTACTCTGGAGGAGTACCAGAGATTTATTGGCCTGGATTTAGAGTCGCCGTGTGCTCAGACGGCTATCAATGATATATGGAGACCGTTTACTCTGCTGTCCAGTCTTTGGCAGAGCATAGTCATGGATGAGATCGTTTTAGGGCATGTGATCTCCCTTGACTTCTTAATAGAGTGTTATGGTGAGCTTGACAGCTACGATCGTCACGTCGGAGATTTTGTCATTTTTGCAGAGGAGTGGCATATATACAGGATAGACATGCTGCTGATGTGCATCGTGGCATATATTTACATGCCATTGCTTTTAGATAACCTTGATGTGGGATTGGTTGTTGTAGTCAGAGCCCTTAGGTAGAGAAGTACCATTATCCCTATGATCTTGGCTGAGACATTGAGGTCGCTCACCTATTGCAGTACCCATTCAGCGGGGTCTTTTCGGGTAGCTCGGTCGTGCTGTTTATGTGGTTGATGTCACACATACGACTGATTGGATTATTTAGACCTCATGCCTATTGTTTTAGCCATGAGATATCCTCAGTTTACTCCTTCTGTTCGCCTGATTGCGTCGACTCAAAGTCCTGGTTACCATTTTTATCGGATATTGAGCATCCGTTCGCTGTTTTGTTATGCTCAGGGATGGCGACCCCGTTCAGCTTCATTACTCATGCATCTGGCATGGAATATTTACCTTTGGCAGGATTGAGGGGTATGTCTACTTAACATCCCTTGGCAGTTATGGAGCAGTTTGATCAGTGGCGGAGTATGCACCATTTTGAGGATTCTGCTGATCAGAGGATGTCGGCTTCATCGATGTCACCGGTCGACTTGGTTAGAGTTTATGAGTGTTAGACTCACAGGGAGAGGGCTGAGTTCTCCAGTAGACATCTGGGTTGTTCTCCGGTGTATTCTGCATGGTTAGAGGCAGAGACCGCAGTCGTAGTAGCAAAGCTTCATTTACCTCCACTTGTGGATTCTGATGAGGAGGAGCCCATGGAGGATCCCGATTCTCCTACTAAGGATGAGTTGTTCGCAGATTTGGCGGTAGCTTTGATTAGTGATCCCTCGATTATTCCCACAGGGACAGATCCATCTTTGTCAGATTCTCTATTCAGGATAACCTTTGAGAGAGATTCAGCTAGAGCGCAGCTGTTGGCTGCCCTGTCTGGCAGGGATTTAGCTTTTGCTGAGAGGGATGGCCTCAGGATCGCCTTGGATACTGGATTGATTGAGCGGGAGGAGCTTCGCTCTGCTTTAGATACTGCCATTGTGGAGTGAGACGAGGTTCGCTCAGCCAGAGATGCAGCATATGTTGAGATTGAGGAGACTTTGATTTCTCGAGATGCAGTTTTTGCAGAGAGGGATGAGGCTATAGCTTCCCTTGATTTCCACATTACTGATAGTACTGCTCTCCGATCTTACACCCATGGTTTGGTTACTGAGATGAGTGCGTACATTGATGACCACAGTTCCACCTTGCAGATGACTGTGGATATTCTTAGCTGTATGGAGGCTGAGTGGACTACTCTTACAGATGCTCCTCCATCCTCAGAGAGAGATACCATGCTGGCATTGCTGACCCCCTTGTCTTTGGATCCATAGACTAGCTTTATTTTTCTTGCACAGACTAGATCAGCCATTTTTATCATGTACAGGACACTATGTATATAAAGCAGTTTATATATCAAAGAAATATATTTTTGAGATACTTCCCTGCTTAGATATGTATTGTCATCTCTGAGTGTTTACCAATTCCGTCATGACTCGCAGTTGTCGACGCATTTTGAGCTTCTCCTTGATGGACTGACAGTTGAGGTGTCAAAGGAGTTCCTCAAATGGGTCTGGTCACTAGACAGCTTGATAGCATTTACCTTTTATTTGTCTTCGGTGCCTTGGAATTGGTCTTCCATTTTTTTGTTTTTTCTTTAGGGTTAAACCGCGCCATAGATGGCTGCCTACATACTCCTGGGTTGAGGGAGATCAGGTCATTCGTAGTTCTGGTTGTTTAATTGAAGAGGCTTGAAAAGAGTTTATCTGGGGTTTGAATTTGGTTCGATGAGCTTTGGAATTTGATGATGGAATTTGCAGGTTGTTTAGATTTTTGCTTGATTTGACCGCACCATAGATGGTTGCCTATGTGACGCCCCCAAATTCCAGGACCGTCACGGGGTCGCTCGAATTTGGTTCGTCATGTGCTCATGGTAAGACATCACAATACTAATACGACTAAATGTCGCATCGCACAGCGGAATAATACACAACTAATACCGAATAGATTACAGTTAAATAATATAATTTATTCACGTCCCAAGGTCTCGTAACTTAAACAGTGATTACATAGCTTAGACATATCTTAAGTAATAATAACCTTAACTAGTACATAATATCATAAGTTCTTTATTACAATCATAAAGTCCTACATAAACAAAGCTACTCAGTAGCCTTTCCCTTGCCCTTATCGGTACTCTAGGGTCCGTACTGCTCGGCCTTAACTAAAATATTTTTAGGGAAAGCAAGAATGAGCACAAATTGCTCAGCAAGTAATATACAATAAAGGTTTGTAATATAATTCTCAATTCTTGAAAGGGTATAGCAAGGTTTGATAGTTCAAGGATAACAAGAATATCAACAGTTTTCAATAACAGTCGCTAAGGACAGAATAATATTAATGTGATTCAATAATAAATCAATTCAAGATTTCAAGATAACTGAATACTAAGCAGTCACTAAGAACTATGAATTTCCACAGGATTTGACAGTAATAAACTGAAAATCCAACAAAAACAAGTACAACAGGTGATCAGCCTAAAGTACCCTATATTATGCATAACACTCAATCATACTAATGTGCGCGCGTCAGTTCTCCGACAGTTATATTTTGTTCTTCTCAGTCAAATACAAGATCCCGCACCAATCAATTAGTTTGGGTCGCTTTTCAATAATATAAGTCTAGCCGAATCAAATGGCATAGATCTCAACAACTATAAGTTAAATTTCAAGATTTAAAGTCCGAAGAATATAGTTCGACTTCTATCTTATTCATGAAGTATATGATTCATAATATCTGAATTTAAATCTCAAGAGTTTACTTGTACGACAATAATAGCATAAGCCAATTGAATGTTCAATAAAGAGTAGAGTTAGGAACTTGCTTACAACGTTCCTTGAATAAAGTAAATACGAAGGTCTAGGATACTTGCATTATAAATGAGTGTAAGTAAGAAAACTTGCACTTTAAAAAAGTGTAAGTTAGAGAACTTTCCTTTAGCGTAGTTTATCCACGAAAAGCAAATCAACACTTTCGAATTCCTATCGTAATACAGTTACGCATATATGATATTCATTAGCCAGATAATTTAACTTCACAATTTATCTTCGAATATACGATCAACACACAAGCTAAGTTTTAACCTAGCAACACAGTTATTTAGTATTTAATTTCTATCCTTAACGTTCCTACTTTTGAGTTTAAACACATTCTCATAAAATATAAGATCCCAACAATTAGCAAACATGCTCTCATATTATTAATATCACATAAGACCACAAGCAATACTAAAATATATTTTATTTTAGCAAGTTATGGCATTCCCATAACTTAACCGTCAAAATCGGGTTCAAGTAACATCATATAATATCACGTAGCATATATTCATATTAAAGGATACTTTCATGCTTGTATAACTTTTCCTCGTTCCAAACATAGGTGATATAAATTCTAGGTCAACACTTACGGTCATTCAAGGCCATGGAATTCACAAAGCCTATCATGGTTGCTTTTAAAACACATAAGGTAATCATATACTTATATTAAGTATGTTCATGAGTATTCATATCGCATACATGCTACTATCGTTAGTTTGAAAACATGCCTCGTTTACGCTAAACTTGAATCATAGCAACTAATCATGGTATATATACATGCATGACACATGAATGAGTCTAAGAGTACTATCACATGTGTCCATAAATAGCAGAATACAAAACTTACAATAACATGTTAAGGTTCACAATCAAAGCTTATATTTTTATTAGTGTTATTCACTATTTAGGTTCATATGTTCATGTCATATTATGAAACTCGTATACCTAAGTCAACACGCCTTTCATGCACTTCTAAGTCATGCTATCATGCTTGCAAAGTCAGTATATAACATGGCACGCATATTATCGAGTTCACTTCTAAAGTTCCAAAGTTATTTCAACTACATGCTTTTGGTAACCATACATGTTAATATAGTAAAGCATGCTTAAATTAGATCAATATACTCACATATATACATTACCCATACTTATATACTTGCCTAAGCTTATAGAAATTCATTACACTTAGCAGCTTTTTAAACAGAAGTCAAAATTGCAGCAAGCTGCTGGATCAGCTGCGCCGGCTGACGGCCAGCGGCAGACAGTTCCAATTTTCGGCAGCTCCAAAACCCAAACACAGAAATTCTCTACGAAATCAGTTAAAAACATCTACATTGACTACTAACACATACATTGGATTATATAACAATCATTTAACATTAATGAATCACCAATTCATGAATTCCAACTTAATTTCAAGAATTGAAGTTTTCACAGAAATCTCAAAAACAGAAACATAAAATGAAATTGAAGAACAAGGAAGCTTATATAGTAATTCTAACATATATATAAGTCCTTTTAGCAACTAATTATCATCCTCAAATCACAAAACCATAACTTCCAACTAGAATCAAGAATTCAAGAATTTGCAGAGAATACAAACTGAAGAATCATGAAACATAGATTATACCTTTGCTATGAATTAAGCTTGCTAAATTTGAATTTCCAACTCTCTGTGACTATCTTGCTATCACTCACAATGTTATCTGATACTTGAACAAACTCTCAGCAAATAAAATTGAAGGGGAAAAAATTGTATATATAGAGGAATGAATGTCCAGACAATGCATTTATCCCCCAACTCAAACCAACGGGAAAATAGATTGTATGAAAGTTAAGAGATGGTAGGTAATTGGTTGGTGAATGTAATCATAATTCTTACTCCCTTGTTCATCATGATAGCTAAGCTTGGGAGAAGAATGGGGAGAATAGGCCTTAGCCTTATGTCAAGCACGTGAAGGAGAATGAGACTAGCATTTAGGGACAAGGCACAATACTAACTCAGCATTTGCAACATACTACACTTAAATCATTATACACATATGTAGTAAATACTTAGGCTATCTACACATATATATATATTTTATACATATGTCTTTAATTGAAATGTCACACTATAATTCACATAATGTAGTAAGTGTGACTTGTACACATATAATCCATGTACATTTTTATCATACTGGTATAATTTACTCTGATATAATCACATCACATTATTTCCCTTATTATTAAATTCTATTAATCAACCCTTGTTTACAACACTTTCAAGATGTATTAATTTAATGTATACTTGCATACATATTGTCACATACACATAATTCATGTAGCTCACATAGTTTAGTTGATCATAACATATAGTTTCAATATGTTCAATCACATTGCACTATATAACATAGTTTAGGTATACTTGCATGGTCACACTTAAGTGTTTCTCTACACTATCTAATAGAGTGGTATCCCATATATTTTATATTTAATAGTTGCACACTTGCACATAACAATCAACATAATCTTATTTACTTTTTGGTTTCATTATTCATAATGTCAAATAAATAAATTACTAATCTTATTGATTAATTAACAATAATATTAATTAATCCATTCCTCGTTAATTAATGAAATTATTAATTTTCACAACCATTGCTCATTTATCACGCACAGTATATACATATAAATCTTATTATATTATAGACACGTTGCACATTATTATTATTATATTTCTTGCAATAATAATAATCACATATTATTAATTAATCACCATAAATATTTTATAACAATTAATTGATATTCTACAATAGAAATTAACATTTAATATAGATTAATCATTCACTTTAATAATTCATTCGTTAATTAATATAATCATTAATAATCCTCATCACTGTGCCACACAAGGCTATCAACGAATTTATCGCAAACTCCATAAATTTCTCAATTATTATTATAATTATTCAATTTTATATAATTGAATTAATTCATCTCATAACACAATTCATTTATATTCAAATAAATATTCATTCTCCATTAATTTATTTATTTAATAATATTAGGAAATTCTTGGGTATTACATCCTCCCCCCCTTATAAAAATTTCATCCCGGAATTGCTACAAGGTTACACAAATAGATGGGGATAGTCCCTTATCATCTTATCTTCTAACTCCCACGTTGCCTCCTCGACATCGTGGTTACGCCAAAGTACTTTTACAGAAGATATAATTTTATTTCTCAAAGTTTGTTCTTTCCTATCTAATATCTGGACAGGAATTTCTTTATATGCCAAGTTCTTCTCCACTTGAATGGGCTCGTAAGAAATCACGTGTTTGTAGTCGGCCTTGTATGGTCGCAACACGGAAATGTGAAACACATTGTGGATGTACACCAACTCGGGTGGTAACGCAACTTTGTATGCCACTTCGCCCACTCGCTTCAGTATCTTGAACGGTCCTATGAATCTTGGACTCAATTTTCCTTTCTTACCGAAACAAATTTTTCCCTTCCATGGAGATACCTTCAAGAATACGAAACTGCCGACTTTGAAGTCTCGGTCCTGCCGATGCAAATCTGCATACTTTTTCTGGCGGTCTTGAGCTGCTACTAATCTGGTTCTTATCATTGTCACCACGTCTGCGGTTTGTTGAACTAACTCTGGTCCGAGTATTCGTCGCTCTCCGACTTCGTCCCAATATAATAGCGTTCTGCACTTTCTTCCGTAAAGAGCTTCGTACGGTGGCATGCCGATACTCCCATGGTAGCTATTATTATATACAAATTCGACTAAGGGTAGGTGGTCGTCCCAATTTCCCTTAAAATCCATCACGCAAGTCCTAAGCATGTCCTCTAGCATTTGTATTGTTCGCTCACTCTGTCTGTCTGCTTGAGGATGATAAGCGGTACTCAACCTCAACTGCATTCCCATTCTCTCTTGCAAACTATTCCAAAAATTGGACGTGAAGCGCGGATCTTGATCAGAGACAATAGATACCGGCACTCCATGTCGTGAGACAATCTCCTTTATGTATAGACCCGCTAACTGATTCAAACTATAACAGATCTTGATCGGTTAAAAATATACGGTCGTGGTAAGTCGATCCACGATAACCCAAATGGCATCATAACCTTTCTGCGTAACTGGAAGTCCTACCCTGAAGTCCATCGTAATATGCTCCCATTTTCACTCTAGTATTTCCAACGGTTGTAGTAAACCACTCGGCCATTGATGCTCTGCTTTATCGCGTTGGCAAGTCAAACATCTACTAACGCACTCTGCGACTTCCCGTTTTAAATTAGGCCACCAAAAATGTTGCTTCAAATCTCGGTACATCTTAGTGCCTCCCGGATGAACAGAATATGTCGTATTATGTGCCTCGTGCAAAATCTCTTCCCTTTACTCGGTTACCGCTGGTACCCATACTCTTTCTTCAAATCTCAAAATACCGTCTTTATCCATTCAAAATTTCTCTTCCTCATTTTCTGTGATCCTCTTTCGGATTTTCTCACACTCTTCATCCTTTTCCTGGGCTTCTTTCACTCTATCCAATAATGCCGGATGAGCTTCCACCACAAATAACCTTTCTTCAGACCTCTCGGGTCCTTTTACTTCTATTTCCAATTTCTCCATCTCTCTTATCAACTATTCCTGAGTCGTCAAATTAAATAATTTCTCCCTTCCTTTCCTGCTCAGAGCGTCGGCAACCACGTTTGCCTTCCCCGGTGATAAAGAATATCGTAGTCATAGTCTTTGATTAATTCTAACCACCTTCTCTGCCGCATGTTCAACTCCTTCTGTGTGAAGATATATTTCAGACTTTTGTGGTCCGTGTATATCTCACATTTCTCCCCGTATAGATAATGCCTCCATATCTTCAACGCAAAAACTATTGCCGCTAACTCTAAGTCGTGAGTAGGGTATTATTTTTCGTAATCCTTCAATTATCGTGACGCATACGCAATGACCTTGTCGTGCTGTATAAGCACACAGCCAAGTCCCTTGTGCGATGCATCACTATACACCACAAAATTTATCGCATCATCTGGTAATGATAACATAGGTGCTTCGCTCAATCTCCTTTTCAGTTCTTGAAAACTTTCTTCGTATTTGTCGGTCCATACAAATTTCACCGTCTTTCTAGTCAAATTGGTCAACGGGGTTGCTATTTTAGAAAAATCTTGGATGAATCTTCGATAGTACCCAGCTAACCCTAAAAAGCTTCTCACCTCCGTCGGTGTTCTCGGTTGTTCCCAATTACTTACTGCTTCTACCTTCGCTGGGTCTACAGCGATTCCATTCTTATCCACCACGTGGCCTAAGAATTGAACCTTCTCCATCCAAAATTTGCACTTTGAAAATTTTGCATACATCTTCTCCTTCCTTAATGCCTCCAAAACAATCTTCAGATGTTCGGCGTGTTCTTCCTCTGTCTTCGAGTAGATCAAAATGTCGTCGATAAAAACCACTACAAATTTATCCAAGTATGGCTTGAAAACTCGGTTCATCAAGTCCATAAATGCTGCCGGAGCATCCAAATGACATTACCAAAAACTCGTAGTGTCCATAATGGGTTCGAAACGCAGTCTTTGGTATGTCCTCATCCCTCACTTTTAGTTGATGATATCCTGTTCGTAGGTCAATTTTTGAGAAACACTTTGCTCTCTTCAGTAGATCAAACAGGTCGTCTATCCTTGGTAGCGGATATCGGTTCTTGATCGTTACTCTGTTCAATTCTCAATAATCGATATAGAGCCTCATCGATCCGTCCTTCTTCTTAACAAATAGCACTGGTGCTCCCCAAGGAGAAACACTCGGTCAAATGTAACCCTTATCAAATAATTCTTGCAGTTGTAACATCAATTCCTTCATTTCAACTGGTGCCATACGATATGGAGCTTTCAAAATCGGTGTCGTTCCCGGTGCTAAGTCTATTACGAATTAAATTTCTCTATCTGGCGGAAGACCAGGTAGATCGTCCGGAAACACTTCTTGAAATTCATTAACTACGGATATATCCTTAATTCCTACTCCCTTCTTTCGAGTATCTATGATGTAAGATAAATAACCTACACATCCTTTTTTTAACGACTAAGTGTGTATAGCTTGATGCTATAAGTGAATGTACTATAAAGAGTACGAGATGAACTCATGAGGAGTTGTATGTGGTGAAACCTAGAAAGCTCGTAACTAGCAAGTAATAGAGTAAGATAGAGTTAAGTATTGGACTTCCATTGAGGACTCATGTGATGGCTTAGTTGTACAAACTTTGTATGGGCAGAGGTTTTGTGCTTGCACTGAGTGCATCACATTGATAATCGTTGGAATGTTAGTGTCGCGGTATCATTATACATATGGCGGAAAGGTGATTCTTTTCTCATATTTATTTTGATAGATAGAGATTTCTAAGATATAATTAGATAATATTAAGATTAGGTGTGAGTTCTTAAGACTCATGCCTATGACAAGTTCGTGACTCATAATCGTATGGTGGGACCCCTCAGCGAATGGACGATTTTAGTCTGACTAGGATAAGTTCCTACACCCATATGATTGTGGTAAGTTCCTGAGCTTCCATGGTGTGGTAAGTTGGTGAACTATACTCAGAATAGATATATTATATAAGAGTTTTAGAATAGTGAGCATTGATGGTAGTAAGAGATTGAAGTGATGGAGAAATTGAATTTTCCTAAATCTTCTAGCTACGCTAGATTTTCAAAATTTATTGACTTCGTGCTAGAGTTTGCACTTTGGTTTTCTCGAGAAAAACATTGGGTCAAGTGACTGAACCAATGAGTTTTAAAAACAACACCGTTATTCGTACGTCTAAGCTACTTGTTTCGACTAAGACAAAAATAATTTAAAAATCTTTCAAAATGTATTTTGACCATGTGCATCATTTGATATGATGTAGAATGGTAAACGATGAAGTCATCAATGTAATCGAACCTAGTGTTAGTTGTGATCGAAAGATCGTCAGCCCACTATGGTATGATGTACTATGACAAAGTCACAAAATGACGAAATCCTAAACGTACTGCTAAGTTGGTGCGGCATCATGACGTCAGAAAATAGTTTTTGGTTTTCTTTTGAATTATGAAAAGTTGACTAAATTATTTCGATTGATGTCCGAATTGTTGATGAGAGTCTAAGCTATTTGATTCGGCTAGGCGACTGTTAAAAAGAGATTATAGAATTAAAGCATTCTTGTGTATTTATGCCAAACCGGATTGCTCTGGTGCGGATTTAGATGTTGAAAAGCTGAGGTGAACAATCCTATAAAGGGGACATGTTTTCGGGAATAATGGTTCCGAAGGTAACGCATATAGTCGTTACAAAACACTACGTTGTGGCCCAACGTAGTGGTACAATAGGTCGGCCACCTAGAGTACGCGTGGAGGGTGCTTTCAGTCTTTGTGATGGATAAACACTCTGGTTTGCAGTGTGAAGAATTGTGTTGAAGCATTAGTAAACCTGGAGAAAAGTTCACGGTCTTGTGACCCCTCAGCATAATTTGAAATCTGAGTTATTCATACTACTTCCTGATTATTGAAAAATCGTGGAAGATTCTTATTCTTCTGAAGGATGAATGTAGTAAGTAGAATGATCCTTAGAAAGGAGAAAATGGTAGAATGCGATTGAGAAGGTTATAATAATAAAACTTTCGAAAAGAGAATGAATAAAAATTATTCAAGAGAATATGTAATATTCGGAATGGCACCAAGTAGAGGAAGTTTCGGTGATTCCGAGGACGGAATCCTTATAAGGGGGAGAGGATGTGAGAACCCAAATTTTCAGATATTATTAAATAAGGATTTAATAAATAAAATTCTTAAACTATGAGAAGGGTTCGAATAAGAGTATATATATGTGATATGAGTTATGTGGTATTATATTACATAGGGTAATATGGACTATGTAATATGTATTTTTGTGATTTATAAATATATTATTAATATATATTTGTTACTTATCGTAGAGACGATCCAGTTGAGATAAAAGAGGTGGATAAATTTCTATCGATATTAAATAATTTATAGAATTATTTTATCATAGTAAGTTGGTGACATTAAATATCCTTAATGTATAATCACCATATTCTTGTGTATGTGTATTAATAACTAGTATGCTTATAATATAGGTTATTGATAAATCTTATGCTATCCATGAATGGGTTTGGATAGTGAAGCATGAGTTAGTTAAGGAATTAACTAATAAGAATAAATATTAGTTAATTTAAGTTGGGAGTTATATTAGAGAATAATATAATGAGAGTATTGAATCTTAAATAACTATGATGATATAGGACAATATTTAATTTACTTAAGTAAAGGAGTGAATTAATATGTGTGTTGAATATGTAATTATAGTTGATACTTTTTATATGTATTACTTAGAATGGTAATATGTGAGAAAGTCTAATGTACGAATAACGTTATTAAATATATATATATATATATATATATATATATATATATATATATATATATATATATATATACGTTATTAAAGAGAAATAGAAATCATTGTATCTTTAAATGAATATTTGAAGAAATTGTTTTGGGAATAATTTATAGAAAGGAAAGAGAAATAAATATTATATATTTTTAATAAAGGATATTAAAATAATTTCTAATATTGAATTATTTTAATAAAAGGAGGAAATGTTATTTTTGAATAGTAATATTACCTTATATATTTTGTATAAGGTGTGATTGATTAATATGATAGATATATTACATATTTGCTATATGTAAATAAATTAATGGAAACAATTTATTATAATGGAAAATAAACTTATTACCTATTTTCTATATATAATGTACATGTGTCGTACATGTGATTATTTCTAATAGATATTATATTAATTACAATATCTTGAGACAATAAGTAAATTATTTTCTAATAATGAATATCCTTATTTGGAGAAAACATAATATTTTATGTTATGGCTAAATACATAATTTCTAATGTATTTTCAAAAAGGAGTTTAATTTATATAAGGAAACTAACTTATTTTAATAACTTGAGTTGCTATAGTACCGTAAGTGTTATAAATAATATTTGAATATTTCTATTCGTAATATATTTATATGTGTACCTTGTGACTTAATAGTTCTAATTATATTGAACATGTTATAAGTAGTAAGTGATGGGAATAATAATAAGCTTGAGAGGAAGCTTGTGAGAAATGCCTTGTGTGGCACGATAATAGATTCGGTAATGAATTGATTAATTCAAGGATGAAAGAATTATTAATTAAACAATTAATCTATATTGATTGTTAATGGTGTATTGAATTATTATTGCGAAGCGATTGCATGATAATAAGTATATTGTTTATAAATATAATAAGAATTGTACTTATTAAATTATTGAAGAATGAGGTTATTTCTCGCCTAATAATATTGATAAGCGTAAATTAATGAAGGAATTCCTACGTAAACGATTATTCAAATATTAATCGTTATTGCTATTATAAGGAATAGTATATTAAGGAGGATTAATTGATGATGTGTCGATTATTATTATTGCAAATAATAGAATAATAATAAGCAACTTGTTTATAAATGTAATAAGATTTATATTTATTTAACGTGATAATTAACTATATAAATGTTAATTAATTGTTATGGAGATTAATAATTACATTGATTGATGAGGGATGGATTAATTAATATTATTATTAATTAATTGGTAAGATAAGTCATTATTAATAAATAAACAAGTAGATTATTAATATGATTATAATTGCACAATTAGTTGATATGTGCAAAGGATGTGATTATTAAGAGTATAACATATAGTAGTTACGCATATGTTATATAAAGTGCAGTGCAACATTAATGTGACTATATTATATATATATATATATAAACTATATAGTAAGATTAATTGCATTATGTGAGTTACATAATAGTAAGTGTTTATGTAACAATAAGTGTATGAGTAAACATTGATGTATAGTAATATCAATAACCATTGTTAATATATAATGTATGCAATAAGTTATTATAATTATAATAATAACCATTATGATGATGAGTAATAATAATACCCAATTGAATTATATTTAGTATTAAGAGAAATATACATGGATTATATATTATCATATGTGTAACCCAAATTGATACATTGTATTGTTGGTTAACTAATTAAAATGACATTGGGACTTATATGTATACATAATGTGTACATATATTTTATAACTTAAGTGTTTGTATATGCTACACTTAATTTATGTTAGTTGCTGAGTTATATTGGAGTCACCCCCCTCAAATCCCTCTTCACGTGAACAAGCACATGGCTACTCTACTCATTTTCTTGAAAGTCAGCAACCTTAGCTAGCAATGATCATGGGGTAGTGGAGAATATGATGAGAATCACCAACTACATACCTACCATTCTTTGCCCATTTTATAATCTTATTTGCCATTGTTTTGATTTGAGGAACAATGTCAAGAACCGGGTAAGGAATTGGCTATATATAGAGCTCTCTTCCTTCATTGTTAACATTGCTGAGGTTTTCTCCAAGTATAATATTGATAGCATTTATAGTGAGTAAGTTTTGGGAGTTATCAGTAAGGGAGTTTCATTATAGCACCAAGACATTTCAATTGCAGAGGTATAAATTCCAATTCATGCTCTCCCATTCTCATTCTCTGTAAATTTTCAAAGTTCTTGATTATTGAATTGTTTATGGATTGAGAAATTATTGGATTGGAACATGATTGTTAGGTAGTATTTAAGTTATTATACTTGTTAGAATTTTTATATGAATGTTTGAAATGATTTTCGTATAAAATTTGTGAGTTGGGCTGAAGAACTGCCGAGCAGAAGGCTGCTCTGTTTCTGGCCGGCCACCTGCGCAGCTGCACCGGTTTTGTACTGGCCAGCGGCGCAGCTAGGCCAGTACCAGACGTTTTGTTGGCCAAGGCCCTGCGCAGCTGCTCCAGTTTTGAACTGGGGAGCTGCGCAGCTGCGCCGGTGTCAGTTTCTGGTTTTTGTTTACTGCTTCAAATCTGATGGTGCTAATTTGTTGATACCACTTTGAACAAACATAAAAGTTGGTGGTAACTCATATTACATGTTTATTGGTACTACATGCATGATTTTAGCTATGTTAGAATGTATATCATGAAATGGAAAGCGTATGTTTTAAAGAAAAACTTATAGTTTTAAAATGAAACTTATAGTTTTAAATATGAACGTTGACACATACGTGAGACGTGAACATTCTGATCTTGTGAAGATGTTAACATACCCTAACTACATATGATAAGAGCTTTAAAGTTGTCTTGCATGTGTCGAATTGTATCGTTCAAGTTTAAAATGATTGCAAAGGCGAACTTGAATATGTTTTCAAATCAAGTTGCATTAAGTATGAATAACTAGATTCTAAAGATTTAAGATGCCATGTTTGTGTTTATTACGTCTCTAAATATGATTCGTATGTGATTGGATAAATTGACAACTAACCAAGCATGAGTTCAAGCATGTTTTAAAGTGATAAACGAAGCATGTTTTTTTTAAACTAATAACTATGATAGTTACATGTATGAAGAATGAATATTCATGAACATGCCCAACATGAGTTACATGAATACTTTATGTGTTTAAAGAGCTAGCATGATAAACTTTGTGATGTTCATGACCTTGAGTGGCCTTCAATTGTTAGAATGTTGACTTAGAACCTATATCGTGTAAATTGAACGTGAAAAGGTTGAACGAGCATGAAAGTATCATTTAATATGTATACATGCTATGTAGGACCATATGTTAATACTTGAATCTGACTTCGACGGTTAATAGCGTATATTTGCTTTGATATGGTCTTATGTGTTAGTAATGATATATGAGAATGATTAACTCAAAAGATGGACTACACTAGCTATATGTAAATAGATTAGTGGTAGACGGGCATGTGTATATGAAGAATGGTAGTAAGTACGTAAGGTTAAAGTATACTTATACGTACATAGTTATTCTAAGAATACGATAAGAAAGTGAGACGAAGGTTCTAAGAACCAAGTTAGACAACAATGTAACCTTTATTATTACATTGAGAATGTGTGGATACATATAACTGATGAGTGTGATCTCTATGGTTAATATAACTGTGTAGGATTACACGAAGTGCAGATATCTTAAACAGTTAAGTCGTAGTTGTTAAACTACGAATCAGGCAAGTCTTTCAGTTCCTATTTGATATATGAATTCAATAACTGTTAGTTGAATTATATTATGCTGTGATAATGTGAACTTATATATGAACTGTATATGAGATATAAATGAGATTGAAAGTTGATCTTTGATGATATACTTGTTATGTGAAAGTAACAGGCGTAGTAAATATAAATTGTTTATAAATGCATGAACTGAGTATGATGTTGTATGCTATGTGATGCATGAAAACTGTTAGAATTGCTGAGCTGTCGAGCTCACTCTTGCAAATAACCACTTTTGTAGGTTAAGGATTCACGGTAAAGATTTCATGCTTCTTGATTGATAAAGATAGATAGTATCGCAATGAAGAATACTTTTTAGATTATAGTTTGAACCCTGTTTAGGTTCTAAGAGTTGTACTTGATAATTGTATACGTTGTTTAAAAACTTGTCGTACTGTAAAGATGTATTAGTTGATACATAGAGGATATTGAGTCGAGTTGTAAACGTTATACGGTGATTCGAATATAGTGAATCATATTATAAAGTTGATTCAGGGATTTGTAATTGATTCAAAGTTATGAAATCAATAAAAAGATTTTATTCAAGAGGAGATTGAAAAGTTTAAATTATTTCGAATTTTAGTAACATCAAATATGATGTAAAGACAAGATCTTGGATATAAATAGAATTTATATTCTAAATTATAATAAACAAAGTTGCATTCTTTTACTAATGATTAAAAGATGTAATAGTTCCGCGTTAGTAGTATCGTGACTGCACTGAATCAGAGGTTTCGAAGGAACGTGGATTTGGGGGCGTCACAGAATTGATCTAAAGAATTGACACCTTATTGAATAGCCAAGGCTTCAACCCTTGTTCGAAGAGTCTAGCCTTCCTCTCTTCATCAGCAACTTGGTGCTCTGTAAATCACGCTAGTTCATTAAACTTAGCTGCGTATTGCGCCACTGTCATCTCACCTTGTTTTAACTCTAAGAATTTCACCTCCATCCAATTCTTCATACTCTTCAGGAAGTAATTCTCGAAGAACAGCGTCTTAAACTTATCCCAAGCTATTATCCCTTCTCCAGCTCTTTGTTGATTAGCCTCCCACCAGTAGTTCGCTTCTCCCCTCATCATGTACGTGGCAAACACCGTATTCTGATCTTCGCCTACGCGAGCTATAGTGAAAGCTTTTTTGATCTCCTTGATCCACATTTGTGCGATGATTGGGTCGGTAGTTCCCTCAAACTTCGGGGGTCCTACACTCTTAAAGTCTTTAAAGGTTGCTACTGGCACAACCTGAGGGTTTGGGCGAACGAGTTCATTGTTCCTTCCCCTTAATGCCTCTCCTAACAAGTCTACCAGTTTCTGGATTGGGTCTACTTGTTCCCTCTCATTGTTCACTGACTCCTCAGGTGCAGTCAATCTACGTCTGGGCGGCATTATCTGCATCACAATTTTTCATTTTATTATTATTCAAATATATTACTTAAGTATTTCTTTTTAATACAAAAGAAGAAATTTATAACACGTTTCTGAATAAACTCCATTTATATTAATATGCCATTTCATTTCATTACATGATTATCCTAGCATACTGCTATAAATGTTATCACATATATCCCCTAATATCACAAAAAACGGAAAATATACCAACCTACTACCATACTACCCCTCTAACAAAAGCTAGCTCGGGGTTTACATCATTATCCCACATCTTACACAAAAGATCGGGATTACAACATAGTATATACAACACATAAACGACACACTAATACTACCACTAGACTATCTAAGGAAATTTTATCACATCATCCCGCGCTCCACTGTGCTCTTGTACTCCATCTGCGCTATATACGCAACCAGCTCTCGACTCAAGGTATGTAGAGTCTGTCCCTGTTCTGCCGGGTAAGGGTACACACCATCAATCACCCTCTCAAAAGCTGAACAGAACATATACCCCATCTTGTTCATTTTTCTCTTCTTACATCGGACCTCATCCTCCAGGTCGTCAGCTCTTTCATAGGCAGCCTCCCATTTCTCCTCGAAGTGTATCCTATCCATCACCTCCAACTCTAGCTGAGTACGGAGTGCCTCTTTCTTAGTCTTCTCACTCAATTCTCTCTGTTCTACTTCTTCCAGCTTCCCTGCCAGATCTACGTTTCTCGCCACCGACATGTGGAATAAAGTTCCCATCTAGATCCCTGCCTCCCTGCGGTAAGCAATCTCCACCTCTAACTCCTGCATGGCCAGCTTCCTCTGGTGGTCCTCGTCCCTCAGCTTCTGGAACTCAGACTCTCTCTCTTGGGCCTTTGCCTCCAGCTCCTGGACACAGCAGTCTAACTCTAGGAACTGCTCCTCATACTCTTCTAGCATCTGCTCCTCTACAGTAGCCTCATCAGAGTCCTCTACTGGCTCGTCCTCCATTGGCTCCTCCTCTGGATCAGACTCTATCTCAATCTCGTCCTTATCGTCAGACTCGAACAGTGCAACAGCCTGCACTGGTGTAGCCTCTAGAGGTTCCCCGTATACTACATGTATATCCCTGGGCTCCTCCTCTGCCACTCTACTAGGTACACCTGTGTCTGTCATCCTACAATCACAAACACAAGACAAGAAACAGCAATTCCATTAGAATGTTAAATAAAACATAAGTTCATTGTATAGAATGAAGTTACACTTCATAACACTCTAAGTCTCTCACAGAAAACTCTACATAAGTTTTATCTCCTTCCTAACCTCTAAGTTTGCCTAAGTTATAGTCTAAGGACACTCGTTCCTAAGGTTTATAACTACAGCTTTGATACAAACCTGTGATGCCCCCAAATTCCAGAATCGTCACGGGGTCGCTCGAATTCGGTTCGTCACATGCTCATGGTAATACATCACAATAATAATACGACTAAATGACGCATCGCACAGCGAAATAATACACAACTAATACCGAATAGATTACATTTAAATAATATAATTAATTCACGTCCCAAGGTCTCGTAACTTAAACAGTGATTACATAGCTTAGACATATCTTAAGCAATAATAACCTTAACTAGTACATAATATCATAAGTTCTTTATTACAATCATAAAGTCCTACATAAACAAAGCTACTCAGTAGCCTTTCCCTTGCCCTTGTCGGTACTCGAGGGTCTGCACTGCTCGACCTTAACTGAAATATTTTTAGGGAAAGCAAGAATAAGCACAAATTTCTCAGCAAGTAATATACAATAAGGGTTTCTAATATAATTCTCAATTCTCAAAAGGGTATAGCAAGGTTTGATAGTTCAAGGATAACAAGAATATCAATAGTTTTCAATAACAGTCGCTAAGGACAGAATAATATCAATGTGATTCAATAATAAATCAATTCAAGATTTCAAGATAACTGAATACTGAGCAGTCACTAAGGACTATGAACTTCCACAGGATTTGACAGTAATAAACTGAAAATCCAACAAAAACAAGTACAACAGGTGATCAACCTAAAGTACCCTATGTTATGCATAACACTCAATCATACTAATGTGCGCGCGTCGGTTCTCCGACAGTTATATTTTGTTCTTCTCAGTCAAATACAAGATCCCGCACCAATCAATTAGTTTGGGTCGCTTTTCAATAATATAAGTCTAGCCGAATCAAATGGCATAGATCTCAACAACTATAAGTTAAATTTCAAGATTTAAAGTTCGAAGAATATAGTTCGACTTCTATCTTATTCATGAAGTATATGATTCATAATATCTGAATTTAAATCTCAAGAGTTTACTTGTACTACAATAATAGCATAAGCCAATTGAATGTTCAATAAAGAGTAGAGTTAGGAACTTGCTTACAACGTTCCTTGAATAAAGTAAATACAAAGGTCTAGCATACTTGCATTATAAATGAGTGTAAGTAAGAAAACTTGCACTTTAAAAAAGTGTAAGTTAGAGAACTTGCCTTTAGCGTAGTTTATCCACGAAAAGCAAATCAACACTTTCGAATTCCTATCGTAATACAGTTACGCATATATGATATTCATTAGCCAGATAATTTAACTTCACATTTTATCTTCGAATATACGATCAACACACAAGCTAAGTTTTAACCTAGCTACACAGTTATTTAGTATTTAATTTCTATCCTTAACGTTCCTCCTTTTGAGTTTAAACACATTCTCATAAAATATAAGATCACAACAATTAGCAAACATGCTCTCATATTATTAATATCACATAAGACCACAAGCAATACTAAAATATATTTTATTTTAGCAAGTTATGGCATTCCCATAACTTAAACGTCAAAATCGGGTTCAAGTAACATCATATAATATCACGTAGCATGTATTCATATTAAAGGATACTTTCATGCCTGTATAACTTTTTCTCGTTCCAAACATAGGTGATATAAATTCTAGGTCAACACTTACGGTCATTCAAGGCCATGGAATTCACAAAGCCTATCATGGTTGCTTTTAAAACACATAAGGTAATCATATACTTATATTAAGTATGTTCATGAGTATTCATATCGCAAACATGCTACTATCGTTAGTTTGAAAACATGCCTCGTTTACGCCTCGTTCACGACAACTAATCATGGTATATATACATGCATGACACATGAATGAGTCTAAGAGTACTATCGCATGTGTCCATAAATAGCAGAATACGAAACTTACAATAACATGTTAAGGTTCACAATCAAAGCTTATATTTTTATTAGTGTTATTCACTATTTAGGTCCATATGTTCATGCCATATTATGAAACCCGTATACCTAAGTCAACACGCCTTTCATGCACTTCTAAGTCATGCTATCATGCTTGCAAAGTCAGTATATAACATGGCACGCATATTATCGAGTTCACTTCTAAAGTTCCAAAGTTATTTCAACTACATGCTTTTGGTAACCATACATGTTAATATAGTAAAACATGCTTAAATTAGATCAATATACTCATATATATATACATTACCCATGCTTACATATTTACCTAAGCTTATAGTAATTCATTACACTTAGCAGCTTTTTAAACAGAAGTCAAAACTGCAGCAAGCTGTTGGCGCAGCTGCACAGCTGCCCAGTGCAAAACTGGCGCAGCTGCGCCTGCTGGCGGCCAGCTGCAGACAGTTCCAATTTTTGGCAGCTCCAAAACCCAAACACAGAAATTCTCTACAAAATCAGTTAAAAAACATCTACATTGACTACTAACACATACATTGGCTTATATAACAATCATTTAACATTATTGAGTTACCAATTCATGAAATCCAACTTAATTTCAAGAATTGAAGTTTTCACAGAAATCTCAGAAACAGAAACACAAAATGAAATTGAAGAACAAGGAAGCTTATATAGCAATTCTAACATATATATAAGTCCTTTTAGCAACTAATTATCATCCTCAAATCACAAAACCATAACTTCCAACTAGAATCAAGAATTCAAGAATTTGCAGAGAATACAAACTAAAGAATCATGAAACATAGATTATACCTTTGCTATGAATTAAGCTTGCTAAATTTGAATTTCCAACTCTTTGTGACTATCTTGCTATCACTCACAATGTTATCTGATACTTGAACAAACTCTCAGCAAATAAAATTGAAGGGGAAAAGCTTGTATATATAGAGGAATGAATGTCCAGACAATGCATTTCTCCTCCAACTCAAACCAACAGGAAAATAGATCGTGTAAAGGTTAAGAGATGGTAGGTAATTGGTTGGTGAATGTAATCATAATTCCCACTCCCTTGTTCATCATGATAGCTAAGCTTGGGAGATGTAACGATTGAGATTTTATATATAATTTTAAATATTTATTGAGTTAAATAAATATTTTATGTGATTTATTTATTGAGTTAAATAAATAAATTATGTGATTTATGGAGTGATTTAATTAACTGTTATATATTAATTAAATGAATGTGTAATATTTAATTAATGTATATTAATTTTATATTATAGTTCTAATTTAATTGAGATATTTAAATTAGATGGGATATGTGATGAAGTGTTACATGAATTATAATTAGCGAGTAGTTATAATTATGTGGCAATTTTATGTGATTAATTGATGTTAGATTTTAATTGATTAAATTAGATGATAATATTTAATTAATTAAAATATGAGATTAAAGTATGTGTTAAATAATTTGTTAAAATAAAGAAAAATATTTTTAAATTTATTTTGCCAAACAAGGCCCTTGTATCTATTTTAAACCTATTTCTACCAAACATGGCCTTAGTGACTAAAATCTATTTTTAAATAAAAGGTTTGCCAAACATGACCTTATAGCTTTTAAAATTCAAAACAAATTATAACTGCTAATTATTTAATTTAGACATTATATATTTGAGAGTTACGTTGCATGTTATTATGTCTATTATATATGTATATTATCACGTAACAGATATATTTTCCTAAACTACGTTAGTTTTCCTAAGTCTAAACTAAGAAAAGAGAAGAAGGAAGAGAAGACAGAGAGGAAAAGAGAGGAAATACTGTGAAATTTTTTAACAAAGAAGGTGGAGAAGAGTTGGAATTCTGAGAATCAAAGTAGGATTATCAGAGCTATTCTTACCCTCTATCAAAGCTTAATCAAGAATTAAGGTAACAAGTCACCTCTTGTTTTTAGTTTTTGTATTCTTGAGTTTTTGGTAAATAATTGGGATTGTAATTGATAAATTTGTTATTACATGTTATATGAATTGAGGGATGTTGTAATCCATTTCATGTATGCTATTAATGATTGTTTTCAAAATCAAAGTACTGTAAAAACAAGTTTTATGTGTGAAAATAGTGTTCATATGTAGTTCATGTGTTTGGTTAAGTTTTAGAGTAAAAGTTATAATTTAATTATTTTTAATATGCCTATTGGAATTGTTAGGATGTTATATCCTCAATCATGAAAAGAATACATGTGTTATAAGTTGAAATTGATAGAGAATTGGATTTACAGTGACTTATTTTGTTAAAGTATGAGTTTATATGAAAATATCAAAAATTGAGTTTTTAAAACACTGATTCTTGTTACTTAGGTGATTTTTGTGTTTAAGTACATATTGTACATATGTATTGTTGCATGTATGTGTCCTATGTTGTTTGTATTGCTTGGTATTGTCGGTTGTTGGATTGTATGGGTTGTTCGGTAAAGCAGAGAGTCGTGGTTGTCTGCGTCTGGTTAAGTTGCTGCGCCGGCAGCAAGGCCAGAAGCAGCGCAGCTGCGCCGCTTGCCCATCTCTGATCCGACCGCTGCGCAGCTGCGCAGGTGCCCAGGCTGCTGGCTGCGCCGTGCACAGTGCTTGGACAGTGGTTTTAGTTTATTTGTGCATATTATTTTTGAGCCTTAGTTTAATTATTCATTGATAGTGGACACATATTTAAATGATATAACATGTTGTTATATGATTGTGATAAATTCATATTTGAGAAAAAGGAAACCTAATATAGTACTTAAATTATAAACTATAATTGTTTAATTATAAAATAAGTTACTTAATTATAATTTGATTAATTATAATTAAGAGTAAATGTTTAATTTAAATTATAATTCTGTGAAATTATAATGTATAGAAGTTGATTTATTTTAATCAATTAGATGTTAATTTAAATTATAATTTAAGTAATTATAATTTAATAAATGCATGTTTAATTGTGGATTTTAAATTGATAATTACATGATTAATTATAAATTGTGTAATTATAATACATGTTATATTTTAATTAATTATTGATTATAATTAATAAATACATAATTAATTTAATTATGTGAATATGTAAGTGATGTAATTAACTATGTGATAGTTAATTATTATTATTTATTTAATTAGAGTGAGTTAACCATGAGGGTTAACCACTTATGTGAATTAGTTATGTATTAACTAATTTAGATTATTATAATTGAATGTGTATAGGAAGTGTTTAAGTACGTGGTTGAGTTAAGTAGCTTGCGCTTAAGGCAAGTTTTCTAAACCCTGATCTTGTATTAATTTCTATGCAAGTTTTCTAAACCCTGATCTTATATTAAAAATTTTATGCAAGTCTTCTAAACCTAAACTTGTTAATTCTATACAATATCTTGAGTTCATATATTCATTGTTGAGAATGTCCTTTCCATTTCTGGATTGGATAATTTTTTATTTAATTGAAATGATCTTAACTTATTGTTCAAGTAAGATACAGTTATTATTTTAAATGCTTTAAGTTGATTCTAAAGCATATGTTAGTTCATAATTCTTTTATTAATGAATTATTGAAAGTCGATTCAACTAATCCTTAGTTGATGAACGTGAATTCTAAATTTCCTTGTAAGCTTATCCAAACCAAACTTTCTTTGGTGCGGACTTGAATTCAAATTACTGAGTTGAACAACCCTAGTTACTAGGGGAGGTTACTACGCATAGCGTTAAGATGTTTGTGCAGAATACATGGTACAAAGGGTTGATCCCCCTAAGTACGAGTTAAGGTCCATAGTCTTATTGACTGTTAAAGGTTTCAATAGAAATATTTATAACCTAGGACAAGAGTTCGAAGGTCTTATGACACTCAGATGAATTCTATTTTTGAATTGTAATTGTGATGAAAGAATTATTATTCAATTCTTTATTGCTGAAGCGAATCATATTATTCAAATTCTGTGAAAGATATCCTTTCATGTATATATTATTGTTAAACTCCAGTGAGCTGTGGTTTGCTCACTTTTGCATTAAATAACAATTTCAGTTAAGGTTGATAAAGCTGATGCTCCGTCTACAAGTAAGGGTAAGGGAAAGCAAAGCAAGTGAAGACTTGTTTTATTAATTGAGAATGATTGTAATAAGACTTGAATGCTATGTTTTTATTTCCGCACTTTATTATATTCATGCCAAGGTTAGATTAACCCAGGATTTATTTTACAAAGGTTGTAACCCTTGTTGTAAGGGAGATTTATTTATTTTAATTTTAGTTGTAGTTACTTTGCATTATTCATTGAGTAGATGTATGTTATATTAGAAAGTGAACACCAAATCATGAGGAAACGAAGTACCCGGATTTGGGGGTGTCACAGGAGAAGAATAAGTAATTATAATTTAATAAATGCATGTTTAATTGTGGATTTTAAATTGATAATTACATGATTAATTATAAATTGTGTAATTATAATACATGTTATAGTTTAATTAATTATTGATTATAATTGATAAATACATAATTAATTTAATTATGTGAATATGTAAGTGATGTAATTAACTATGTGATAGTTAATTATTATTATTTATTTAATTAGAGTGAGTTAACCATGAAGGTTAACCACTTATGTGAATTAGTTATGTATTAACTAATTTAGATTATTATAATTGAATGTGTATAGGAAGTGTTTAAGTACATGGTTGAATTAAGTAGCTTGCGCTTCAGGCAAGTTTTCTAAACCCTGATCTTGTATTAATTTCTATGCAAGTTTTCTAAACCCTGATCTTACATTAAATTTTTTATGCAAGTCTTCTAATCCTAAACTTGTTAATTCTATACAATATCTTGAGTTCATATATTTATTGTTGAGAATGTCCTTTCCATTTCTGTATTGAACAATTGTTTATTTAATTGAAATGATCTTAACTTATTGTTCAAGTAAGATACAGTTATTATTTTAAATGCTTTAAGTTGATTCTAAAGCATATGTTAGTTCATAATTCTTTTATTAATGAATTATTGAAAGTAGATTCAACTAATCCTTAGTTGATGAACGTGAATTCTAAATTTCCTTGTAAGCTTATCCAAACCAAACTTTCTTTGGTGCGGACTTGAATTCAAATTACTGAGTTGAACATCCCTATTTACTAGGGGAGGTTACTACGCATAGCGTTAATATGTTTGTGGACAATACATGGTACAAAGGGTTGATCCCCCTAAGTACGAGTTAAGGTCCATAGTCTTATTGACTGTTAAAGGTTTAAATAGAAATATTCATAACCAAGGACAAGAGTTCGAAGGTCTTATGACACTCAGATAAATTCTATTTTTGAATTGTAATTGCGATGAAAGAATTATTATTCAATTCTTTATTGTTGAAGCGAATCATATTATTCAAATTCTATGAAAGATATCCTTTCACGTATATATTATTGTTAAACTCCAGTGAGCTGTGGTTTGCTCACTCTTGCATTAAATAACAATTTCAGTTAAGGTTGATAACGCTGATGCTCCGTCTACAAGTAAGGGCAAGGGAAAGCAAAGCAAGTGAAGACTTGTTTTATTAATTGAGAATGATTGTAATAAGACTTGAATGTTATGTTTTTATTTCCGCACTTTATTATATTCATGTCAAGGTTAGAGTAACCCGGGATTTATTTTACAAAGGTTGTAACCCTTGTTGTAAGGGAGATTTATTTATTTTAATTTTAGTTGTAGTTACTTTGCATTATTCATTGGGTAGATGTATGTTATATTAGAAAGTGAACACCAAATCATGAGAAAACGAAGTACCCGGATTTGGGGGTGTCACAGGTTGGTATCAAAGCTATAGGTTATGAAACCTTAGGTGGGGAAAAACCTTAGGTAGTAGCCTTATAGGTAAGATCGAAAAGATAGATGTGATAGGTAAAAGATAATAAACTACCTTATGTGCTATGTGTTTACATTATAGTATTCGAAGAGTGACAACTCGATATCTCGTAATAATGAACTTTAAAATTCTTTTGTCAGGATGTCGAACGTTGGAGAACCTAGTCAGGCTAGAAAGGATGTACCTCAGGTGCCTAGAGATGAGGTGCCCCATGACATACATGTTGTTTGGGAGCAGCTGGTTAGGAGAGAGCCATCTCCAGTGATCACTGTAGCTGGTCGGGAGCGTGAGCTGACACCTATTCCAAAGGATGAGGACGAGGACGAGTCTGAAGAGGAGGAAGAGGAGGAAGAGGATCCCGAAGAGGAATTCCCACCTCACTCTACTAGTGCTGAGATGTACGAGGCAGTCTACGATAGCAATATGGAGCTTCATAGACGAGTAGGAGATCTCGAAGAAACTATCCAGCAGCGAGACGAGACGATCGAGGAAATGGCAAGTGACCTAGGAGATGCACAGTGGAACCTAATACATATGGAGGTTGATAGAGATGTTGCTCGATTTAAACTGGAAAAACTGAAGCAAGACATCCAGGAGGAGTCGAGGAAGCGTGCCAGAGCTGAAGAATCAAGCTTGAGGGCTAATCAATGAGCCGATCGAGCCGAAGGTGAAGCTGAAGCCAAGAGGGCCAAGCTGAGGGAAACAGAATATGCTTTTTATACAGCGATAGAGAGAGCTCAGGACCGTATTTTCTACTACCCAGCTCAGTTCCAAGGTTTACCGTGGTATGTGGTGGACCAAAGAACGGCGCTTCGGGTAATGGAAGAGGAACGCAGGGAGGCTGTGTGACGTATTAATATGCCTAGGCAGTAGCAGTAGTAGCAGTAGTAGCGGCAGTAGCAGTAGTAGAAGTTTTGTTTATGTATTATTTTTTTGTAATAAATAAAGTAAATCCCATAATTTGAGATAAGAATGGGATGAGTTAATAATGTAATCCTGTAACTTTTCTAGTTCGGGAAGGATGATAGAAATGGCAGAAATGCTATCTTTTTGATGTTTTTTTTTACTACGAGTAATTAATAAAAGAAGTTATTTGACGTGCTATGTGTTCTATGTGAACTGAGCCATTTAAACGTTTAAGTATGAACTTGGATACTTAATAGTTGAATAGAGGGTCTAATAATAATATTTTCTTAACAAAAAATACCTCCTAGAAGAATAATAACACGTCAAAACCCCGAGGGTTCGACGAACAACAACAATAACGATGGGACGAACCCCAACTCGGTTCAGCAGTTGGTGAACTTGTTGGCAGGAGCTCTTACGAATCAGCAGCAAGTGCAGGGAACAACGTTCAAGGAATTCAAGGCAGTAGGACCGCCTGAGTTCAAAGGATCGACTAACATTATCGAAGCTCAGACATGGGTTATGGAAATAGAGAAGGTATTTGACGTGGCTAGGGTAGGGGAAGACCAGAAGACAGCGTTCGCGGCTTTCATGTTAAAGTCGGATGCTAGCTTTTGGTGGTAGGATAACAAGACCCGAGAGGGAGAGGCAGTCATCACGTGGGAACGTTTCAAGGAAATGTTCTACAAGATGTACTTTCCAGTGAGTTCACAGGACCAGATGGAGGTCCAGTTCCTAGAGCTTAAGCAGGGAGGAATGACGGTGTCCGATTATGCCGCTAAGTTTAACGAATTGGCCAGGTTCGCTACTGACCAGGTCAGCACTGACGCTAGGAAAGCGAGAAGGTTTGAGCGGGGACTGAAGCTGTGACGCCCCCAAATCCACGTTCCTTCGAAATCTCGGATTCGGTGCAGTCACGATACTATTATCGCCAAATTATTATATCTTTTAATCATTAGTAAAAGAATACAACTTTGTTTATTACAATTTAGAATATAAATTCTATTCATATCCAAGATCTCGTCTTTACATCATATTCGATATTACTAAAATACGGAATAATTTAAACTTTTCAATATCCTTTGAATAAAAATCTTTTTATTGATTCCATAACTTTGATACCGATTACAAATCTTGAATCAACTATATAATATGATTCCTTCTTATCTGAGTTATCGTATAAACATTTACAACTCAACTCGATATCCTCTATGTATTAATTAATACATTCTTACAATACAACAAGTATTAAACAGTGTAAGCAACTATCGAGTACATCATCTAGAATCTAAACATGGTCCAGACAATAATCTAAGTAGTATTCTTCAATGCGATACTATCTATCTTTATCAATCAAGAAGCACGAAATCTTTACCGTGAATCCTTAACCTGCAAAAGTGGTTATTTGCAAGAGTGAGCTCGACAGCTCAGCAATTCTAACAGTCCTCATGCATCACATAGCATATAACATCATACTCAGTTCATGCATTTATAAACAGTTTATATTTACTACGCATGTTACTTTTCACATAACAAGTATATCATCAAAGATCAACTTTTACTCTCATTTATATCTCATATACAGTTCATATATAAGTTCACATTATCACAGCATAATATAATTCAACTAACAGTTATTGAATTCATATATCAAATAGGAACTGAAAGACTTGCCTGATTCGTAGTTTAACAACTACGACTTAACTGCTTATGAAAATCTGCACTTCGTGTAATCCTACACAGTTATATTAATCATAGAGATCACACCCATCAGTTATACACTTTCATACATTCTCAATGTAATAACAAAGGTTACATTGTTGTCTAACTTGTTTCTTAGAACCTTGTTTCACTTTCATATCATACGCTTAGTATCGTTAGGTACGTATAGTGATATCTTAACCATACTCAATATCAATATTAACCACTTAACTATTTAAGTGTTCGACACATATTGCAAACTCATAAATCTATAATCCATATTGCTCTTACGTTTCTCAAATCTTATCGAAACCATTACATTCAAACTTTCTAAGTTTCACCTTTCAAAATCCTTGTCATACTTAACTAGTCATGCAAGGCTACTATGTTCATCATGTATACATGTATATAAGGGCATTAACTCAAGTTTTAAAACCTAGCATGCTCATTATAAGTCAAAATCATATGGCATTCATGCCGGACTTTCATATACCTTAAGTAAATTAAGTTCATGCCTCAAGGGTAAACCACTAATGTCATATTACTACATAAAGAGGCTTAACAATATGTAGTAAGCATGCTCGTGCGTATACTACTCATGTACACTTTAATCACATAGTCTATGCTTTAGAAATTCATTTTCTATGAATAAGCGTGCATATGCAAAAATCCATGTATAAACAAATGATGTTCATGTCAATATGTCTATAGGCATAATGGACTCCTAATCTTCATGCTTGCATGCTTAGAACGTAACTCGCACGGTGTTTGATGATATTAGTCTTCAAACTCTAAATTTTTATTGAAAAGTACACGAAGTCCACAAAGGTCATTTAGTATAACCAAAGTGTCTTGAAATCATAACTCACTTTCTCTTGAACACTTAGCTAAACCACATAAATGTATTCAAACGGTCAGAAATTACAAGACCTAAATCTTGGTCAAGTTCACTTCAAAAAGTCCTTAAGTTTCACCTTTGAAATCACTTGAATTTATCAATCACGTATGCTAGTGTGTTCAACACCTAGAACATACATTCTATGTCAATAAAAACCATACGGTTATGCTCACAAAACTCAGAATATACAATGGAACATATATGCTCACGACAAGTTTACTTTAAAAATTCTAAGTTCATTTTGTAAACTTTAAATCCTTTCTTCAATTGAGTGTACTCACATAGTTATACTTGTTCACACTACGTTATTGCACTCATGTATGTATTTTAATCATGTTCCTATACTTGCCTAATAACATGCCATAAGCTAGTACATAACAGAACCTGCAACAGAAAACGATATTCCAGAATCTGGAACCGGCGCAGGTGCGCAGCTCCCCAGTTCAAAACTGGCGCAGCTGCGCAGGGCTTTGGCCAACAAAACGTCTGGTACCGGCGCAGCTGCGCCGCTGGCCAGTACAAAACTGGCGCAGCTGCGCAGGTGGCCGGCCAGAAACAGAGCAACTTTCTGCTCGGCAGACTGCAACCCAACTCACAAATTAATTACGAACTTCGTTCATGTTCCAGCCATAAAACAGTTCTAACATGCCTACTAACTCGACTAATACTTAACAGACATACTCCATAATTCAATTAACATGGAATGCAAGCATAATTAAGAACTTAACATTTTCAAGAATTGAAGAACATAGAATGGTATACCTCTGCTAATTGCTTCCTTCTTCTCCAGACTTCTACCACTGATATATGCTTACTCTCTACTCTCAATTAAATCAGAAAATCTCAGCAAGTGTAATAGAAGAAGAGAAGGCTCTATTTATAGGCAACTCAATATCCAGACAAATGCAAAATCTCCCAAATCAAACTAATAAATTTCAAGTTTGTATAATGGTTAAGGAATGCTGGTTGAGAGTGGGTGGATTCAATCATGAATCACACTCCCCTTACACTCATTAGCTAGATTATTGCTGAGTTTGAGAGAAATAGTGGTAGAGTAGCTAGCTTCTAGAGTTCACGTGAGAAGGAAATGTGCCTCTCATTATGGGACAAGGCTTAATAAACTCAGTATTGTATTCCTTTGTGCAACATACATATGTATATTATATATATCAATGTATAATTGTACACTTAGGTTAAAAATGGGGTTACCATGTAATCCTAATAAATAAATACTACTATCATGTAGTAAATTTTAACTCACACATATAAAATCCATGTACAGTTCATCCCACCGGATATAATTCTATCGGGTATCATCACAGTGTATTGTCTCCTCTATTAGTAAATTCAATAATTGTTTACCATATATTTATGATATATTATTTTATTGTATACTTAATATACACATTGTCAAACCCACATTTCATGTACCTATTACAACTCAATAACTTTACTATATAGTTTATATTCATATATAGCATAGTCGCATTGCACTTTATACTTCGCATAACATATAGTTAACTATCATACGTTATACTTTAATATCGCATAGTTGCACATAGAAATTAATAAATTACTTATCTTATCAATTAATTAATAATAATATTAATTAATCCATTTCTCATTAATCCATGGAATTATAATTCCCACGCTAATTGATTAACACTTTATATGATTTATTATCACGTTAAATAAATATAAATCTTTTTATATTTATAAATCATTTACTCATTAATCATCATATTATCAAATAATTACTTGATAATAGTATATTGTTCATAACAATAATTAATATTAGAAGACAATTTATCTCATCACAAATCCGATTATACTTATAATCGATTTCCATATTATTATACTATCACTAGCCATAATAATTTAACATACTATCATAATAACAATTAACAATTAATTTAGATTAATTGTTTAATTAATAATTCCTCCATCATTAAATTAGTCAATTCATTACTGAATCTATTATTGTGCCACACAAGGCATCTCTCACAAGCTCAAACTTAAGCTTATCATTATTCTCATCACTTACTCATTTCTCACCACATTACTACTTATAACCTGTTCAATTAAATTAGAACTATTAAATCCAAGGTCCACATATAAATATTTTATAAATCGAATATTCAAATATTATATATAACCTTTACGGAAATAAAATAACTCAAGCTATTAAAATGTTAAATTACTTCAATTAATTATACTTATAATAAGTATAACCTTTACGCTTATAATAATTAATATATACTCTATTAATTATTCCAATAATAATATTCACGATCAAATAATAACTTAAGTTATTTAATATATTAAAATAACTTAGTTTCCTTCTATAAATTAAACTCCCTTGAAAAATACATTAGAAATTATGTATCTTGCCATAACATAAATATTATGTTTTCTCCGAATAAAGACATTCATTATTAGAAAATAATTTACTTATTGTCTCATGATATTATTTTTAATATAATATCAAATAACTATATGTACGACATATGTACATATATTACATATAGAAAATAGATAATAAGTTTATTATCTATTATAATAAATTGTTTCCATAAATTTATTTACATATAGCAAATATGTTTTAATATATTTACCATATTAATTAATCATACCTATTACCTCATACAAAAACATATAAGGAAATATTATTATTCAAAAATAACATTTCCTCCTTTATCAAAATAATTCAATATTAGAATTTATTTTAATATCCTTTATTAGAAAAAAATCATATCTCTTTCTTTTCTATAAATTGTTCCCAAAACAATTTCTTCAAATATTCATTTAAAGATATAATGATTTCTATCTCCCTTTAATAACGTATATATATATTTAACGTTATTCGCACATTAGACTTTCTCACATATTACCACTCTAAGTAATATATATAAAAAGTATCAACTATAATTACATATTCAACACACATATTAATTCACTCATTTACTTAAGTAAATTAAACATTGTACTATATCACCTTAGTTAATTAAGGTTCAATACTCTCATTATATTATTCCATAATATAACTCACAACTTATATTAACTAATATTTATTCTTATTAGTTAATTCCTTAACTAACTCATGCTTCACTATCCAAACCTATTCACGGATAGCTTAAGTGCTATTAATAACCTATATTATAAACATACTAGTTATTAATACACATACACAAGAATATGGTGATTTATACATTAAGGATATTTAATGTCACCAACTTACTATAAAATAATTCTATAAATTATTTAATATCGATAGGAATTTATCCACTTCCTTTATCTCAACTGGATCGTTTCTACGATAAGTAACAAATATATATTAATAATATATTTATAAATCACAAAAACATATTTTACATAGTCCATATTATCCTATGTAATATAATACCACATACCTCATATCACATATATATTATTATTCGAACCCATCTCACGGTTTAAGAATTTTATTTATTAAATCCTTATTTAATAATATCTGAAAATTCGGGTTCTTACATCCTCTCCCCCTTATAAGGATTCCGTCCTCGGAATCACCGAAACTTCCTCTACTCAGTGTTATTCCGATTATTACATATTCTCTTGAATAATTTTATTCATTCTCTTTTCAGAAGTTTTATTATTATAACTTTCTCAATTGCATTCTATCACTTTCTCCTTTCTAAGGAACAATCTACTTACTACATTCATCCTTTAGAAGAATAAGAATCTTCCACGATTTTTCAATAATCGGGAAGTAGTATGAATAACTCAGATTCCAATTTATGCTGAGGGGTCACAAGACCGTGAACTTTTCTCCAGGTTTACTAATGCTTCAACACAATTCTTCACACCGCAAACCAGAGTGTTTATCAATCACAAAGACTGAAAACACCCTCCACGCATACTCTAGGTGGCCAGCCTATTGTACCACTATGTTGGGCCGCAACGTAGTGTTTTGTAACGACTATATGCGTTACGTTCGGAACCATTGTCCTCGAAAATATGTCCCCTTTATAGGGTTGTTCACCTCAGCTTTTCAACATCTAAATCCGCACCAGAGCAATCTGGTTTGGCATACATACACAAGAATACTTGAATTCTATAATCCCTTTCCAACAGTCGCCTAGCCGAATCAAATAGCTTAGACTCTCATCAACAATTCGGACATCAATCAAAATAATTTAGCCAACTTAATTGACCTTCTTTATAATTTACAAGAAAACCAAAAATTCTTTTATGACGTCATGATACCATACTAGATTAGTAGTACGTTGAGGATTCCGCCATTTTATGACTTTGTCATATTACAACATACCATAGTGGGCTGACGATCTTTCGATCACAACCAACACTAGGTTCGATTGCATTGATGACTCCATCGTTTACCATTCTACATCATATCAAATGATGCACATGGTTAAAATATATTTTGAAAGATTGTCAAATGATTTTTGTCTTAGCCGAAACAAATAGCGTAGACATACGAATAACGGTGTTGTTTTTTAAAACTCATTAGTTCAGTTACCTGACCCAATGTTTTCTCAAGAAAACCGAAGTGCAAACACTAGCACGAAGTCAATAAATATTGAAAATCTAGCGTAGCTAGAGGATTTAGGAAAATCCAATTTCTCCATCGCTTCAATCTCTTACCACCATCAATGCTCACTATTCTAAAACTCTTATATAATATATCTATTTTCAGTACAGTTCACCAACTTACCACACCATGGAAGTTCAGGAACTTACCACAATCATATGGGTTGAGGAACTTATCCTAGTCAGACCAAAATGTCCATTCGCTGAGGGGTCCCATCATACGATTATGAGTCACGAACTTGTCATAGGCATGAGTCTTAAGAACTCGCACCTAAACTTAATATTATCTAATTATATCTTAGAAATCTCTATCTATCAAAATAAATATGAGAAAAGAATCACCTTTCCGCCATATGTATAATGATACCGCGACACTAACATTCCAACGATTATCAATGTGACATACTCAGTGCAAGCACAAAACTTCTGCCCATACAAAAGTTTGTACAACTAAGCCATCACATGAGTCCTCAATGGAATTCCAACACTTAACTATATCTTACTCTATCACTTGCTCATTACGAGCTTTCTACGTTTCACCACATACAACTCCTCATGAGTTCATCTCGTACTTTATCATAGTACATTCTCTTATAGCATCAAGCTATACATACTTAGTCATTACAGACTATCTATCATTTCATAGTTCAATCTGATCACGTCGTGATCATCACTATACCTTAGGGTTCTTTCCCTATTATCAACCAAACTCCATCTGAGTTCATTCTCATTATCTTTGTCATATACATCTTATAGACATCATCTTAGCATTTTTATTACCGGAGTTAGGAAACTCCTGATTCTCATTCTCTAGATACTTCGAGATTCTTCTTTGAATCTTCACGTATATATTTTAATCTTATCTTTCACTCTCTCAGGTTATAGTCTAAGGTACATTTACCTAAGGTTTATAACCTACAGCTTTGATACCAACCTGTGACGCCCCCAAATCCACGTTCCTTCGAAATCTCGGATTCGGTGCAGTCACGATACTATTATCGCCAAATTATTATATCTTTTAATCATTAGTAAAAGAATACAACTTTGTTTATTACAATTTAGAATATAAATTCTATTCATATCCAAGATCTCGTCTTTACATCATATTCGATATTACTAAAATACGGAATAATTTAAACTTTTCAATATCCTTTGAATAAAAATCTTTTTATTGATTCCATAACTTTGATATCGATTACAAATCTTGAATCAACTATATAATATGATTCCTTCTTATCTGAGTTATCGTATAAACATTTACAACTCAACTCGATATCCTCTATGTATTAATTAATACATTCTTACAATACAACAAGTATTAAACAGTGTAAGCAACTATCGAGTACATCATCTAGAATCTAAACATGGTCCAGACAATAATCTAAGTAGTATTCTTCAATGCGATACTATCTATCTTTATCAATCAAGAAGCACGAAATCTTTACCGTGAATCCTTAACCTGCAAAAGTGGTTATTTGCAAGAGTGAGCTCGACAGCTCAGCAATTCTAACAGTCCTCATGCATCACATAGCATATAACATCATACTCAGTTCATGCATTTATAAACAGTTTATATTTACTACGCATGTTACTTTTCACATAACAAGTATATCATCAAAGATCAACTTTTACTCTCATTTATATCTCATATACAGTTCATATATAAGTTCACATTATCACAGCATAATATAATTCAACTAACAGTTATTGAATTCATATATCAAATAGGAACTGAAAGACTTGCCTGATTCGTAGTTTAACAACTACGACTTAACTGCTTATGAAAATCTGCACTTCGTGTAATCCTACACAGTTATATTAATCATAGAGATCACACCCATCAGTTATACACTTTCATACATTCTCAATGTAATAACAAAGGTTACATTGTTGTCTAACTTGTTTCTTAGAACCTTGTTTCACTTTCATATCATACGCTTAGTATCGTTAGGTACGTATAGTGATATCTTAACCATACTCAATATCAATATTAACCACTTAACTATTTAAGTGTTTGACACATATTGCAAACTCATAAATCTATAATCCATATTGCTCTTACGTTTCTCAAATCTTATCGAAACCATTACATTCAAACTTTCTAAGTTTCACCTTTCAAAATCCTTGTCATACTTAACTAGTCATGCAAGACTACTATGTTCATCATGTATACATGTATATAAGCGCATTAACTCAAGTTTTAAAACCTAGCATGCTCATTATAAGTCAAAATCATATGGCATTCATGCCGGACTTTCATATACCTTAAGTAAATTAAGTTCATGCCTCAAGGGTAAACCACTAATGTCATATTACTACATAAAGAGGCTTAACAATATGTAGTAAGCATGCCCGTGCGTATACTACTCATGTACACTTTAATCACATAGTCTATGCTTTAGAAATTCATTTTCTATGAATAAGCGTGCATATGCAAAAATCCATGTATAAACAAATGATGTTCATGTCAATATGTCTATAGGCATAATGGACTCCTAATCTTCATGCTTGCATGCTTAGAACGTAACTCGCACGGTGTTTGATGATATTAGTCTTCAAACTCTAAATTTTTATTGAAAAGTACACGAAGTCCACAAAGGTCATTTAGTATAACCAAAGTGTCTTGAAATCATAACTCACTTTCTCTTGAACACTTAGCTAAACCACATAAATGTATTCAAACGGTCAGAAATTACAAGACCTAAATCTTGGTCAAGTTCACTTCAAAAAGTCCTTAAGTTTCACCTTTGAAATCACTTGAATTTATCAATCACGTATGCTAGTGTGTTCAACACCTAGAACATACATTCTATGTCAATAAAAACCATACGGTTATGCTCACAAAACTCAGAATATACAATGGAACATATATGCTCACGACAAGTTTACTTTAAAAATTCTAAGTTCATTTTGTAAACTTTAAATCCTTTCTTCAATTGAGTGTACTCACATAGTTATACTTGTTCACACTACGTTATTGCACTCATGTATGTATTTTAATCATGTTCCTATACTTGCCTAATAACATGCCATAAGCTAGTACATAACAGAACCTGCAACAGAAAACGATATTCCAGAATCTGGAACCGGCGCAGGTGCGCAGCTCCCCAGTTCAAAACTGGCGCAGCTGCGCAGGGCTTTGGCCAACAAAACGTCCGGTACCGGCGCAGCTGCGCCGCTGGCCAGTACAAAACTGGCGCAGCTGCGCAGGTGGCCGGCCAGAAACAGAGCAACTTTCTGCTCGGCAGACTGCAACCCAACTCACAAATTAATTACGAACTTCGTTCATGTTCCAGCCATAAAACAGTTCTAACATGCCTACTAACTCGACTAATACTTAACAGACATACTCCATAATTCAATTAACATGGAATGCAAGCATAATTAAGAACTTAACATTTTCAAGAATTGAAGAACATAGAATGGTATACCTCTGCTAATTGCTTCCTTCTTCTCCAGACTTCTACCACTGATATATGCTTACTCTCTACTCTCAATTAAATCAGAAAATCTCAGCAAGTGTAATAGAAGAAGAGAAGGCTCTATTTATAGGCAACTCAATATCCAGACAAATGCAAAATCTCCCAAATCAAACTAATAAATTTCAAGTTTGTATAATGGTTAAGGAATGCTGGTTGAGAGTGGGTGGATTCAATCATGAATCACACTCCCCTTACACTCATTAGCTAGATTATTGCTGAGTTTGAGAGAAATAGTGGTAGAGTAGCTAGCTTCTAGAGTTCACGTGAGAAGGAAATGTGCCTCTCATTATGGGACAAGGCTTAATAAACTCAGTATTGTATTCCTTTGTGCAACATACATATGTATATTATATATATCAATGTATAATTGTACACTTAGGTTAAAAATGGGGTTACCATGTAATCCTAATAAATAAATACTACTATCATGTAGTAAATTTTAACTCACACATATAAAATCCATGTACAGTTCATCCCACCGGATATAATTCTATCGGGTATCATCACAGTGTATTGTCTCCTCTATTAGTAAATTCAATAATTGTTTACCATATATTTATGATATATTATTTTATTGTATACTTAATATACACATTGTCAAACCCACATTTCATGTACCTATTACAACTCAATAACTTTACTATATAGTTTATATTCATATATAGCATAGTCGCATTGCACTTTATACTTCGCATAACATATAGTTAACTATCATACGTTATACTTTAATATCGCATAGTTGCACATAGAAATTAATAAATTACTTATCTTATCAATTAATTAATAATAATATTAATTAATCCATTTCTCATTAATCCATGGAATTATAATTCCCACGCTAATTGATTAACACTTTATATGATTTATTATCACGTTAAATAAATATAAATCTTTTTATATTTATAAATCATTTACTCATTAATCATCATATTATCAAATAATTACTTGATAATAGTATATTGTTCATAACAATAATTAATATTAGAAGACAATTTATCTCATCACAAATCCGATTATACTTATAATCGATTTCCATATTATTATACTATCACTAGCCATAATAATTTAACATACTATCATAATAACAATTAACAATTAATTTAGATTAATTGTTTAATTAATAATTCCTCCATCATTAAATTAGTCAATTCATTACTGAATCTATTATTGTGCCACACAAGGCATCTCTCACAAGCTCAAACTTAAGCTTATCATTATTCTCATCACTTACTCATTTCTCACCACATTACTACTTATAACCTGTTCAATTAAATTAGAACTATTAAATCCAAGGTCCACATATAAATATTTTATAAATCGAATATTCAAATATTATATATAACCTTTACGGAAATAAAATAACTCAAGCTATTAAAATGTTAAATTACTTCAATTAATTATACTTATAATAAGTATAACCTTTACGCTTATAATAATTAATATATACTCTATTAATTATTCCAATAATAATATTCACGATCAAATAATAACTTAAGTTATTTAATATATTAAAATAACTTAGTTTCCTTCTATAAATTAAACTCCCTTGAAAAATACATTAGAAATTATGTATCTTGCCATAACATAAATATTATGTTTTCTCCGAATAAAGACATTCATTATTAGAAAATAATTTACTTATTGTCTCATGATATTATTTTTAATATAATATCAAATAACTATATGTACGACATATGTACATATATTACATATAGAAAATAGATAATAAGTTTATTATCTATTATAATAAATTGTTTCCATAAATTTATTTACATATAGCAAATATGTTTTAATATATTTACCATATTAATTAATCATACCTATTACCTCATACAAAAACATATAAGGAAATATTATTATTCAAAAATAACATTTCCTCCTTTATCAAAATAATTCAATATTAGAATTTATTTTAATATCCTTTATTAGAAAAAAATCATATCTCTTTCTTTTCTATAAATTGTTCCCAAAATAATTTCTTCAAATATTCATTTAAAGATATAATGATTTCCATCTCCCTTTAATAACGTATATATATATTTAACGTTATTCGCACATTAGACTTTCTCACATATTACCACTCTAAGTAATATATATAAAAAGTATCAACTATAATTACATATTCAACACACATATTAATTCACTCATTTACTTAAGTAAATTAAACATTGTACTATATCACCTTAGTTAATTAAGGTTCAATACTCTCATTATATTATTCCATAATATAACTCACAACTTATATTAACTAATATTTATTCTTATTAGTTAATTCCTTAACTAACTCATGCTTCACTATCCAAACCTATTCACGGATAGCTTAAGTGCTATTAATAACCTATATTATAAACATACTAGTTATTAATACACATACACAAGAATATGGTGATTTATACATTAAGGATATTTAATGTCACCAACTTACTATAAAATAATTCTATAAATTATTTAATATCGATAGGAATTTATCCACTTCCTTTATCTCAACTGGATCATTTCTACGATAAGTAACAAATATATATTAATAATATATTTATAAATCACAAAAACACATTTTACATAGTCCATATTATCCTATGTAATATAATACCACATACCTCATATCACATATATATTATTATTCGAACCCATCTCACGGTTTAAGAATTTTATTTATTAAATCCTTATTTAATAATATCTGAAAATTCGGGTTCTTACTGAAGCCCTAGCTCTACAGCAAGGTTTCTATGTTCCAGCTGAACACCTTTGCAGCTGTGCTGGAGAAAGCCATACTTGCTGAGGGAGGAAGCGAAGCGGTGATAAAGTTCAACCAAGATAAGAAGAAGAAGAATGAGGTAGAAACCAAGAGTACGGGTAGCAGCGCTGTGAACCAGAAGAGGAAATGGTCTGATAATACCTTTGTTGGGAGTCAGCAGGGAAGCCAGCAGAAGAGAAAGTTTAAAGCATGTGCTACATGAGGTAAGAATCACACTGGCGTGTGCATGAAGGGGAAGCGGGTGTGCTTCAACTGTAGTCAGGAAGGCCACATTGCACCTAATTGCCCAAACCCGAAGAAGGGAGCTTGCTTTATATGTGGATCCAAAGATCACATGGCTCGCAACTGCCCGAAGAAGCTGACGGCAGGGTCAACAGGGAGTGGATGGAATGGAAGCGGCAGTTCCGTGACCATTGCTGCACCATTGCAAACTGTTTGACCCACTGCACGGACATTCAATATGACGGTGCAGGATGCTGTGCAATTAAAAGACGTGGTGTCAGGTATTATTCCGGTCAATAGTATAAATGCATATGTATTATTTGATTCGGGTGCTACTTGCTCATTCATATCTGATGATTTTGCTAAAACCTTAGACTTACCTGTATAGGAGTTAGTTTACCCTTTGAACATAGAAATTACGAATAGGGAGGTTATCCTGTTAGGAGTGTTTATAAGAACTGTAGATTAGACATTAAGGGTCAGGAACTTATAGTAGATTTGATTCCGATTAAACTTGGGTAATTCGACATTATACTGGGTATGGATTGGTTGTTCAACCATGGGGCGATAATCGACTGTCAGAAGAAGTCGGTGAACCTTACTACTCCGTCGAAGTTGGTGTTCTATGGTAGCAAATCGCCTAGACAAGCAAGTTGTCTGACGGTTATGCAAGCCAAGAAACTTCTGACACAAAGCTGTGTAGGATATCTAGCCTACATAGTAGATACGCGTAAGGAAAGCCCGAAGGTGGAGGAGATATCGGTAGTTAAGAAGTTTGTGGATATTTTTCTGAACGATTTGCCAGGACTTCCACCGGATAGGGAGACAGAGTTCGTGATCGATTTAGCGTCGGGAACTGCTCTGATTTTGAAGGCTCCGTACAGAATGGCACCGGTCGAGATGAAGGAACTGATGGTTCAACTACAAGAATTACTGGACAAGAAGTACATTCAACCGAGCGTTCCACCGTGGGGAGCGCCTATTTTATTCATAAAGAAGAAAGATGGATCGATGCGTCTCTGCATTGATTATAGGGAGTTGAATAAAGTTACAATCAAGAATAGGTATCCTTTACCTAGGATCGATGACTTGTTTGATCAACTGAAGGGTGCGAGGTACTTCTCAAAAATTAATTTGAGAAGCGGGTATCATCAATTGAAGGTGAGGAAGGAAGATATACCTAAAACGGCTTTTAGGACTCGATATGGTCATTACGAGTTCTTGGTAATGTTATTTGGTCTCACGAATGCCCTAGCTGCATTTATGGACCTAATGAACAGGGTGTTCAAGCCATTTCTGGACAAGTTCGTGGTAGTGTTCATAGATGACATCTTGGTTTATTCCAAGACCGAGGAGGAGCATGCTGAACACTTACGACTAACCTTAGAAGCCCTAAGACGAGAGAAACTTTATGCTAAATTCTCAAAATGCGAATTCTGGTTGGAACGTGTGCAATTTCTTGACCACGTGATCGACAAGGATGGTATTTCGATGGATCCGTCGAAGGTGGAGGCCGTAATGAGTTGGGATCAGCCGAAGACGCCGTCTGAAGTGAGGAGTTTCTTGGGATTGGCAGGTTATTAACATAGATTTATCCAAGATTTTCTAGAATCGCAACTCCGTTGATGAATTTATCTCGTAAAATAGTTAAGTTTGTTTGGACGGAGAAGTGTGAGGAGAGTTTTCAGGAGTTAAAGAAGAGGCTGAGCACTGCGCCTGTATTGTCTTTACCGGATAGTTCGGGGAATTTTGTAGTATATAGCGATGCCTCACATAAAGGATTAGGTTGTGTGTTGATGCAGAGTGGCAAAGTCATTGCCTATGCGTCACGTCAGCTGAAAGATTACGAGAAGGGGTATCCGACCCATGATCTAGAATTGGCGGCAGTAGTGTTTGCCCTAAAGATTTGGAGGCACTACTTATATGGAGAGAAGTGTGAAATATACACAGATCACAAGAGTCTGAAGTATATATTTACCCAGAAGGATTTGAACATGCGCCAAAGAAGATGGTTGGAACTGATTAAAGACTACGATTGCGAGATACTTTACCATCCGGGTAAAGCTAACGTCGTCGCTGACGCTTTGAGCAGAAAAGGTTGGGAGAAGCTGAACGTGTTAACTGATCAGGATCGGTTAATAGAACAAATGGCTAGATTGGAGTTAGAAGTGAAGTTTTCGAAGGAATCGGATGAGATGTTGTTTCAAGTAACCACCGGTTCTACTCTAGTAGACAAGGTGAAAGAAGCACAACTTCACGACAAAGAATGCGGAAAAGTACGAAAGAGGATAACCGATGACGAAGTGTTCAAGTTCAAGATCGATAATGAAGATCTGTTACGATTTGAAGGTAGAACTGGGTACCGCCAGTACCAGAGGTCAAAGAGGAGATTCTAAGCGAAGCTCATAGTTCTAGATATTCTATTCAACCTGGGAGTACAAAGATGTACCAGGATCTCAGGCATCATTTCAGGTGGCTGAATATGAAGAGAGACGTTGCTGAAGGCGTTGCGAAATGCTTGACGTGCCAAAAAGTCAAAGCAGAACACCAGAGACCAAGTGGACTGCTGCAACCATTAGACATACCAGAGTGGAAGTGGGAGCACATCACGATGGACTTCGTGGTGGGTCTTCCAGCGACTCAGAAGGGATTTGATGCGATATGAGTTATAGTGGATCGACTGACGAAGTCAGCCCACTTTCTGTCGATCAGGGTTAAGTACAACCTGGATAAGCTAGCAAAGTTATACATCAAGGAAATTATTTCTAGACACGGTGTTCTAGTGTCGATTGTGTCTGACAGAGATCCGCATTTTACATCTAATTTCTGGAAGCATTTTCAAGAATGTCTGGGAACGCAATTGCGAATGAGTACAACGTATCATCCTCAGTCCGATGGACAGAGCGAGAGAACTATTCAAACGCTTGAAGATATGCTGAGAGCTTGTGTGATGGATTTCAAAGGAAGCTGGGAGGATCATCTACCGTTGGTGGAGTTCACCTACAACAATAGTCATCATGCGAGTATTGGCATGCCGCCTTACGAAGCATTATACGGCATAAAATACAGAACTCCTTTGTGCTGGGATGAAGTCGGTGAACGTCAATTGTTGGGACCAGAATTGGTACAATAAATTGCCGAAATTGTGAAGTTGATCAGAATAAGATTAGTTGCTGCTCAAGACAGACAAAAGAAGTATGCTGATCTTCATCGACAAAATCGAGAATTCTTACCAGGAAGTTTCGTGTTTTTGAAAGTATCTCCCTGGAAGGGGAAGATTCGATTTGGTAAGAATTGAAAGTTGAGTCCCAGATTTATTGGACCTTTTGAGGTACTACGAAAGGTGGGCGAGATTGCATACGAGATTGCATTACCTCCGGAGCTCAAGAATATACAAAATGTCTTCCATATTTCTGTGTTAAGACCTTACAAGCACAATTATAAACATGTAATAAAATATGAACCTTTGCTATTTGATAAAGACTTAACGTATGAAGAAGTGCCTGTTCAAATAATTGATAGAAATGAACAAGTACTTAGGAATAAAGTGATCCCTTCTGTTAAGGTAATCTGGAGGAACCACAGTGCTGAAGAAGCTACGTGGGAACTCGAAGATGTTATGATGAAATCTTATCCGCATCTATTTGCTTAGTTGTGTGTAACCCCTTATATACTAATTCTGGGGACAGAATCCTTTTAAGGAGGGAAGAATGTAATAGACGAAAATTTTTATGTGTGATTCTGGGGACAGAATCCTTTTAAGGAGGGAAGATTGTAACGATTGAGATTTTATATTTAATTTTAAATATTTATTGAGTTAAATAAATATTTTATGTGATTTATTTATTGAGTTAAATAAATAAATTATGTGATTTATGGAGTGATTTAATTAAGTGTTATATATTAATTAAATGAATGTGTAATATTTAATTAATGTATATTAATTTTATATTATAGTTCTAATTTAATTGAGATAATTAAATTAGATGGGATATGTGATGAAGTGTTACATGAATTACAATTAGCGAGTAGTTATAATTATGTGGCAATTTTATGTGATTAATTGATGTTAGATTTTAATTGATTAAATTAGATAATTAATATTTAATTAATTAAAATGTGACATTAAAGTATGTGTTAAATAATTTGTTAAAATAAAGAAAAGGATTTTTAAATTTGTTTTGCCAAACAAGGCCCTTGTATTTGTTTTAAACCTATTTCTACCAAACATGGCCTTAGTGACTAAAATCTATTTTTAAATAAAAGGTTTGCCAAACATGACCTTATAGCTTTTAAAATTCAAAACAAATTATAACTGCTAATTATTTAATTTAGACATTATATATTTGTCAGTTACGTTGCATGTTATTATGTCTATTATATATGTATATTATCACGTAACAGTTATATTTTCCTAAACTACGTTAGTTTTCCTAAGTCTAAATTAAGAAAAGAGAAGAAGGAAGAGAAGACAGAGGGGAAAAGAGAGGAAACACTGTGAAATTTTTTAACAAAGAAGGTGGAGAAGAGTTGGAATTCTGAGAATCAAAGTAGGATTATCAGAGCTATTCTTACCCTCTATCAAAGCTTAATCAAGAATTAAGGTAACAAGTCACCTCTTGTTTTTAGTTTTTGTATTCTTGAGTTTTTGGTAAATAATTGGGATTGTAATTGATAAATTTGTTATTACATGTTATATGAATTGCGGGATGTTGTAATCCATTTCATGTATGCTATTAATGATTGTTTTCAAAATCAAAGTACTGTAAAAATAAGTTTTATATGTGAAAATAGTGTTCATATGTAGTTCATGTGTTTGGTTAAGTTTTAGAGTAAAAGTTATAATTTAATTATTTTTAATATGCCTATTGGAATTGTTAGGATGTTATATCCTCAATCATGAAAAGAATACATGTGTTATAAGTTGAAATTGATAGAGAATTGGATTTACAGTGACTTATTTTGTTAAAGTATGAGTTTATATGAAAATATCAAAAATTGAGTTTTTAAAACACTGATTCTTGTTACTTAGGTGATTTTTGTGTTTAAGTACATATTGTACATATGTATTGTTGCATGTATGTGTCCTATGTTGTTTGTATTGCTTGGTATTGCCGGTTGTTGGATTGTATGGGTTGTTCGGTAAAGCAGAGAGCCGTGGTTGTCTGCGTCTGGCTAAGTTGCTGCGCCGGCAGCAAGGCCAGAAGCAGCGCAGCTGCGCCGCTTGCCCATCTCTGATCCGACCGCTGCGCAGCTGCGCAGGTGCCCAGGCTGCTGGCAGCGCCGTGCACAGTGCTTGGGCAGTGGTTTTAGTTTATTTGTGCATATTATTTTTGAGCCTTAGTTTAATTATTCATTGATAGTGGACACATATTTAAATGATATAACATGTTGTTATATGATTGTGATAAATTCATATTTGAGAAAAAGGAAACCTAATATAGTACTTAAATTATAAACTATAATTGTTTAATTGTAAAATAAGTTACTTAATTATAATTTGATTAATTATAATTAAGAGTAAATGTTTAATTTAAATTATAATTCTGTGAAATTATAATGTATAGAAGTTGATTTATTTTAATCAATTAGATGTTAATTTAAATTATAATTTAAGTAATTATAATTTAATAAATGCATGTTTAATTGTGGATTTTAAATTGATAATTACATGATTAATTATAAATTGTGTAATTATAATACATTTTATATTTTAATTAATTATTGATTATAATTAATAAATACATAATTAATTTAATTATGTGAATATGTAAGTGATGTAATTAACTATGTGATAGTTAATTATTATTATTTATTTAATTAGAGTGAGTTAACCATGAGGGTTAACCACTTATGTGAATTAGTTATGTATTAACTAATTTAGATTATTATAATTGAATGTGTATAGGAAGTGTTTAAGTACGTGGTTGAGTTAAGTAGCTTGCGCTTAAGGCAAGTTTTCTAAACCCTGATCTTGTATTAATTTCTATGCAAGTTTTCTAAACCCTGATCTTATATTAAAAATTTTATGCAAGTCTTCTAAACCTAAACTTGTTAATTCTATATAATATCTTGAGTTCATATATTCATTGTTGAGAATGTCCTTTCCATTTCTGGATTGGATAATTTTTTATTTAATTGAAATGATCTTAACTTATTGTTCAAGTAAGATACAGTTATTATTTTAAATGCTTTAAGTTGATTCTAAAACATATGTTAGTTCATAATTCTTTTATTAATGAATTATTGAAAGTCGATTCAACTAATCCTTAGTTGATGAACGCGAATTCTAAATTTCCTTGTAAGCTTATCCAAACCAAACTTTCTTTGGTGCGGACTTGAATTCAAATTACTGAGTTGAACAACCCTATTTACTAGGGGAGGTTACTACGCATAGCGTTAAGATGTTTGTGCAGAATACATGGTACAAAGGGTTGATCCCCCTAAGTACGAGTTAAGGTCCATAGTCTTATTGACTGTTAAAGGTTTAAATAGAAATATTTATAACCTAGGACAAGAGTTCGAAGGTCTTATGACACTCAGATGAATTCTATTTTTGAATTGTAATTGTGATGAAAGAATTATTATTCAATTCTTTATTGTTGAAGCGAATCATATTATTCAAATTCTGTGAAAGATATCCTTTCATGTATATATTATTGTTAAACTCCAGTGAGCTGTGGTTTGCTCACTCTTGCATTAAATAACAATTTCAGTTAAGGTTGATAAAGCTGATGCTCCGTCTACAAGTAAGGGTAAGGGAAAGCAAAGCAAGTGAAGACTTGTTTTATTAATTGAGAATGATTGTAATAAGACTTGAATGCTATGTTTTTATTTCCGCACTTTATTATATTCATGCCAAGGTTAGAGTAACCCATGATTTATTTTACAAAGGTTGTAACCCTTGTTGTAAGGGAGATTTATTTATTTTAATTTTAGTTGTAGTTACTTTGCATTATTCATTGAGTAGATGTATGTTATATTAGAAAGTGAACACCAAATCATGAGGAAACGAAGTACCCGGATTTGGGGGTGTCACAGAAGAAGAATGGGGAGAATAGGCCTTAGCCTTATGTCAAGCACGTGAAGGAGAATGAGACTAGCATTTAGGGACAAGTCACAATACTAACTCAAGATTTGCAATATACTACACTTAAATCATTATACACATATGTAGTAAATACTTAGGCTATCTACACATATATATATTTTATACATATGTCTTTAATTGAAATGTCACACTATAATTCACATAATGTAGTAAGTGTGACTTATACACATATAATTCATGTACATTTTTATCATACTGGTATAATTTACTCGGATATAATCACATCACATTATTTCCTTTATTATTAAATTCTATTAATCAACCCTTGTTTACAACACTTTCAAGATGTATTAATTTAATGTATACTTGCATACATATTGTCACATACACATAATTCATGTAGCTCACATAGTTTAGTTGATCATAACATATAGTTTCAATATGTTCAATCACATTGCACTATATAACATAGTTTATGTATACTTGCATGGTCACACTTAAGTGTTTCTCTACACTATCTAATAGAGTGGTATCCCATATATTTTATATTTAATACTTGCACAGTTGCACATAACAATCAACATAATCTTATTTACTTATTTGTTTCATTATTCATAATGTCAAATAAATAAATTACTAATCTTATTGATTAATTAACAATAATATTAATTAATCCATTCCTCGTTAATTAATGAAATTATTAATTTTCACAACCATTGCTCATTTATCACGTACAGTATATAAATATAAATTTTATTATATTATAGACACGTTGCTCATTATTATTATTATATTTCTTGTAATAATAATAATCACATATTATTAATTAATCACCATAAATATTTTATAACAATTAATTGATATTCTACGATAGAAATTAACAATTAATATAGATTAATCGTTCACTTTAATAATTCATTCGTTAATTAATATAATCATTAATAATTATCATCACTATGCCACACAAGGCTATCAACGAGTTTATCGCAAACTCCATAAATTTCTCAATTATTATTATAATTATTCAATTTTATATAATTAAATTAATTCATCTCATAACACAATTCATTTATATTCAAATAAATATTCATTCTCCATTAATTTATTTATTTAATAATATTAAGAAATTCTCGGGTATTACAGCCTACGTACTCCCGGGCTGAAGGAGATCAGGTCATTCGTAGTTCAGGCTGTTTAGTGAAAAGCCGAACCTGATTCGATTTGTAGGACCCGGATGCGGGTATGTAGGTGCTTCAGACGTAGTACTTTTTCACGGTGTCTGAATTGATGAGTTGGGAAAATTCATTCCCGTCCATTTCTTGTAGCTTGATGGCTCCCCCTGTCAGCACTTCCTTGACAATGAAAGGGCCTTCCCAGTTTGGAGCAAATTTTTCTTTGGCTTCATCCTGATTGGCCAGGATTTTCTTTAACACCAAATCGTTTTATTTGAATTGCCGAATTCGAACTTTCTTGTTGTAGGACCTGGCGATCCTTTGCTGGTATAACCGTTCATGGAAAATGGATGTGGCCCTCTTTTCGTCTATCAGGGATAGTTGATGATATCGTCTTGCAACCATTGATCTTCGTCCATCTGAGCATCTATTAATACTCGTAAAGACTCCATCTCTACTTCTATGGGGAGGACTGCTTCCATGCCATAGACCAATGAATAGGGGGTAGCCCTAGTAGAGGTGCGCATTGACGTCCTGTAGGTTAACAGGGTGAGAGGTAGTAGGTCAGGCCAGTCCTTGTGATTGGCGGACATTTTTTGCATGATCCTCTTGATGTTTTTGTTGGCCACTTCGACAGCACCGTTCATCTTGGGCCGATAGATGATGGAGTTGAGATGCTTGATGTGGAACTTGCTGCACAGTTCTACCATTATTTAATTATTCAGGTTTTTGGCGCTGTCTGATACGATCACCTCCGATTGTCCATATCGACAAACGACATTGTTTCTGATAAAACTGATGATGACTGCTTTTGTGACTTTAGAAAAAGAGGCTGCTTCAACTCATTTGGTGAAGTAGTCGATCATGGTGAAGATGAACCGATGATCGTTGCTGGTTTTGGGTTCGACTGGACCTATCACATCCATTCCCCACATAGAAAAAGACCATGGTGCACTCATGTTGTGCGGCTCATTTGGAGGAGCATGGATGGCATTTCCATGTATTCGGCATTGAAAGCATCTCTTGACATGATCATCGCAATCAACTTTGAGCGAGATCCAGTAATGTCATGTTCTGATTATCTTCTTAGCCAGCAGATGGCCGCTCATACATGGACCACAGACTCCGCCATGGACTTCATCCATTAGTCTTTGGGCTTGCTCCTTGTCGAGGCATCTTAACAGGCCTATTCCAGCATCCCTTTTATAAAGTTCATCTCCGCTTAGATAGAACTCCATGGCCATTCTGAGAATCCGTTTCCGCTCTAATTGGCTTGCACCAGTGGGTGTAGATCCATCACGGAGATATTCCTTGATGGCTTGAAACCAAGGTTGCTTGACATGATGTATTTTGTCTGATACTTCTCCAATGTAATTCCCGTACAATGGGGCTTTTTGATTTGTGAACTGGATGTTGGGAAACCCGCTCCTGTTGGATATGCGGAATAATGAAGCCAACGTTGCTAGTGCATCGGCAAGTTATTTCGACCCCGAGGAATGTGGACGAAGGTTATTGCTTCGAACTCTTGGGACATTTTAAGGAGTTGCCGATGATATGGCAGCAGATGCAGTTCTTTTGTGAGATACTTGTCGATGGTTTGTCTTATGACCAACTCAAAATTTCCAAAGACCAATAAGTGTTTGATACCTATGGATTGGGCTAGTTTCAACCCTAGTATACAGCCTTTGTACTTGGCTGTGTTGTTGGTGTTGCCAAATTAAAGTTTGGTAGCCACAGGATATTGATCACCTGTACCAGAGATAAGAACTGCCCCAGCTCCAGAACCTTCCATGTTTACTGCTCCATCAAAATATATTTTTGATGGTTGGACTGTATTCTCTGACTGGAGTTATTGAATTGTAATAATCCCATCATCTGGGAAATATGCCTCCAGGGGCTCGAACCCTTCTGAAGGTGCTTTTGCTAATTGATTTGCAATGCCTAGGCCTTTGATAGACTTCTGAGTCACGTAGACAATGTCGAACTGCTGTAGAATCAACTGCCATTTGGACAGTCGGTAATTTAACATTGGTTTGTTGAAGACGTATTTGAGTGGATCCATACGGGATATGAGATACGTCGTGTGCCCATGCAAATAATGTTGCAACCTCATGGCGGCCCATACTAATGCATAGCATGTCTTCTCGATCAGGGTGTATTTTTGTTCCCCGCTGCTGAATCTTTTGCTGATATAGTAGATAGCTCTTTCTTTGCTACTATCATCCTTCTGTCCTAGCATACAACCTATGGCATTGGCATTGACGGACAGGTACATGAATAAGGGGACTCTATCCCTCGGAGGTACCAAAATAGGTGCTTCGACAAGCTGCTTTTTGATTACAAGGAAGGCTTGTTAACAATCCTCATTCCATTTGATGGAGGAATTCTTCCTTAATAACTTGAAGATGGGATCACAGGTTGCTTTGAGCTGGGAAATGAACCAACTTATGAAGTTGATCCTTCCCAAGAATCCTCGTATCTCCTTCTCTGTATGAGACACGGGCATTTCAGAAATGACTTTGATCTTGGTAGGGTCTAACTCAATGCCCTTATTGCTCACCAAGAATCCTAGCAGTTTGCCTGCCTTGACGCCAAAAGCGCATTTAGTAAGATTTAGCTTGAGGTTGTACTTTCACAACCTATTGAACAGCTTCCTGAGATGGTCTATGTCATCATCCTCCCTCTGGGATTTGATGATGATGTCGTTAACATATACTTCTATTTCTTTGTGCATCATATCATGAAAGAGGGCCATCATAGCTCGCTGATACGTTGCTCCGACATTGATAAGGCTGAAGGATAGTCGTCGGTAGCAAAAAGTTCCCTAGGGAGTGATAAAAGCTGTTTTCTCCCGGTCTTCTTCAGTAACCATTATTTGATGGTAACCAACAAAGCAGTCTACGAAGGAATACATGCCGTACTACGCAGTATTGTCAATCAGGATGTGGATAAAAGGTACTGGGAAATTGTCCTTGAGGTAGGCTTTGTTTAGATCCTGGTAATCCACGCAGACTCGTACCTTCCCTCCTGGTTTAGGCATGGGGACTATGTTTGATAGCCATTCAGGGTATGTTGATACCATGATGATCCCGGCTTTAAATTGCTTAACGATTTCTTCTTTGACTTTTAAACTCCACTCAGGTTTCAATCGTCTAAGCTTTTGTTTGACTGGTTTGAACCCTTCTTTGATGGGCATCCGATGGATAACAATGTCTGTGGATAGACCGATCATGTCTTCATGCGACCATGCAAATACATCCTGGTACTATGTCAAAAGTTTGATCAGGTCGACTTTTTGATCTGAGGTGAGGTCTAAACCTATTTGGATTTCTTTGATGGTTTCGAAGGTTCCTATGTTGATGGTGGTGGTTTGGTCGAGGTTTGGTTTAGGTTTATCTTCGACCCATTCCCTGATCTCCTCTGGCACCTCATAGTCATCTTCCTCCTCTTGTTCAAGATCCGTCAAGTCAAAGCTCAATCTTGCATCATAGTTGGAGTTATGTTGACAGGTTGGCATCTCATCAGCGGAGACACACATATCCCATGCCTGGGTCCTGAAAATAAAAATGCTTTCATTAATATACACAACTGCTTAAATACACATAGCATTTGTAAAGTATGACAAAAGTAACTGATCCAGCTGTGCAATCAAAACTAAGCAGTAAATGAAAGCATGATTAAGGGCAGATTGACTGTCTACCCCTTTACCCTTTTTGATTGAGGCAAGGGACACTGCTCCAATTATCTAGTGTTAGATCCTCATAGATAGGGATGATGCTGGAAGTGTGCTCGTCCATCTCATCTTGAATGACAACTGAGACATCCTTTAGGATATGGTCGAGGCTTTTCTGTGGATTGTTCCTCTGTTTTTTGCGAGGAAAGTGAGCACGATCTTCGTTGTCACTATCTGGGAGTTCATCATTCATCCCTTCGTAATTGATAATGACTTTTATGTTAGCGAATGGGTCTCGTCCTCCGTACAGGATCTTTTCTTTTCTCTTTTTGCTATCTGCCTCAGTCTTGAGGGCTTTCCTTTTATGGATAGTTATGACCGGAGGAAATAGCATGGCTGATACTGTAATCGGGCTTTTTCTCACATGTTTCATCCATCCTACATTTGTGAGGTCTCGGAGCATAATTGTAGAGGTATGAGCCTTGGGATATTTGTGTGGATTCCGGTGGTTTGACCCGGATGAAAATCCCAATCCGGCTCTTCCCATCTGACTTGGGATTTGGATTGGCATCTTAATATCATGCTTGTTCTTTCCTAACCCTTCTCCAGGTTGGAAACTCGCAACTACCATTTCTTGGCCCACTGTCATTACTTCAGTGGAAATTTTAGGCTTCAGGGCTGGTGCCCCAATTGGTAGATATTGAATATCGCTCACCTCGAGAGCTTAAAAACTTGCAGGCTCAACCCCGACGCCCAGGCTAATCACTGGCATGTCCCCATGTATGTGGGTAGGGTATTCCAGTTCAGCATTCACTGTGATGAGGCTGCCGTTGATAATGTACTTGAGTTACTGATGGAGGGTGGATGGAACAGCCCCGGCCTTATGGATCCATGGCCTGCTCAACAACAAGTTATATCCGTTGGCTATGTTGAGCACCTGGAAAGATACGTAGAAGGTGTGTGGACCAATTTCTAGAGGAAGCTCGATTTCCCCCATAGCCTGGCTGTGAGATCCATTGAAAGCCCGAATAACCATGTGAATGGCTTTGATCCGGTTTGGATTGATCTTTATTCTTTCCAACATGTCGTATGGACAAATGTTGAGGGAAGATCCTCCGTCAATAAGCACTCCTCCTATCACGTATCCGGAGGACATAAAGGTTATATGTAGGGACTTGTGGTGGCCCCTTCCCTCAGTTGGGATATCATCGTCTGTGAAGGAAATCAAATGTTTTTTGAAAATGTGTTCTATCACGTGACTAAATTTCTCTGTGTCTACCGTGTATGGAAGATGAGCTTCTTCTAGTACCTTCATTAGGATGTTACGGTGATACTCTAATGATAGGACCAAGTCCAGGATGGATATTTGCTTGGGTGCGTTTTCCAAGCTTTGCAATATCTTGATTTCATTGTATCCCATCTTTTTGAGGAACTCTTTTATCTTTTCTTCAGCCAACTTTTCTTTTGATTTGGTAACTGGTTTAATCACCCATTGAGGCAGGTACAATGGATTATCCTTTGACAGGATGGAGATGTTGTTTGAAGTAAAGCTTTTAATGTCCCCGTAGTTCCATGGGACCTTCTTCAGACTGAGGATTGGATGTTGAGGCCTGAAGGGCAAACTTAGAGGCTGAGGTGCAGCCACCTTCACATGATTTTGTTTGTCTTGGACCCCTTTACCTGTCAGTACCAGGGGTGTGATGATCGATTCTTTATCACAGGATATGACAGCCACTGTGTCTTGATACCATGCATCGGGGATCTAGAGGCTATCTTTATCTGTCATGTCGAGGATTTGATCTCCTCTGATTAGGTCACCTTTCTCAATCAGGTCTTGAATTAGGTTACGAAGTGCCCAGCATTCTTCTGTATCATGGCCGGGAGAGTTGGAATGGTACTGACATATTTGGTCAGGTTTGAATTTTCTGGATTGAGGGTTCAGCGGAGGTAACAAGTCTGCAACCATTCCCTCGTTGATCATCATTTGCAGGATTTCTTCCATTGACTGGTTCAAATGTGTGAAATTCCTTTTAAATAGGAATTTCCTATCTGCTTGGACAATTGCCTCTTCGATCCCCTTGTCAGTCCAGGGTGTAAGCTCACGAGTCCGGCTATGATCTTGATTAGAATTAACTTCCGCTGGAGAAGAGTGACTGCCAATAGATTGATGGATTTTCTTCAACATCTTTCTGGTGAGTTGATGTTGGTGGACGACCAGTTCAGCCAATTGCTCGATTTGTTCATTGATAGACTTTATTTCTTGCTCTATCAAAAATTATTTTTCAAAAGCTTCCCAACTCATTGGGCTGAGGCTGTTGGATTGAGTTGATTCTTCAACATAGCTGGGGTATTTGGATCCTTCTCCACTTAAAGTGTTGATCATGTTGACACTCTCCTCCTTGTGCTGTGGGAGAGGGTTATCTTGGACATACGGTTGATCGGGCTTTGTAACCATAATTTCTCCATTATCAATCAAATCTTGGATCTTGTGCTTGAGGGACCAACAATCTTGGGTGTCGTGTCCCGATGATCCAGAATGATAAGCACATTTCTTGCTATGGTCGAAATTCATTGCATTAGTGTTAGTTGGCGGAAGGAGTTGGCCAATCTTCTTCTGAGCTGTCAGAAGTTTGAAGAAATTCTCGAGTGAATCCCCTAGTGGGGTGAAAGCCCTTCTGCGTCTGACCTCTATATTTTTCTGGAATGAAGGATTTGAAGGCTGTGCTGCAACCTGGAAAAGGGTATAGTTCCTCCTTTGAATGGGTGTATTGTTTGAATTACTGTTTGAATTTTGTCCTTGTAACACCAAGGAATCTTCTTCATCTTTCTTTTTGTGGACCCTCCGGGGATTACTCCCGTAATTTCCGGATTGGATATGCTCAGCAACAGCTTATAGTGCTGTTAGGTCTTTTATTTTTCCGGCCTTGAGTCCCATTTCGGGTATTTTGCCGTGTTTGATCATTTCAGAGAAAGGTTTTCCTATGCCTGCCAGGACCTTTTCATAATGAGGAGCTTCTTGAATATCGATGAAAGTCATGACTATTTCAGATTCAGTCATGGATGGGGTGACTTATGCTGTGACCCGTCTCCATCGTTAGGAATATTTTCTGAATGATTCAGTGTTATTCTTCTTGATTTTGGTAATTTGATACCGATCTGGAGCTAGTTGAGATTGAAAACTGTATTGACTGAGGAAGGCATGGGCCAATTCTTCCTAACTGTGGATTTTGGAGTTGTCCAGTTGGGCATACCAGGCTCTGGCTTCTTCAGTTAAAGTCTTCTGAAATAACTGCATTTGAAGTTTCTTGTCCTTAACATAGGATCCGAGTTCTCCGATGAAAACTTTCAGATGTGCGTATGGATCTCCCAACCCATCATATTTCTCGAACTCAGGGGTTCTGAATTTCTCAAGATAATGAGCCCCAGGGAATACACAGAGGTCGGAATAACTCACACTGCCAAATGCCCCAGTCCCTTTAATAAACCGAAGAGTTTCTTCCATTTGTTGCATTTTTTTGAGAAGGCCACTAGCTTCCTGTTCTTTGCCTAGGATGGTGATTTCTAGAGTTTTGTTGATTGGGTTCTGGTTTTGTGGTCCAGGAATCTGAGTTTCGGCCTTTTCTATATCTTGACCTCTAGCACCACTACCAGATGCTCCTGGGTCTGGATGAGTTTTAGATTATTTTTCTTTGAAGGCCTTGCTTTGCTCTCGAAGGAAACCGGCTAGCTCGGCTATCTGATTTTTTAATCCTTCGAATTCTTCCCTAGACACAGGGGTAGATTCTGGTGAAGCACTTGAAGCCCTGTCCGTAGATGGGCTGGGTACTTTTCTAGCCTTTGATCTAGTGATAGGACCAATTTTTCCCTACCTACACCAAAACGTAGGAGTGTCAGTTCCCTGTGGTAGGTAATGACTGGATGCATTTATGATGTGTGTTTTTTAAGTTTATCCTGTAAAACTGAGGTTAGTTGTTTTGATGGCAGGATGACAGGATATTTGACAGGAAAGTAAATCTTTCATTATTGTCATTTACATTTTGCTCCTCAGTAATTGGAGACTTGACAAGGAATTGAAAGAGGAAGGCATGAAGAAGCATCCCGTCGGATTTGGTTGATCAGAAGCTGACCTAGCCTAGGTTACTCTCGCGGCTTTTGTTTTGGCATGAAGGTTTCCAGATCATCGCAATCTACTAGAAAGGAAGTTAATTCGATCGTTCAACTGGAGCGAATCTGGGTGGTGCATTTTCAGGAGGCAGCCCCGGAGACTTAGTCATCCCCAGAGTCCTTACTTATCACCGACCGGGTTAGCCTCCTGGTGGAGGGACTCACAGCATACATTCACATACATAGGCCTTACCGCTTATGAATGTAATGGCAGTTCGTGCGAAGCACTAAAGCATTCATTCTCATTTATTCAATGTAAAGGCATAGCATTTATACATTCAATGAAAGACGCAGCATCCACTCATCGATTGACTGTCGAGACGCAGGATTTCACGCATTCAATAGTTTTGAAAGGGAAATGTTTAAAAAGATTGAAAGCGGCCTAAGCCCTCTACTTTCCCCAGCTGAGTCGCCACCTGTCGACGTTGGAAAATTTAAGAAATACCGCGGGTCGGTTCATAACCCGATTTTCCTCAAATCGACCTTCCTAAGTTATCTCTACCCTTATTCTTTTTTATTGCAAAACAGGTTTTGATGGGTTTTTAGGAAAGAGGCCAACATGTTTTTATGTCGACGATTTGATTTGATTTAAACAGAGTCGCCAGTTGGTAGTTTTGAAAATGGTTGTACCAACTCAACCGAATTTAATTTGAAAAGAGGCCCAATTGCTGGACACTGTCGAAACTTGATCTTTGAAATCAGAGTTTTGAGTTCGGGGGCTTGGTTATGTGTGGGGAAGGTGTTAGGCACCCCACGACTCTCGTGTAAACATGGTCCCGCATCTTTTCAATATTTCCCTTAAAACTGGAATGCGTGAGTGAATGCTGTTTGAAAATTGAGACTTTTGATTGATTGAAAGCTTTGACAGGCTTCGTTGAGCCTATATACGAAGGGTTTGATTTGATTTTGAAAATCAATATTTGATTTGATTTTGAAAATCAATCTTTGATTTGATTTTCAAAAAGCCTTTAATTTGATTTGCAAAAGGCTTTGAAATTGAATTGACAGTGATGTTTTGAAAGCTGGTTTTATCAAACCCTTACGCTGACATAGGAATTGAAGCATATCGCTACTCTCAATTTTATCTTTATAGCCTTAAGGCTGCATGCAAGTGGTGATTTGTTGGGCTGCGAAGCATCCTCGACCACGAAAATATAAAGTGTCGGTCTCCTCATGGGTATGAAAACCATCGGAGGGACGCTGACACGACAATCCATATTTTCACTATGTTGAGACCTTAAATTCGGATAACCGTTTTAAGGTCTGTGCATGTACATTTTACAGAAAAACTGGTAGGGTACATCTGTAAATCGGAGTTTGTCCATCGTGGGAAGCAGATTCTGATCAGTTTGATCATGAATCCCACGATTCCTAGGCTCACATATGAGTGACTAGAAAACCTGCACAGTTAAAATTTGTACAGAAGCAGATAAATATCCCAAGATAGCCATAACCAGGGATTCATTCAGTAAATCCCGGTCCGCACGGCCGAAGCGTCTCGTTCCCACTAGATAGCGATCTAAGGGACGCGAGGTTGCTTTCGAAGCTGCAACTATAAAAATAACTAGATTTAAAGAAATCTCAGTCATTATAACTTCCAGGTTGTGTTGGGACCTATTTGAACAGTTGAAAGCTAGAATTGGCGAGATTTGGATAAATCTAGTCCGCCCACAGATATGTCAATGCAGATTCATATACAAATGAATGTTAAATGCAGCGGTTAAATAAATTGAATAAAGCAATATATATAATTATATATATAAAAGCTGTAAAAGGGTGATGGGTTTTCACTCACAAGCCCGGACTGGAATTGAAATATATATATATATATATATATATATATATAAACTATAAATAGCCACGAAATAATCCAGGCTATGACAGAAATAAAATATATATATATATATATATATATATATATAAACAGTAAAAAAAGGTGATGGGTTTTCACGCCGGTGCCCATACTGGAATTGAAATTGATAGAAAGTAGTCACCCAGTGACTCGGGAGAGCACCTAGTATGGGGAAGTGTGCAAAAGTAGTAAAATGGCCACGAAATAGTTCAGGCCGACTGAAAATATATAAATATATATATATATATATATATATATATATTGACAGAAATGTAGTCAACCAGGACTGATATGAATACCAGTGATGGTGAATGTCGCTTATATATGCGAAAAAATATATAAAAGCAGTAAACTACCTCGGATTTGAAATCCGGGCTTGACAGAATTGAAATGTTAGTACATTTGTATTTAAATATATATAAAAAAAGGGCCAAAACCCGGACTGGGAAGATAACCCAATTCGGCGAAGTTGCCAGAATGTGCTTGCTAGTGCATTGAAGTTGCTGGAGCTGACCGATCGTCAATCCGAGTTGTAAAAATGTTGAAAACAGAGTTTATGTACAAAAATGAATCAATTTTTGTTGAAAACGGCCATTGAACTAAGTTCCGGGCATATTTAGAAGATGAAACTTTGTGTGCAAGTGTAACACAGTGCAAAGTAGTAGTATTGACTAGCTGATCGTAAAAATACTTACAATGGGCTGCAATACGGGTTTTTTGCCAAATAGTAGGCTTTAAACATCCAAATCTACCGGTGGTTTTTTGATATATGGTAGTATATGGGTATATCTACGTGTTGGAGTGAAAATATTTGGGTTTGGAAGGGGTGTAAAAGTCAAAAAATCAAACTGACAGGACTTCGCTGCGTTACGGCTTTTTTTGAAATGAACGGGGGGGCTCGTTTATTTATAGGCCAGGGAGCCTCCACTCTACCTGTGGCAGTCACAGGTAGAGCTGCGGCTCTCCTAGGTGGGGCCCACGTGCCTGGCTTGGTCATCTCGAAGTACGTGCACTCCGAGCAATGCGATATCTGGTCAGAAACTTTTTAACTTTTGATCGGAGTGTCTGTTTGAGGCGTGCAATACCTTTCCAGAAAGCACTCGCCAAGACTGTCGCAATGACATGGGAAAAAACATTTTTTTGGGTCCAGGAAGACGGGTTCATAACCAGGTCTTTGATTCCCCGCAGTTTGTCCGTTGAGCTGTTTTGCATAGTTGCCACTCGGGATCGTCGTTAGGATTCATTCTGACTTTGACGACATCGATTTGGCTTGAGTTTAACCAAGTCAGTTGAGAGTTGATGAAATGACCATTGTACCCCTCCCGGGGCTGCCTATAGTGTCGGCATGGTCGCTGGTTGACTTCCTGGAGCTGATTCCAAGGCTTGGATCTCAGTCGAGTCTTTTGACCTCAGGGTTGTCTCTACGGCTGGCGTGGTCATTCTAGGTTTTGCTCTGGAGTTGTTATGATGCTTTAGGTTGATGTCTGAAGTTGACCTGATGTCCCGGGTTGAGACCGGGGATGAGCTGCAGTTCCCGGGTTGATACCGGGGTCGAGTTTGACTTCCCGGGCAGCTGCCGGGGGATGAACTGTGTTTCCCGGATTGAGACCAGAGATGGCTTGACATGTTCCAATATTGAGGTCGGGGTTGATTGGTACCTCCTGGGTTGAGACCGGGGTTGATTGTTACCTGCCGGGTTGCTGTCGGGGTTAAATTGACTTCCCGTGTTGAGACCGAGGTTGATTTTGACCTCTCGGGATGAGATCGGGGTTGATCTTGATGATCCGATTGATTGTTGGAACTTGATTGATGGTCCGATTGACTGTCGGAGCTTGATTGATGTTCTGATTGACTGTCGGAGCTTGATTGATGTTCCCATTGACTGTCAGAGCTTGATTGATGGTCCGATTGACTGTCGGAGCTTGATTGATATTCTGATTGACTGTCAGAGCTTGATTGATGGTCCGATTGACTGTCGGAGCCTGATTGATGGTCCAATTGACTATCAGAATTTGATTAATGGTCCGATTGACTGTCGGAACTTGATTGATGGTCTGATTGACTGTCGAAACTTGATTAATGATCCGATTGACTGTCAGAACTTGATTGATGGTCCGATTGACTATCTAAACTTGATTGATGGTCCGATTGACTGTCGAAACTTGATTGATGGTCCGATTGACTGTCGGAACTTGATTGATGGTCCAATTGCCTATCGAAACTTGATTGATGGTTCGATTGACTATCGAAACTTGATTATCGATATTGGGAATCAGATTTAGGTTGAAGGATCGGCGTTGGTGGTCGAATTTGGATTGAT
>CM035124.1:134265087-134480087 GCA_020205555.1 Panax stipuleanatus | reverse complement strand
ATGCAATCAAATCACATAAATAGGGCGGAAGCATAAAAAACTAGGTTTTCAAAATTTATACAAACCCATTACCATAATCATTCTTGTGCATCAATTATCAGTGAATGAAGAAGGAGAAAAACAGAATTATACCTTTGAAGATACAAGCTTCCTCAGGTACAAGTTCTACTCCTTTGATTCCTTTGATTCCTCTATAGTGGCTCCTTCCCTTGATCAATGTCAGCCACCCAAGTGTTTGGCGTCTAACGGTGATCCACCAAGGAAGATGAAGAACTCAGTAAGATGGGTTATTGGCTTAACCCTTGTTTCTATCTCTATAGAATATGTGTACTCCCAACTCTTGAAAAATTCACGTACCTTATTTCTGATATAAGACTCTCTTATATAGATATTAGGTTAACCCTCCTAATCCAATTAGAATAGAGTTTTATTTAATTAATTAATTAATTACTTTTAATTAATTTATATCCTAATCTTTATTAGGATTGAGAGAGAGTACTGATATTATATTAATTCCTAAACTCCTTTAGAATTAAAATAATAATAATAATAATATTAATAAGACTCCTCTTATTAATTTATATTTAATATTTCTAAAATATTAAATAATAAACATTAAGCTATTTAATTTATTCTATCATCATAGATTAAATTAATTATACTTAATGCATTATTACTATCATGTCATTTTCTTCTTAAATAATTCTTCTTCCTTTTATGGTGTGACCCTTTAGGTTCTCCATATTAAACCGGTTGTGAATAAATCAATTAGAACAATTCTAATCTTATTTAAATAAACAAATTAAACTAATAATCTATTTAAATAAATAACATTTATTCTACAATAGGGATAAGCCTCCCTAGCGATCAACGACTTTCCAGATAACATAGATTTCAACATTAATCATAAAAGAACCTGTGAGTTAATAGTTAACGTACAATTCAATCCTTCCACCATACAATGTCCCAATTAAATATAAGACATAGATTTACTGTCAAGTCTTAATTTATTTAATCATATGTATTTCGATTAGAAAATGCACAACTCCAAATAATGTAAATTAGAAACCTCTTTCTAATTTCATTCTACCTTGGCCAAGGATTCCTGGGTTGTCATTTAACGAATCACATAGGACATATCTCCTCTTTTACTAGAGGTGGTAGATTCTTTATTGATCATTCATTATCTCCATATGTAACTCATTATACCCAAGCATACCCTATATATGCCTTAAAAGGCCTTAAGGAATTAGTCAAAGTATAATTTGTTACATACAAGATACTATGATGATCTCAAGTCCAAGGATCACATGTACTACTATCACATTAGGAATTCCTATTGACAGACGAGTAAAACTCCATTAGGTATTCCATAGCGAGTCACGTTCAGTGAACTAATTCTCCAATAAGCACCTACATACTTGCTTTAGTGTCTCCACACAAATAACCATGAGATCAGTCATCCTCATCCAATGAGCAAGCAACATATGTACCAATCTATCCGGATTTACTAATCCCCATTTTAGTAATCCCACAATTGGGAACTATTTTAGTTTTTAAGCTTTCTAAGAATTTAGATCTCATTATCATGATTCTAAAAGCATTGCTTAAAACTATGGGTTATTTACATATTATAAAAATAGCACCATGTAGATAATTATATGCCTTAAATGAATATTTTATTAATAAATAAATAAGATTGCTTACAAAGTATGTGCTTTGTCATCATACATGATTGGCTTGTATGCACACTACTATCAATCTCCCACTTGCACTAAAGCCAATCGCCATGGTATCTCATACCCATCTTCTCTAAGTGACGATCAAACTGCTGTTGTGTTAAAGCTTTAGTAAATGGATCTGCAATGTTGTCTTGAGAGTCTACAAGCTCCAAGGTGACGTCTCCTCTTTCAATGATCTCCCTGATCAAGTGAAATCGCCGCAACACGTGTTTAGATTTTTGATGAGACCTGGGTTCCTTAGCCTGTGCAACCGCTCCGGTGTTGTCACAGTATACGGGAACTGCTTCTCCAATGCTAGGAACCACACCAAGTTCAGTTATGAACTTCTTCATCTAAACAGCTTCCTTTGCAGCTTCACTTGCAGCTATATACTCTGCCTCTGTCACTGAATCAGCAACCGTTTGCTGCTTGGAACTCTTCCAACTCACTGCACCTCCGTTCAAGGTAAACACATACCCTGAAACAGATTTACTGTCATCTTGGTCTGTTTGAAAACTTGAGTCCGTGAATCCCTCGAGTTTTAATGTAGACCCACTATAGACAAGAAAAATATCTTTAGTCCTTCTCAAGTACTTTAGGATATTTTTCACTGCCTTCCAGTGCTCTTCTCCTGGATTCGACCGGTATCTGCTTGTTACACTAAGTGCGTGAGCAACATCCGGTCTAGTACATATTGTGACGCCCCCAAATTCCAGGACCGCCACTTGGTCTCTCGAATTTGGTTCATCACGTGCTCATGGTAATACATCACAATAATAATAATTAAATATCACACGATCACAGCGAAAAATCTATTCTAGAATAATTTACAATGATTTATTATAATTATTCCCCCAAGTCTCGCAACCTACAGTACTTAATAGATTACATAATAATATCAGTTAACGACTTTTACATAATCTAACTTAAGCTTAAACATAATCAAAACCAGTCTTACTACATCATCTTCACACAATATTAATATATTTAAAACATAACAGACATAAGCTAGTTGGTAGCTTTGCCCTTGCCCTTATCAACGCCCGAAGGTTCACCATGCTCTGCCTTAACTGAAATGTTTTAGGGAAAGCAAGAATGAGCACAAATTGCCCAGCAAGTAATATACAATAAGGGTGAGTAATAAGATTCTCAATTCTCGAAAGGGTATAACAAGATTTGATAGTTCAAGAATAACAAGAATATCAATAGTTCTCAATATCAGTCGCTAAGGACAGGATACTATCAATATGATTCAATAATAAGTCAATTCAAGATTTCAAATAATTGAATACTGAGTAGTCACTACGGACTATGAACTTCTACTAGAATTGACAGTAATAAACTGAAAATCCAACAAAAACAGGTACAACAGGTGATCAGCCTAAAGTACCCTCGTTATGCATAACAATCAACCATACTCAAGTGTGCACGTCGGTTCTCCGACAATTATATATTCCCTTCAAAGAAGGTTGTTCTTCTCAGTCAAATACAAGATCCCGCACCAATCAATTAGTTTGGGTTGCTTTTCAATAACATAAGTCCAGCCGAATCAAATGGCATAGACACTTTCACAATATTCAAGAACAATACTAAGTTCAACATGAATAATAGCTTTAATGAAAAAAGAGTTCAAGTATGCTAATTCAATTCAACCGATTAAATAGGAAACTAGTTCGCAATACACAAGATAGGATACTTGCATAGTAAAAGAGTATAAGTTAGGAAACTTTCACAATCATAGATTTCCTTGCATAAAGTAAATGCGTCGGTTAGGATACTTGCACTTTAAAAGAGTGTAAATAAGAGAACTTGCCTTTAGCGTAGTTTATCCACGAAAAGCAATTCAACACTTTCGAATTCCTATCGTAATAAAGTTACGTATATATATGATATTCATTAGTCATATAATTTAACTTCACATTTTCTCTTTGAATATACGATCAACACATAAGCTAAGTTTTACCTAGCTACACAGTTATATAGAATATAATTTCTATCCTTAACGTTCCTTCTTTAGAGTTTAAACGCATTCTCATATTATATAAGATCTCAACAATTTGCAAACATGCTTGCATATTATTAATATCACATAAGACCACAATCAATACTAAATATATTTCATTTTAGTAAGTTACGGCATCTCCTTAAGTTAACCGTCAAAATCGGGTTCAAGTAACATCATATAATATCACGTAGCATGTATTCATATTTAAAGGATACTTTCATGCTTGTATAACTTTTCCAAATCCAATCGTACATGGTATAGGTTCTTAAGTTAATACTTAAAGCCATTCAAGGACACGAACTCATATGGTCTAACATGGTCGCTTTTAAACACATAAGATATTCATAACTTGTATTAGTCATGCTCATGAGTACTCGTATTGCATATATGTAGCTAGCATTGTTATTATCTTGAAAACATGCTTTGTTTATGCTAAACTTTAATCATGGCAACTAATCATGGTATATATATATGCATGACACATGAATGAGTCTAAGAGTACTATCACATGTGTTCATAAATGTCAAATTCTAATTCTCGTCATAACATATCAACGTTCACGTTCAAAGCTTATACTTTTTTAGTATAGTTCATTAATAAGGTCTACCATGTTCATGCTTCCTTATGAAACCTATATATGTAAGTTAACATGCTTTTCATGTATTTCAAGGCCCTATAAACATGCTCAAAAAGTCAGAATGTATATATGGTCTTTACATGTCAATATCAACCTTCAAAACTTGTATTTTTGTTAGAAAGGTGCACTAGTTGGGTTCACATGTCCATATTATATCACGGAACCTATATACATAAGTTAACATGCACTTCATGTGTCTCTAGGTGGTACTAACGTGCTTGCAAGGTCAGTATGTAAACATGCTTCATATATGTTAACGTCGTTTATGAAATTTTAAATTCGTTTCCAAACTATGTGTCGTTTGGTTAACCATGCATGCTAATATACTAAAACATGCTCACATTGCCTCATTAGGTTTATATATATGTATTAATCATGCTTTCATGCTTGTTTAAACAAAAATCAAACAATTAGTTCATAACAGTTTTGTTGCAGAATACAAAAAAACTGAACACAGAGGCTGGCGCTGCGGCGCGGCACAGTAGCTCACTACTGGCGCTGCGGCGCGAGTGGCGCTGCGTGCGGCGCTGCGGCGCGGGCTGTGGCGCGTGTGGCGCTGCGGCGCGGGCTGCGGCGCTGCGGCGTCGAGGCAGTTTTCTGCAGTTCAGACTGCAGCGAAATCCGACCAAAAACCTCCCATTTCATCGATTTCAACATACCCAAATGCTATTAGACTTGTTTAACTTACTAACACATACATATATGCTTATATAACAGTCAATAGCAATTATCAATTCCCAATTTCATGAACTCTAACTAATTTACGAATTTCATGTATTCACAGAAATTAAAGAGGAACACTGGAAATGAAAGACTATTCAGTGGTTCCATCATGTGTGTATGTTCATATAACAACAATATAAGGGTTCTACAAACCAATCATGAACCAATTTGGCATAATCAAGAATTTCAACAAAACTCAGAGAACAACAATGGAGTTCTTTTGACAGAAAATGAAAATGAAGACACGAAGAGGATTTATACCTCTGTAAATGATTTAAGCTTGCTGCTATCTCAATAACACTGATATATATATATATATATGCTCTCTAGTCTCACTTAGCCAAAATGCTCAGCAAAAGAACTGAAGAATGAGGAGAGCTTATTTATAGAGAATCCATTATTCAGTCCATAGCTTTGCTCATCATTTTGAACTAACGGAAGAGAGGATTGCATGGTGGTTATGGGAGAGTTGGTATTTAGCAGTTGGCTTACACTATTGAGGCCACTCCCCTTGCAATGATCATTGCTATTTTGCTGAGTTTGAGAAGGTAGGAGTAGGCTAGCTTCATGATGCATTTCACGTGTGAAGAGATAGTGACTATCATATTGGGACAAGCAAAGCAAATCTCAGCATTCTTACAAATGGACTATATGCTAGACTTATGTTATATATTATATGTACTCTTAGGTTATAATTACAATGTTCTCCCCATAATGTAATAAATGCAATTTGAATACATATAATCTATGTACATTTTATCTTACCGATATAATACAATCGGATACTACCACATTACATTATATCATATATTATTAAATTGTATTACTCAACAATTATTTATAATAGATCCATGATACATTATTTTAATGTATATCCACACATCATTTGCCACCTACACATATCATAACATATAGTTACTATACATTTAATTCGCATGCTTGCACATATAATTTCTCATCTTATAAATTGAATATTAATTAATAATATACACATATCCTACATCAATCAATATAATCTTATTATATTAATAACTTACTTATTTGTTTTATTATTCATAATGTCAAATAAATAAATTATTTATCTTATCAATTAATTAACAATAATATTAATTAATCCATTCCTCATCGATTGTTAATAACACCTAATTAATAATCATAGGATTCATTATCACATTAACAAGTATAAATCTCAGCACAATTATAAACAAGTGGTTTATTATTATTATATTTCTTGCAATAATAATAATCACATATTATTAATCAATCCTCATTAGTATTTTATAACAGTTAATTAATATTCTTCGATTAACAATTAATATAGATTAATTGTTCGCTTAAATTAATATAATCATTCTTATATTACGTCACTGTGCCACACAAGGCAATCAACGAGTTTATCACAAACTCCACCAATTTCTCAATTATTATAATTATTCAATTATATATAATTGAATTAATTCATCTCATAACACAAAATCATGTATATTCAAATAAATTCTCATTTCCATTAATATATTTATTTAATAATATATGGAAATTCTCGGGTATTACATCCTCCCCCCCCCCCTTATAAAAATTCCGTCCCGGAATTGCTACAAGGTTACACAAATAGATGGGGATAGTCCCTCATCATCCTATCTTCTAACTCCCACGTTGCCTCCTCGACATCGTGGTTACGCCAAAATACTTTTACAGATGAAATAACTTTATTTCTCAAAGTTTGTTCTTTCCTATCTAATATTTGGACAGGAATTTCTTCATACGCCAAGTTCTTCTCCACTTGAATGGGCTCGTAAGAAATCACGTGCTTGTAGTCGGCCTTATACGGTCGCAACACGGAAATGTGAAACACGTTGTGGATGTGCTCCAGTTCGGGTAGTAACGCAACTTTGTATGCCACTTCGCCCACTCGCTTCAGTATCTCAAATGGTCCTATAAATCTTGGACTCAATTTTCCTTTCTTGCCGAAACGGATTTTTCCCTTCCATGGAGATACCTTCAAGAATACGAAACTGCCGACTTTGAAGTCTCGGTCCTGCCGATGCAAATCTGCGTATTTCTTCTGGCGATCTTGAGCTGCTACAAGTCTGGCTCTTATCACTGTCACCACGTCTGCGGTTTGTTGAACTAACTCTGGTCCGAGTATTCGTCGTTCTCCGACTTCGTCCCAACATAACGGCGTTCTGCACTTTCTCCCGTAAAGAGCTTCGTACGGTGGCATGCCAATACTCGCATGGTAGCTATTATTATATGCGAATTCTACTAAGGGTAGGTGGTCGTCCCAATTTCCCTTAAAATCCATTATGCAAGTCCTAAGCATGTCTTCTAGCGTTTGTATTGTTCGCTCACTTTGTCCGTCTGTTTGAGGATGATAAGCTGTACTCAACCTCAACTGCGTTCCCATTCTTTCCTGCAAACTCTTCCAAAAATTGGACGTGAAGCGCGGATCTCGATCAGAGACAATTGACACCGGCACTCCATGTCGTGAAATAATTTCTTTTACATATAGGCTTGCTAATTGGTTCAAACTGTAGCGGATCTTGATTGGTAGAAAGTGTGCGGTCTTCGTTAGTCGATCCACGATAGCCCAAATAGCATCATAACCTTTCTGTGTAACTGGAAGTCCTATCACGAAGTCCATGGTAATATGCTCCCATTTCCACTCTGGTATTTCTAACGGTTGTAGTAAACCACTTGGCCGCTGATGCTCTGCTTTAACGCGTTGGCAAGTCAAGCATTTACTGACGCACTCTGCGACTTACCGTTTCAAATTAGGCCACCAAAAATGTTGCCTTAGATCTCGGTACATCTTTGTGCCTCCCGGATGAACGGAATATGTCGTATTGTGTGCCTCGTGCAAAATCTCTTCCCTCAACTCGGTTACCGCTGGTACCCACACTCTCCCTTTAAATCTCAAAATACCGTCTTTATCCATTCGAAATTTTTCTTCCTCACTTTCTGTGATCCTCTTTCGGATTTTCTCACACTCTTCATCCTTTTCCTGAGCTTCCTTTACTCTATTCAACAACGTCGGACAAGCTTCCATTACAATTAACTTCTCACCAGACTTTCCTGGTCCTTTTACTTCTATCTCCAATTTCTCCATCTCTCTTATCAACTTTTCCTAAGTTGTTAAATTAAACAACTTCTCCCTTCCTTTCCTGCTCAGAGCGTCGGCAACCACATTTGCCTTTCCCGGGTGATAAAGAATATCGCAGTCATAGTCTTTGATTAATTCTAACCACCTTCTCTGCCGTATGTTTAACTCCTTCTGTGTGAAGATATATTTAAGACTTTTGTGGTCCGTGTATATCTCACATTTTTCTCCGTATAGATAATGTCTCCATATCTTTAACGCAAAAACTACTGCCGCTAACTCTAAGTCATGAGTAGGGTATCGTTTTTCGTAATCCTTCAATTGTCGTGACGCATATGCAATAACCTTGCCATGTTGCATGAGCACACAGCCAAGCCCCTTGTGCGATGCATCACTATACACCACAAAATTTCCCGCATCATCTGGTAATGATAACACAGGTGTTTCGCTCAATCTCCTTTTCAGTTCTTGAAAACTTTCTTCGCATTTGTCGGTCCATACAAATTTCACCGTCTTTCTAGTCAAATTGGTCAACGGGGTTGCTATCTTAGAAAAATCTTGGATGAATCTTCGATAGTACCCAGCTAACCCTAGAAAGCTTCTCACCTCCGTCGGTGTTCTCGGTTGTTCCCAATTACTTACTGCTTCAACCTTCGCAGGGTCTACAGAGATTCCATTCTTATCCACCACGTGGCCTAAGAATTGAACCTTCTCCATCCAAAATTCGCACTTAGAAAATTTTGCATACATCTTCTCCTTCCTTAGTGCCTCCAAAATAATCTTTAGATGTTCGGCGTGTTCTTCCTCTGTCTTTGAGTAGATCAAAATGTCGTCGATAAAAACCACTACAAATTTATCCAAGTATGGCTTGAAAACTCGGTTCATCAAGTCCATAAATGCTGCCGGAGCATTAGTCAATCCGAATGACATTACCAAAAACTCGTAGTGTCCATAACGGGTTCGAAACGCAGTCTTTGGTATGTCCTCATCCCGTACCTTCAGTTGATGATATCCTGTTCGTAGGTCGATCTTTGAGAAACACTTTGCTCCCTTCAGTTGATCAAATAAGTCGTCTATCCTCGGTAGCGGATATCGGTTCTTGATCGTTACTCTGTTCAATTCTCGATAATCGATACAGAGTCTCATCGATCCGTCCTTCTTCTTAACGAATAGCACTGGTGCTCCCCAAGGAGAAACACTCGGTCGAATGTAACCCTTATCCAACAACTCTTGCAATTGTATCATCAATTCCTTCATTTCTACTGGCGCCATACGATATGGAGCTTTCGAAATCGGTGCCGTTCCCGGTGCTAAGTCTATTACGAATTCGATTTCTCTGTCTGGCGGAAGACCAGGCAGATCATCTGGAAATACATCTTGAAATTCATTCACTACGGATATATCCTTAATTTCGAGTATCAACGATGTAAGCTAAATATCCTCCACATCCTTTCCTTAACAATTTCTTGGCCTGCATCATGGTAACGCAACACGATTGCTTAAGTGATGAGCTACCATAAAACACTACCTTAGACTTACTCGGAGTCTGAAGGTTCACACATTTGTTCTGACAGTCAATTATCGCAGCATGGTTATACAACCAATCCATTCCCAGTATTACGTCAAATTCTCCCAGTCTAATAGGAATCAAGTCTACGCTCAGTTCATGTTTACTAATATTTGCGCAACAATTTCGATAAACGTATTCTACAGGGATCACTTCCTTATTAGCAACTTCTATGATCAAAGGATTTTCTAATAGTTCTAGAGGTGTACTAAGTCTACTAGCAAATTCTTCAGATACAAAAGAACAGGTGGCACCCGAATCAAATAATACATAAGCATTTATATCATTGATTGGGATTATACCTGACACCACATCCTTCGCAGTCACTGCGTCTTGGACGGTCATGTTAAAGGTTCTGGCGGTTGGGCGGTTGGATTGTGCCGGTCCACCGATCATCAGCTTGTTGCCTCCTTGCTGATTACTACCCCCGCCACTTCCCTTCTTTGGGCAGTCCTTAATTCGGTGCTCCGTCGAGCCACACGCAAAGCATCCTTGTATCTTTTTCGGTTTCAAACAGTTGGGCGAGATGTGCCCTTCCTGTCCGCAGTTGTAGCAAGTGCCACGTCCCTTCCAGCACTCGCCCCGGTGATTCTTCCCACACTTCGGGCATCCTTCAGCCCTCTTCTTGAAACCTCCACGAAAATTCCCTGATTGATTATTATTGTTGTTTTTGTTGTTGTTGTTGTTGTCCCACTTTCTCTTTCCCAAGTTACTTCCTCCGCTACTGCTTCCTCCCGTACTATTCTCTCCTCCAGTATTCTTTCCTTTCTTTTCTTTGTTATACAGACTTAAGGCCTCACTGCCTCCATCCGCAATGATTGCCTTCTCCAGTAATGTTGCAAAGGAATCAATTTGAAGAACTGATACCTTATTGAACAGCCACGGCTTCAACCCTTGTTCGAAGCGTCTAGCCTTTCTTTCTTCATCACCAACTTGGTGCTCCGCAAATCGCGCTAGTTCGTTAAACCTAGCCGCGTATTGCGCCACCGTCATTTCACCTTGTTTTAACTCTAGGAATTTCACTTCCATCCTATTCTTCATACTTTTCGGAAAGTAATTCTCGAAGAATAGTGTCTTAAACTTATCCCAAGCTATTATCCCTTCTCCAGCTCTTTGTTGATTAGCCTCCCACCAGTAGTTCGCTTCTCCCCTCATCATGTACGTGGCAAACACCGTCTTCTGATCTTCGCCTACGCTAGCTATAGTGAAAGCTTTTTCGATCTCTTTAATCCACGTTTGTGCGACGATTGGGTCGGTAGTTCCCTCGAACTCCGGGGGTCCTACACTCTTAAAGTCTTTAAAGGTTGTTACTGACACAGTTTGAGGGTTCGGGCAAACGGGTTCATTGTTCCTTCCCCTTAAGGCTTCTCCTAACAAGTCTACCAGTTTCTGGATCGGGTCTACTTGTTCTCTCTCATTGTTAACGGATTCTTCGGGTGCAGTCAATCTACGTCTGGGCGGCATTATCTGCATCACAATTTTTCATTTTATTATTATTCAAGTATATTACTTAAGTATTTCTTTTAATACTAAAAGAATAAATTTATAACACGTTTCTAAAATCAACTCCATTTATATTCATATGCCATTTCATTTCATTACATGATTTTCCTAGCATACTGCTATAAATGTTATCACATATATCCCCTAATATCACAAAAGACGGGGAATATACCAACCTACTACCATACTACCCCTCTAACAAAAGCTAACTCGGGGTTTACATCATCATCCCACACCTTATACAAAAGATCGGGATTACAACATAGTATATACAATACATAAAGACACAACTAGTACTACCACTAGACTGACTAAGGAAATCTCATCCCATCATCCCGCGCTCCACTGCGCTCTTGTACTCCAACTGTGCTATATACGTAACCAGCTCTCTATGCTCAAGGTATGTAGAGTCTGTCCCTGTTCTGCCGGGTAGTGGTACACACCATCAATCACCCTTTCAAAAGTTGAATGGAACACATACCCCATCTTGTTCATCTTTCTCTTTTTGCACCTGACCTCATCCTCAAGGTCGTCAGCTCTCTCATTGGACGCTTCCCACTTCTCCTCGAAGTGTAACCTATCCATCACCTCCAACTCTAGCTGAGTACGGAGTGCCTCTTTCTCAGTCTTCTCACTCAGTTCCCTCTGCTCAACCTCTTCTAGCTTCTCTGCCAAATCTGCATTCCTAGCCACTGACCTGTGAAACAGAGTCCCCATCTGGATCCCTGCCTCCCTACGGTAGGCAATCTCCACCTCTAACTCTTGCATAGCCAGCTTCCTCTGGTGGTCCTCGTCCCTCAGCTTCTGGAACTCAGACTCTCTCTCGTGGGCCTCTGCCTCCAGCTCCTGGACTCTGCAGTCTAACTCTAGAATACGCTCCTCGTACTCGCCTAACATCTGTTCCTCTATAGTAGCCTCATCAGAGTCCTCTACTGGCTCATCCTCCATCGGCTCCTCCTCTGGATCAGACTCTATCTCAATCTCGTCCTCGTCGTCAGACTCGAATGGTGCAACAGCCTGCACTGGTGTAGCCTCTAGAGGTGCCTCGTATACTACGTGTATATCCCTGGGCTCCTCCTCTACAACTCTACTAGGTACCCCTGTGTCTGTCATCCTACACTCACAAACACAAGGCAAACAAACAGCAACTCCATTAGAATGTTAAATAAAACATAAGTTCATTGTATAGAATGAAGTTACATTTCATAACAGACTAAGTCTCTCAAGGAAAACTCTACATGAGTTTTATCCCTTCCTAACTTCTAAGTTCACCTAAGCTATAGTCCAAGGACACTCGTTCCTAAGGTTTATAACTACAGCTTTGATACTAACCTGTGACGCCCCCAAATTCCAGGACCGCCACTTGGTCTCTCGAATTTGGTTCATCACGTGCTCATGGTAATACATCACAATAATAATAATTAAATATCACACGATCACAGCGAAAAATCTATTCTAGAATAATTTACAATGACTTATTATAATTATTCCCCCAAGTCTCGCAACCTACAGTACTTAATAGATTACATAATAATATCAGTTAACGACTTTTACATAATTTAACTTAAGCTTAAACATAATCAAAACCAGTCTTACTACATCATCTTCACACAATATTAATATATTTAAAACATAACAGACATAAGCTAGTTGGTAGCTTTGCCCTTGCCCTTATCAACGCCCGAAGGTTCACCATGCTCTGCCTTAACTGAAATGTTTTAGGGAAAGCAAGAATGAGCACAAATTGCCCAGCAAGTAATATACAATAAGGGTGAGTAATAAGATTCTCAATTCTCGAAAGGGTATAACAAGATTTGATAGTTCAAGAATAACAAGAATATCAATAGTTCTCAATATCAGTCGCTAAGGACAGGATAATATCAATATGATTCAATAATAAGTCAATTCAAGATTTCAAATAATTGAATACTGAGTAGTCACTACGGACTATGAACTTCTACTAGAATTGACAGTAATAAACTAAAAATCCAACAAAAACAGGTACAACAGGTGATCAGCCTAAAGTACCCTCGTTATGCATAACAATCAACCATACTCAAGTGTGCACGTCGGTTCTCCGACAATTATATATTCCCTTCAAAGAAGGTTGTTCTTCTCAGTCAAATACAAGATCCCGCACCAATCAATTAGTTTGGGTTGCTTTTCAATAACATAAGTCCAGCCGAATCAAATGGCATAGACACTTTCACAATATTCAAGAACAATACTAAGTTCAACATGAATAATAGCTTTAATGAAAAAAGAGTTCAAGTATGCTAATTCGATTCAACCGATTAAATAGGAAACTAGTTCGCAATACACAAGATAGGATACTTGCATAGTAAAAGAGTATAAGTTAGGAAACTTTCACAATCATAGATTTCCTTGCATAAAGTAAATGCGTCGGTTAGGATACTTGCACTTTAAAAGAGTGTAAATAAGAGAACTTGCCTTTAGCGTAGTTTATCCACGAAAAGCAATTCAACACTTTCGAATTCCTATCGTAATACAGTTACGTATATATATGATATTCATTAGTCATATAATTTAACTTCACATTTTCTCTTTGAATATACGATCAACACATAAGCTAAGTTTTACCTAGCTACACGGTTATATAGAATATAATTTCTATCCTTAACGTTCCTTCTTTAGAGTTTAAACGCATTCTCATATTATATAAGATCTCAACAATTTGCAAACATGCTTGCATATTATTAATATCACATAAGACCACAATCAATACTAAATATATTTCATTTTAGTAAGTTACGGCATCTCCTTAAGTTAACCGTCAAAATCGGGTTCAAGTAACATCATATAATATCACGTAGCATGTATTCATATTTAAAGGATACTTTCATTCTTGTATAACTTTTCCAAATCCAATCGTACATGGTATAGGTTCTTAAGTTAATACTTAAAGCCATTCAAGGACACGAACTCATATGGTCTAACATGGTCGCTTTTAAACACATAAGATATTCATATAACTTGTATTAGTCATGCTCATGAGTACTCGTATTGCATATATGTAGCTAGCATTGTTATTATCTTGAAAACATGCTTTGTTTATGCTAAACTTTAATCATGGCAACTAATCATGGTATATATATATGCATGACACATGAATGAGTCTAAGAGTACTATCACATGTGTCCATAAATGTCAAATTCTAATTCTCGTCATAACATACCAACGTTCACGTTCAAAGCTTATACTTTGTTAGTATAGTTCATTAATAAGGTCTACCATGTTCATGCTTCCTTATGAAACCTATATATGTAAGTTAACATGCTTTTCATGTATTTCAAGGCCCTATAAACATGCTCGAAAAGTCAGAATGTATATATGGTCTTTACATGTCAATATCAACCTTCAAAACTTGTATTTTTGTTAGAAAGGTGCACTAGTTGGGTTCACATGTCCATATTATATCACGGAACCTATATACATAAGTTAACATGCACTTCATTTGTCTCTAGGTGGTACTAACGTGCTTGCAAGGTCAGTATGTAAACATGCTTCATATATGTTAACGTCGTTTATGAAATTTTAAATTCGTTTCCAAACTATGTGTCGTTTGGTTAACCATGCATGCTAATATACTAAAACATGCTCACATTGCCTCATTAGGTTTATATATATGTATTAATCATGCTTTCATGCTTGTTTAAACAAAAATCAAACAATTAGTTCATAACAGTTTTGTTGCAGAATACAAAAAAACTGAACACAGAGGCTGGCGCTGCGGCGCGGCACAGTAGCTCACTACTGGCGCTGCGGCGCGAGTGGCGCTGCGTGCGGCGCTGCGGCGCGGGCTGCGGCGCGTGTGGCGCTGCGGCGCGGGCTGCGGCGCTGCGGCGTCGAGGCAGTTTTCTGCAGTTCAGACTGCAGCGAAATCCGACCAAAAACCTCCCATTTCATCGATTTCAACATACCCAAATGCTATTAGACTTGTTTAACTTACTAACACATACATATATGCTTATATAACAGTCAATAGCAATTATCAATTCCCAATTTCATGAACTCTAACTAATTTACGAATTTCATGTATTCACAGAAATTAAAGAGGAACAATGGAAATGAAAGACTATTCAGTGGTTCCATCATGTGTGTATGTTCATATAACAACAATATAAGGGTTCTACAAACCAATCATGAACCAATTTGGCATAACCAAGAATTTCAACAAAACTCAGAGAACAACAATGGAGTTCTTTTGACAGAAAATGAAAATGAAGACACGAAGAGGATTTATACCTCTGTAAATGATTTAAGCTTGCTGCTATCTCAATAACACTGATATATATATATATGCTCTCTAGTCTCACTTAGCCAAAATGCTCAGCAAAAGAACTGAAGAATGAGGAGAGCTTATTTATAGAGAATCCATTATTCAGTCCATAGCTTTGCTCATCATTTTGAACTAACGGAAGAGAGGATTGCATGGTGGTTATGGGAGAGTTGGTATTTAGCAGTTGGCTTACACTATTGAGGCCACTCCCCTTGCAATGATCATTGCTATTTTGCTGAGTTTGAGAAGGTAGGAGTAGGCTAGCTTCATGATGCATTTCACGTGTGAAGAGATAGTGACTATCATATTGGGACAAGCAAAGCAAATCTCAGCATTCTTACAAATGGACTATATGCTAGACTTATGTTATATATTATATGTACTCTTAGGTTATAATTACAATGTTCTCCCCATAATGTAATAAATGCAATTTGAATACATATAATCTATGTACATTTTATCTTACCGATATAATACAATCGGATACTACCACATTACATTATATCATATATTATTAAATTGTATTACTCAACAATTATTTATAATAGATCCATGATACATTATTTTAATGTATATCCACACATCATTTGCCACCTACACATATCATAACATATAGTTACTATACATTTAATTCGCATGCTTGCACATATAATTTCTCATCTTATAAATTGAATATTAATTAATAATATACACATATCCTACATCAATCAATATAATCTTATTATATTAATAACTTACTTATTTGTTTTATTATTCATAATGTCAAATAAATAAATTATTTATCTTATCAATTAATTAACAATAATATTAATTAATCCATTCCTCATCGATTGTTAATAACACCTAATTAATAATCATAGGATTCATTATCACATTAACAAGTATAAATCTCAGCACAATTATAAACAAGTGGTTTATTATTATTATATTTCTTGCAATAATAATAATCACATATTATTAATCAATCCTCATTAGTATTTTATAACAGTTAATTAATATTCTTCGATTAACAATTAATATAGATTAATTGTTCGCTTAAATTAATATAATCATTCTTATATTACGTCACTGTGCCACACAAGGCAATCAACGAGTTTATCACAAACTCCACCAATTTCTCAATTATTATAATTATTCAATTATATATAATTGAATTAATTCATCTCATAACACAAAATCATGTATATTCAAATAAATTCTCATTTCCATTAATATATTTATTTAATAATATATGAAAATTCTCGGGTATTACACATATCATACCGTACATGATAGATCCTATTGCAGAAGCATAAGGGATCTTACTCATACGGTCTCTCTCCTCAGGTGTCTTTGGAATCTTCCATGCTAAACCTTTTTAGCATCATATCAATGTACGTTCCTTGGGATAAGCTGAGCATCCTTTTAGATCTATCTCTGTAGATCTTTATCCCCAAAATATAGGATGCTTCACCCAAGTCCTTCATGGAGAAGTTTTTAGATAACCAGATTTTAATGGATTGTAACATAGGAATGTCATTCCCTATCAGTAATATATCATCAACATATAATACAAGAAATGATACTGCGCTCCCACTAACCTTCTTGTATACACATGGTTCATCCTCGTCAAACTCTTTGATTGTCTCATCAAAACGAATGTTCCATCTACGAGAAGCTTGCTTCAACCCATAAATGGATCGTTGTAGCTTACAGACTTGATTTGTTCCAACTTTTGAAATAAATCCCTCTGGCTGTGTCATATACACATCCTCCTCAAGTTTCCCATTGAGGAAGGCCGTTTTCACGTCCATCTGCCAGATCTCATAGTCGTTGTAAGCTGCAATCGCAAGCAAAATCCGAATGGACATGAGCATGGCTACTGGTGAGAAGGTTTCATCCTAGTCAACTCCTTGTCTTTGTTTGAAACCTTTTGCAACCAGTCGGGCCTTATAGGTCTCTACCTTTCCATCTGCTCCAGTCTTTTTCTTAAAAACCCATTTACACCCGATAGGTTTAATACCTTCAGGTGGTGAAACCAAAGACCATACTTTGTTTTCATACATGGAGTCCATTTCGGATTTCATGGCTTCAAGCCATTTCCCTGAGTCTTTATTACTCATAGCCTGTTCGTAATTCAATGGATCATCATCATTCATGATGTGTACCTCATCGTTATCCTCTATAACGAATCCATACCTCTCAGGTATCTTCGGTACTCTTCCAGATTTACGAACAGGGTGTGGTACAGTAGGTTCTTCTACTTGGTTAGGTACCTGACTTTGGTCCGTGGTAACTTGTGGTTCTTGAACTTCTTCAAGATATATCTTGCTCCCACTGACCCCTTCATGGATAAACTCTTTCTCCGAGAAGGTAGCATGTTTCGCAACAAACACCTTTTGATCAGTTGGATGATAGAAATAATACCCTACGGTTTCTTTAGGGTATCCCACAAATCTACACTTATCGGATTTAGTCTGTAGCTTATCATTTTCAAACTTTTTGACATAAGCTGGACAACCCCAAGTCTTAACATGCTTAAGATTTGGTTTTCTCCCTTTCCACATCTCATATGGAGTCTTTGGGGTGGATTTGGTAGGTACCTTGTTTAGTAGGTATGCAGCCGTTTCTAGGGCATATCCCCAGAAGGAAATTGGAAGGTCGGTAAAACTCATCATGGATCGAACCATGTCCAACAGTGTTCAATTTCTCCTTTCAGATACTCCATTTAACTGTGGTGTACCTGGAGGAGTCCATTGTGAGATTATACCATTTTCTCTTAGACAATTGAGAAACTCACTGCTTAAGTATTCTCCAACTCGATCTGATCGAAGTATCTTAATACTCTTGCCCGTTTGTTTCTCTACTTCACTTCTGAACTCTTTGAACTTTTCAAATGATTCTGATTTGTATTTCATTAAATCCACATATCCAAATCTTGAGTGATCATCAGTGAAAGTAATAAAATAAGAATACCCACCCCGTGCACTTATTGTCATAGGTCCACAAACGTCTGTGTGAATCAATGCCAACAACTCTGTAACTCTCTCTCCTTTTCCACTAAAAGGAGATTTAGTCATTTTACCCATGAGACAAGATTCACAAGTTGGATATGATTCATAATCAGATAGCTCGAGGAGCCCATCTTTATACAACTTGGATAATCTTATTTCATTGATATGACCAAGTCTACAGTGCCACATATAGGTATAATTAATATCATCTCTTTTCCTTTTCTTAATTTGTTCAATTTGAAATATATTTTCTTGTAAGTCAATTGTATAAAGTCCATTTCGCAAATTTCCAATACCATATAAAACATCGTCTTTATAAATAGAACAACCATTGTTCTTTATAATAACGTCAAAACCTTCCATATCCAATACAGAAATTGAAATAATGTTTTTAATAATATTCGGAACATAATAACAATTATTAAGATAAATGGATTTGCCCGAAGGCATTGCTAAACAATAAGTTCCTACAGCTAATGCAGCAACTTTTGCTCCATTTCCCACTCGTAGGATCACCTCATCTTTGTTCAGCTTTCTACTTCTGACCAGTCCCTGCACAAGATTACATATGTGAGAACCACAGCCGGTATCCAATACCCAAGTAGAATTATGACTTTCAGAAAAATTAATTTCAATCATAAACAAACCTTGATTGGAAGTCGAAGCTTCTCCAAGCTTCTTCTCTGCTAGAAACTTCTTGCAGTTCCTCTTCCAATGTCCCGGCTCATTGCAATGAAAGCACATTCCTTTAGCTGGTTCAGGTTTCTTTTGCTCCTTTTCTTTCCCTTTTCCCTTAGCCTTCTTAGATTTCTTCTTTTCAGAAGACACCTTGGGCCTCTTCCTTTTATTGGAAGAATCCACCATCAAGACATGGTTCTTCTTGGATGAGAAGTGACCTTCTGCAGTTTTCAGCATGTTAAGCAGCTCAGGTAAGCTGACATCTAGCTTATTCATGTGAAAATTAACCACAAACTGCGAGAAGGTCTCAGGGAGTGACTGTAAGACCAAGTCTTGACTCAACTCCCCATCCATGACGAACCCAAGCTGTCCAAGGCGTTCAATCAAATTGATTACCTTCAGAACATGAGTCTCGACGGCAGTGCCCTCGGTCATCCGAGATCGGAAGAGCTCCTTAGATATCTCATATCTAGCAGTCCTACTCTGTTCACCATACAACTCCTTGAGGTGAAGCAGCATAGCAGGAGCATCCATTTTTTTTGTGCAGACGCTGAAGCTCGTTATTCATGGATGCGAGCATGATGCATTGAGCCACAGATGCATCATCTTGCCACTTATTGAAAGTGGCAATCTCTTCCTCAGAGGCTGTTTCTGAAACAGATTCAGGGATAGTGGAATTTAGGACATAAGAAATCTTTTCAGCAGTGAGAACAATTCTCAGATTTCTTAGCCAGTCCTCATAATTCGGACCGGTAAGCTTATTTGCATCAAGTATGCTTCGTAGTGAGATTAGTGATTTTGACATTTTTAAAATTCTGCATGTGAAAAAACAACATTTTAGCAAACATTCATTTTATTAACTTTGCATACCAAAATAAATTTAGGTCTTTATTTTAAATTGGTATCTCCCACTATTTTCATCAAACTATATTACCCTCACTCATATAGTTCGGCAACATCTAATTAAAGATTTGCTAGTGAGATTAAGGATCCCATTTCAAATGTATATAACCTTGTGGATAGCATAACAAGCGATATACAAATAAATAGGTAGACAACTCTTGTCAATTATATCACCATGTAACTCCTTTTATTTTGCCTCTAAAATCATAATGGTCATGTGTGTGCACATCCGAACTAAAATGATTTAAGTTAAGTCCAGCCTAGCACTTCCATAAATTCAAAAAAGAAAAAAATTTCGTCCTTGTGGATAGCACAACAAGACTAGATCGTTCAATTTTCTTGATAAGCATCAAATGTGATTAATTAACATCTTAAATATTCAATACTCACCTTGTGGATAGCACAACAAACTCATATTAAATATTTAATACTCTATTAACTAATCATGCTAGAAGGCGACGTTCGATATTCCAAATATCATTTGAACGCTTCAGACTTAATAATATTTCTTTGAGGGGTTTGTTATTATTTGTCTCATCTTTTTAAGCGCGCATGCACATATATATATATAAAATACGTGTCATTTTATTAAACATGCGAAGCATGTTTGTATAAAATATAATATATATAATATATAGCATTCAATATAAAATACTATATTCTACCCGGATTGATAATGGACTTTTATTCTAGTTTGGATCACTAGAGCCACCAAGTGAACCAAAAGGTCAAACCTAGGAGTGCAAAAATTTAAATTTAAACGTAACTGTTACATTTAAACACGGGCTCCATACAAACGGGTCTTCACGCGCTCCTTGCTCCTTGGTCTCCAGTTTCTTCAAGATAATTCTAACTATCTCTATTACATAAATTATTTTTAAATAGAAACCTTGATCAGCAGTCAAGGGGAAGTACATAGAAGGGAGATAGAATTTTACACCGAGAATAAAATCAGAGAAGACGAGGTACGCAGACCCCATTTTATAAAACCCATACATTTAAGCATTCATCCAAAATAAAATCCAATCACATTGGTCATAGTCCATAATCAATCCCTTTTATTACCATACATATCATCATACGTATCGATAAAACTTATTCATCTCATGAAAGTAAATTCATTCCATATATGTATTAATATCAGTTAATGGGCAAAAGTTTGCTAAACTTTGTTTTTGGAAAAATAAACTCCTTTATTTCATTCAAAAACAATTCCAAATTAAACTCTTTAATTTTAACAATTTTGAAATCTCATTTCATATAAAATAAACATCTTTATTTTAAACCTTTATTAATTAAATAAATCATTCATTTAATTAAATAAAACAAAAAAAATTCAGATTCTGTTAGTGGCGCAGCTGCGCCAGGAATATAAAGGGAACCGGCGCAGCTGCGCAGCATGAAAACCAGGCCAAGACACTGGCGCAGCTGCGCAGCAAGAAGGCCAGGAACCGGCGCAGTTGCGCAGATTCGCAGAATCAGAAAAATTTTGTTGCCCAGAACTCGATCCAATCGCATATTATACATGTATGGAATCACATAGACTGATAATTAGCACAAGATTGGCTCTGATACCACTGTTGGGTTTGTACGTAACGCAATCATGCAATCAAATCACATAAATAGGGCGGAAGCGTAAAAAACTCGGTTTTCAAAATTTATACAAACCCATTACCATGATCATTCTTGTGCATCAATTATCAGTGAATGAAGAAGGAGAAAATAGAATTATACCTTTGAAGATACAAGCTTCCTCAGGTACAAGTTCTACTCCTTTGATTCCTTTGATTCCTCTGTAGTGGCTCCTTCCCTTGATCAATGTCAGCCACCCAAGTGTTTGGCCTCTAACGGTGATCCACCAAGGAAGATGAAGAACTCAGTAAGATGGGTTATTGGCTTAACCCTTGTTTCTATCTCTATAGAATATGTGTACTCCCAACTCTTGAAAAATTCACGTACCTTATTTCTGATATAAGACTCTCTTATATAGATATTAGGTTAACCCTCCTAATTCAATTAGAATAGGGTTTTATTTAATTAATTAATTAATTACTTTTAATTAATTTATATCCTAATCTTTATTAGGATTGAGAGAGAGTACTGATATTATATTAATTCCTAAACTCCTTTAGAATTAAAATAATAATAATAATAATAATATTAATAAAACTCCTCTTATTAATTTATATTTAATATTTCTAAAATATTAAATAATAAACATTAAGATATTTAATTTATTCTATCATCATAGATTAAATTAATTATACTTAATGCATTATTACTATCATGCCATTTTCTTCTTAAATAATTCTTCTTCCTTTTATGGTGTGACCCTTTAGGTTCTCCATATTAAACCGATTGTGAATAAATCAATTAGAACAATTCTAATCTTATTTAAATAAACAAATTAAACTAATAATCTATTTAAATAAATAACATTTATTCTACAATAGGGATAAGCCTCCCTAGCGATCAACGACTTTCCAGATAACATAGATTTCAACATTAATCATAAAAGAACCTGTGAGTTAATAGTTAACGTACAATTCAATCCTTCCACCATACAATGTCCCAATTAAATATAAGACATGGATTTACTGTCAAGTCTTAATTTATTTAATCATATGTATTTCGATTAGAAAATGCACAACTCCAAATAATGCAAATTAGAAACCTCTTTCTAATTTCATTCTACCTTGGCCAAGGATTCCTGGGTTGTCATTTAACGAATCACATAGGACATATCTCCTCTTTTACTAGAGGTGGTAGATTCTTTATTGATCATTCATTATCTCCATATGTAACTCATTATACCCAAGCATACCTTATATATGCCTTAAAAGGCCTTAAGGAATTAGTCAAAGTATAATTTGTTACATACAAGATACTATGATTATCTCAAGTCCAAGGATCACATGTACTACTATCACATTAGGAATTCCTATTGACAGGCGAGTAAAACTCCATTAGGTATTCCATAGCGAGTCACGTTCAGTGAACTTATTCTCCAATAAGCACCTGCATACTTGCTTTAGTGTCTCCACACAAATGACCATGAGATCAGTCATCCTCATCCAATGAGCAAGCAACATATGTACCAATCTATCCGGATTTACTAATCCCCATTTTAGTAATCTCACAATTGGGAACTATTTTAGTTTTTAAGCTTTCTAAGAATTTAGATCTCATTATCATGATTCTAAAAGCATTGCTTAAAACTATGGGTTATTTACATATTATAAAAACAGCACCATGTAGATAATTATATGCCTTAAATGAATATTTTATTAATAAATAAATAAGATTGTTTACAAAGTATGTGCTTTGTCATCATACATGATTAGCTTGTATGCACACTACTATCAATACACCCATATTGCAAATATAAAAGGGAAAAATTAAAAAGATGCAGTAACCGTGTTTCACGGAAGTCGGAGGGTGCCTAACACATTCCCCCCTCGTAACCAAGACCCCCAACTTTATGAATCTCGGTTTCCAAGGCCAAGTTTTGACAGCGTCCAGTAATTGGGCCTACTTGCAAAATCAAACAAAACTCGGTTGAGTTGGTACAATCATTTCAAAATATACTAACTAGTGGCTCTATAAAACTTCCAAATCGCTGACATGACACATGTTGGCCTTTTCCTAAAAATTCAATCTTCATAAAACAGATAAGACAAACAAGGGTAGAAAACACATAAAATTTAGTGAAAGGAAGGTCTGTCCGAAGATTTTTCCCGACGTCGACAGGTGGCGACTCTACTGGGGACAGTAGAGGGCTTAAGTCGCACTTCAAATCTTTTCAAAATTTCCCTTTTTATCTGCATGTGTGTGAATGTTGTGTTTACATTGAATGGATGTAAATAAATACTTTACTGCTTTATATTAGTGCTTCGCACAATGTCATCATTTCATACGGTGAGACACGATGTATGTGAATGTATGTTGTGTGATTCCTCCACGAGGAGGCAAACCCGTCGGTGATTGATTAATGGACTCAAAGGAGATTAATCCTGCGAGGCTCAGGAAAGACACCACTCAGATCCGCTCCAATTGAAAGACCAAATTAATTTCCCCTCTAGTAAATTGCGATGATCTGGGGACCTTCATGTCGAAAAGTCACGAGAGTAGCCTAAGACAGGTCAGCCTCTGATAAACCAAATTCGAAGGGAAGTCTCTTCATGCCTTTCCCTTTTCAATTCAAAATTTTTCAATGTGAATTTCAAATTCCATGTAAATATACATTCCATATCTTATTAAATCCTGTCATGCTGTCATTAAAATAACTAACCTTTGTTAACTTCAAAAAATAAACTCATTTGTATAGCATGCACCCTGTTGATATATATACATCAAAATTAACACACTTACTTTTATTGCAGGAAAAAATTGGTCCCATTACCAGATCCAAATCTAAAAAGGCACTAAGCCCATCTCCAGTCATGGCTTCAAGTGCTCAACCTGAATCCACCCCGATTTCTCGAGAAGAGTTCGAAGGATTAAAGAACCAGATAGTAGAATTAGCTATTTTTCTTAAAGATCAAAGAAAAAGTCTTCTGGATAAACAAATACCCGGTCAAAAAGAATCATCCACACCCGGTGGCAGTCAGGGTACCGACAAAAGAGATACTCAAACCCCTGAGCTCCAAAATAAATACCTGACCAACAAAACCCCTGAAATCACCAACCTCAATAAAGATCAGGAAACTGGTGATATTAGGAAAAAGGTCCAACAAATGGAAGAAACAATCCGGTCCATCAAAGGAACTGGGGCATTTGGGAGTGTAAACTACTCAGATTTATGTATATTCCCAGGGGCTCGATATCCAGACAAGTTTCAAGTCCCTGATTTTCTAAAATATGATGGATTAGGAGATCCCTACACCAATTTGAAAGTATTCATTAGAGAACTTGGATCCTATGCAGAGAGGACGAGAAGCTTAGAATGTAGTTATTCCAGAAGAGTCTGATCGGAGAGGCTAGAGCCTGATATGCCCGACTGGAAAATTCTAAAATTCACAGTTGGGAAGAGCTAGCACATGCCTTCCTAAATTAATACAGCTTTCAGTTTCAGATGGCTCCAGACCGATATCAAATCACCAAAGTCAACAAGCAGAACACTGAGTCATTTAGAGAATATGCCCAGCGATGGAGACTGATGGCTGCCCAAGTCACCCCACCTATGACAGAGACTGAGATATTCTTGACTTTTATAAAAATCCAAGAAGCTCCATATTATGAGAGGGTCCTAGCAGGTATAGGAAAACCATTCTCGAAGATGATCAAACATGGAGAAATGGCTAAAATGGGTCTAAAGTCTGGGAAGATCAAGGACCTTACCGCCTTGGAGGTCGTGGCCGAGCATATTCAATCTGGAAGCTATGGGAGTAATCCTCAGAGAGTACACAAGAAGAAGGAAAGAAGAGATGTCCTTGATACTACAGGGACAGAATAAGAGAGGCAATCCAAGCTTGCCCATTCAAAGGAGAAATTATTCCCCTTTCCAAGCTTCTGCACAATCTTCTAATCTTCCCTTTTAAAAATTTGGAGAGGTCAGACATCGAAGAACGTTCACACCGTTAGGGGATTCCCTAGAAAATGTGTTGAAACTTTTGACAGCACAAAAGAAGATTGTCCATCTCCTTCCGCCTGGCCAGTTCAAGCGGACGAAATTTTGACTCGAGTAAAAAGTGTGCTTATCATTCTGGAGCACCGGGCCCTGACGCACAAGATTGTTATATCTCAAGCACAAAATCTAAGACCTGATAGATAACGGGGAGATTGTGGTGACAAAAAAAAAAGCAACCACACGTGTATGATAATCCTCTGCCTCAACACAATGAGGAGAGTGTCAATATGATTAGCATGGGAAAAGGAGAAAGATCTAAGTACCTCCAGTATGTTGTAGAGTCAACCCAAGCTAGCAATAATAGCCCAGACAATTGGGAATTCTTAGAAAAACAGTTCCTGATAGAGCAGAAAATCAAGTCTATCAAGGACCAAGTTGGACAACTGGCAAAACTGGTGGTTTATCAACATTAGATAACAAGGTAGTTGATAAATCAGACCGACCAATAAGAAGTCAATCCTCCTACTCCTGAAAGTAGTCCCATCGCCATGAGGGATCATTATCGATTTTATGAGTGTGAATCCTGTGCTGACAAGGTTGCCAAGGAGGAAAAGTTCCAAGCCAACAGGGAATTCACCTTCAAGAGGAATTTTACTAATTTGAACTAGCCGATGAAAGAAATCCTCCAAATGCTAATCAACGAGGGGATAGTCACAGAATTATTACCCCCGATGGACCCTCGATCCAGGAAGTTCAAACCGAATAGGATTTGTCAATATCATTCCAACATGCCTGGTTATGAGACAGCGGATTGTTTGGGACTTCATCATCTAATTCAAAACCTAATTGAAAGCGGTGAGCTGATGAAGGCAAACCAAGATTATGGATATCCTGATGAGGAAATAATATTTCTGCCCAGGCAATGGAATCTGAAAGAAGTAGTGGCTGTCATTTCCTGTGAGAAGGATCTAGCCATAACACCCCTAATACTGCAAGGAAAAGGTGTCCAAGAAGGAAAGAATCCTGTGAAAGTGGTTGCACCAGAACCTCTAATATTGCCATTCAAACCACAATATCCGGTAGTCAGCTTGAAGAAAGTCCCATGGAACCATGGGAAAGATGAAGGATTAACATCAATCCACATTGCTATTGTACCAAAGGAAAACCCGTTGTACCTGCCTAAGTGGGTAATCAACTCAGTCATTAAAGCTAAGGGAAGAGTATCTGAGGAGAAAATTGAAGAATTCCTCAGCAAGATGAGGCATAATGAGTTCAAAGTGGTGCAAAGCTTGAAAGAAGCACCCAAACAGATATCCATTATTGATCTGGTCTTATCATCGGAAGATCATCGTAATAAGATTCTAGTGAAAGTACTGGAAGAAGCACATCTGCCAAAGACGGTAGATACTGGGAAGTTTCATCACGTGATAGAGCACATTTTCAACAGTAATGTGATATCTTTCATTGACAATGATATACCTGCAGAAGGGACGGGTCATTGCAAGTTATTGCACATAGCAGTGATGTCATCAGGGTATGTGATCGGAGGTGTGCTGATAGATAGAGGATCATCCCTAAACATCTGCCCCTACGACACCTTAGAGAGAATGAAGATCAATCTAAACCGAATTCGGACTAGTCATGTAGTCATTCAGTATTTTGATGGATCTCGCCGAGAGGCTGTGGGAGAGATCGAGCTTCCACTGGAGATTGGTCCCCATACTTTCTATGTATCCTTTCAAGTATTAAACATTACTACTAGATATAATTTGTTGTTGGGAAGACCGTGGATCCACATGGCAGGAGCAGTTTCGTCCACCCTTCACCAACAACTCAAGTACATTATTGATGGCTATCTGATCACTATAAATATTGAGCCAGAATATCCTGTCTGCGTACATAGCGATATACCGGTAATCAGTCTTGATGAAGGGATTGAGCCTGTCAGTTTTCAAGCCTTGGAGGTGAGCAACACTCAATACCTGCCTATTGAGGCACCAGCCTTAAAGCCAAAAGTTTCCACTGAAGTGATGACCATCGATCAGGAAATGGTATCCTTGGGATTCTGCCCTTGAGAAGGGTTAGGGAAAAATCAGCTAGGAATCAAGAGTTTAGTGCAAATCCCTAGCCAGACAGGGAAAGCCGGATTAGGCTATTCATCCAGATCAAACCATCAGAACCCACACAAGCATCCATCGGTTCTTGCCTCCACCATCCTGCTACCAAACCTCATTGATGCAGGGTTTGTGAAACCAATGAGGAAGCTGCTGTGTCAAGTATGCTATTTTCTGAGGTTAAACAGATTGGTGAAAGAAAACTCCCAAACCCTGATGAGGAAAGCAAAAAGGGCAAAGAAAAATTCCTGTATGAAGGACGAGACCCATTTGTAAATATATACTTTCTGGTGCACTACGAGGGTATAAATGAAAATATCCTAGACGATGATGATTCAGAAGATCAAGTCCTAATTCCTCGCATCAATAGGGATAAGAAGAACAGGTCAAAGAAAAGCCTTGGCCCTTATATAAAGGATGTCTTAGTCATTATCAAAGAGGAGGCAGATGACAACAACTCCTTTATCCTCCCTATTTATGAGGACTTGACTGTAGACAATTAGAGCAGCACTCCATGCCTCAATCGAAAAGGGTAATAGGGTAGAAAGTCCATCTGCCCTGAAGCATGGTTTTATTTACTGCTTATTTTTGTTGCACAGCGATAACAGTTACTTTTGTCATGCTTCTTGCTAAATGCTTTGTATGATAAAATCGTTTCATATATTAAAGTGAAAGAATTTTGTTTTCAGGACTCCAGAGTTGGATTTGTTTGTCCCTGCTGATGAGATGCCAAATTTTCAAAGTGACTCCAACTTTGATGTAGAACTGGACTTCGACTTGATGGAGATTGATCAAGAGGACATAGGTGACTATGAGGTGCCTGAGGAGATCAAAGAATGGGTCGAAGACAAACCCAAACAAAACCTTGATCAAACCACCATTGTCAATATTGGAACCTCATTAAACCATAAAGAAATCCAGATAGGCATGGACCTTACCTAAAACCAAAGAGCAGACCTGATTGAACTCTTAACTCAGTTCCAGAATGTGTTTGCATGGTCGCATGAAGATATGATTATTTTATCTACTGACATTGTCATTCATCGACTGCCCATTAAAGATGGATTCAAACCAATCAAGCAAAAGCTCCGGCGATTGAAACTTGAGTGGAGTTTGAAAGTTAAAGAAGAAATTATCAAGCAATTCAAAGCCGACATCATCATGGTGTCAACTTACCCTGAGTGGTTATCCAATATAGTTCTCGTGCCTAAGCCCGGAGGGAAGGTACGAGTATGTGTGGATTACTGAGATTTAAACAAGGCTTGTCTCAAGGACAACTTCCCAGTACCTTTTATCCACATACTGATAAACAACACGACGCAATATGGCATGTAATCTTTTGTTGATTATTTTACCGGGTATCATCAAATCATGGTTGCTGAAGAGGACAGGGAGAAAACAGCCTTCATCACTCCTTGCGGAACCTTTTGTTATAGACGTTTGTCTTTCGGCCTTATTAATGTCAATGCCACATATCAGCAAGCCATGATGGCTCTTTTTCACGACATGGTGCACAAAAAAATAAAAGTCTATGTGGATGACATCATCGTCAAATCCCGAAAGGAGGATGACCACATCAGCCATCTCAAAAAGCTTTTCAATAGGTTGCGTAAGTATAACCTCAAGCTGAATCCGGCCAAATGTGTTTTTGCTGTCAAATCAGGTAAGTTGTTGGGATTCCTAGTAAGCAACAGAGGCATTGAACTGGATCCCGCCAAAATTAAAGCCATCACAGAGATGCCGGTGCCCCAAACAGAAAAGGAAATACGTGGATTTCTGGGGAGAATCAATTTCATAAGTAGATTCATCTCTCAACTCACGGCAACTTGTGAACCCATCTTTAAGCTTCTAAGGAAGAATTCCTCCAAGAAATGGAATGAAGATTGTCAAAAAGCCTTCCTTTCCATCAAAAAGCAGCTGATCAAAGCACCTGTCTTGGTACCCTCAAGGGATGAGATTCCCCTATTTACGTACCTGCTAATCAATGCCAATGCAATGGGTTATATGCTGGGGCAGAAGAACGATAGAAGCAAGGAAAGTGCTATCTATTACCTCAGCAAAAGATTCAGTAATGGCGAGCAGAAGTACAATTTGATTGAAAAGACCTGCTATATGTTAGCATGGGCAACCATGAGGTTACAACATTATCTGCATGGGCACACGACCTATCTCATATTCCGCATGGATCCACTGAAGTACGTATTCAGCAAGCCAATATTGAATTGCCAATTGTCTAAATAGCAGTTGATCCTCCAACAATTCGATATTGTCTACGTGACTCGGAAGTCCATCAAAGGTCAGGGGATTGCAAATCAATTGGCCGAAGCATCGTCAAGGGATTTTGAACCCTTGAAAACTTTTTTTTCGGTTGATGGGATAATGACAATTCAACAAATCCCTCAAGAAAATACAGTCCAATATTGGAAAATGTATTTTGATGGAGCCGTGAACATGGAAGGTGCTGGAGCTGGGGCAGTCCTTGTCTCTATTACAGGAGAATAGTATCCCGTGGCCATCAAATTGCAGTTTGTCAACATCAACAACACAGCAAAGTATGAAGGCTATATAATGGGGTTGAACCTAGCACAATCCATGGGTATCAAACGTTTACTAGTCTTTGGGGATTTTGAGTTGGTTATCAGACAAACCACTGGGGCATATCATACCAAAGAATTGCATTTGCTGCCCTATCATCGACAAGTTATCAAGATATCCATGGAGTTTGAAGAAATAACCTTCATCCACATCCCTAGAGGTAGGAATGACTTTGCTGATGCATTGGCAACGTTGGCTTCCTTAATTCACATATCTGATAGAATGGGAATTCCCAAAATCAGATTTGCAAGCCAAAAGGCCCCGACATATGGGAATTACATTGGAGAGGTATCACATGAAATACCTCTTATCAAACAGCCTTTGTACCAAGATATAAAAGAATATCTGCGAGATGGATCTACACCCACTAGGGCAAGTCAAGTTGAAAGAAAGCGGATTCATAAGATGGCTATGAAGTTTTATTTGAGCGGAGACACACTCTATAAAAGTGATGCTGGAATAAGCCTTTTGAGATGCCTGGATAAAGATCAATCCCAAAGACTGATGGATGAAGTCCACGGTGGAGTCTGTGGCCCACAGATGAGCGATCCTTTGCTTTCCAGAAAAATATTGAGAACAGGGCATTACTGGATCTCTCTCAAAGCTGAATGTGATGATCACGTCAGAAGATGCTACCAATGCCAAGTCCATGGAAATTCCATCCACGCTTCTCCGAACGAACAACACAATAAAGTTTGCTATGGCCTTTTTCCATGTGGGGAATAGACGTGATTGGGTCAATAGAACCCAAAGCCAGTAATGGTCATCGATTTATCTTCACCATGATCGATTACTTCATCAAATGGGTCGAAGCTACCTCTTTTCCCAAAGTCACCAAAGAGGTAATCATTGGTTTCATCAGAAACAATGTGATCTATCGATATGGACAACCGGAGGTGATCGTATCAGACAACTCCAAGAATATAACAACCAGGTGATGAGAGAATTATGCAAGCATCTCAATTCCGTCACCTATCTTCCTCAGATGAATGGTGCTGTCGAAGCGGCCAACAAAAACATCAAGAAGATCATGCAAAAAATGTCCACCAATCACAAAGGATGGCTTGACCTATTACCTCTGACTCCACTAGCCTACAGAACGTCAATGCGTACATCTACTAGGGCTACCCCCTACTCATTAGTTTATGGCATGGAAGCAGTACTCCCCATAAAAGTAGAAATGGAGTCCTTGAGGGTGTTAATAGATGCTCAGATGGAAGAAGACCAGTGGTTACAAGAGTGGTACCACCAGTTATCCCTGATATATGAAAAGAGGGCTACAACCATCTTTCACGGGCAGTTATATCAGCAAAGGATTGCTCAGTCATACAACAAGAAAGTTAGACTCCGACAATTCAAAGAAAATGATTTGGTACTGAAGAAAGTCCTTGTCAATCAAGACGAAGCCAAAGGAAAGTTTGCCCCAAATTATGAAGGCCCTTTCATTGTTTAAGAAGTGTTGACAAGAGGAGCCATCATATTGCAAGAAATGGATGGGAAAGAATTTCCCCAACTCATCAATTCAGACACCGTTAAGAGGTACTATGTCTGAAGCACCTACAAGCCATCATCCTGGTCCTATTGGGAGCTGTCGTTTACACTCCTAAATTAACTTCACTTTCACTTTACGAATTCAAACAATTAGCACAGTAGCAAGCAAGGATCTATCCCACAGAGAGTGATTTATTTTATATTTATCATATGATTTCTAATTAAAAGGGATTTTGAATTGATTAACTAAATTAATAAGAATAACTAATAAGAATTAACAATGAATAAAAAGGTTCAGTTCTTCAGTTCAGTATCACCTCTTCACAACAATAGATTAATCAAGTGTAACATTATCTACCCTTCAATAAAACTAATAGCCCTAGGTAACAACAAGCCCTGCTACCCGAAACTCTCCTTAGATTGTCACTCAATGAAACAAGCTCTTCACAAGATTCTAACCATTATATAACCTAGAACAAGCTATCTAGATTTAATATGACAGCAACATTAAGAACTAAGGAAATAGACTATTCCAAGCAACAAACACATAAGCTCAGATTATTTAACTTGTCTTCTGATAATCATAGCAATACTCAAAAGATTGTCCACAATCAGGTATTACTAATTACTACTTGTGATTCGGAACAAAATCAATTACACGTAATACTATTCCTTGATCTAGAATATGATATTCAGTAACTAACTCAATCCTGCAGAAATCAAATCAGTTAAGCCAAATAGCATTTAGAAATTAAATCAGATTATCAGAATAAATCTCATGTAAGAAGGAATAAATAAAATAAACTTGATCAAACCGTTAATTTTGAATGAGGTTCAACATCCTTTCCGAACTGAATTGGAAGAATTAGTTCATGTCTCCAAATAAACCTAGATCTAATATGAAAGAGAAAAGAAGATGATTACAAGAGAATGGATCCCTAAATATGTTCCTATCAATCCCTATTTATAACATTATAATAGCAACCCTAATATTTATATGTGATTGCACTCAATTCCGTTTCGCAAAAGGAGAAGTGCAGCTGATTTCCGCATCCCCGCCCCAGCGGGAGACTCCTTTATTAAATCCCTGCCCCAGCGGGATATCACACTGTCCGGCTATTCTATTTTGCAAAGCTGCTGCTGGCGTGACCCATGTAGTATACAATTCGTGAGCAGCTTGGATTCTTATAACCGTCATCTGCTTCATTATAAGCCTTACATGTGTGGCCCATGTGCTTACTTATATATTGCTTACTCTTTTTGCAAGCACAAGCTGCTAATTCGTGAGCATCTCCAATTTCTCTAGCCCAATGATCATATTTCTATGTTGCTAAGAATCCTTTTGCAAATTGCTTGCAACCGTGGGCCCCCACCTATGATGAATTGGAATTGCAATTTAATTACACCTTCCTTTGCAAGCTCCTCAATTCCTTTTCAAGCTAGGAGTGAGCTGATCTTGGATTTCGAAAGCTGCTTGGAGTAAGCTGCTGGACCTTTGTAATACTTGGACTCGTGAGCTACTTAATTCGTGGGCTACATGAATTAGCTTGACATGCATTATAATTACTTGCTAGTTGGATATTCATTTGAATTACTTGCTAGCATGAGCTACTTGGCCCAATCCGTGACTGGGCTGCCATCAATTTGTCTTTAATTGGAACTTATCAAATCCGTGGCCCCCACATGAATGAGCTGTTGAATTGATGATTGCATGAAATTCGTGAATAATGGAAGCCCGTGAATAATGAAAGCCCATTTGCATGCAATTACCGAATTTGATTTTAAAAACCCACAAATTTATTCCTTTTTCATCACTTCAGCACTTTTATCTCTAATTCCTCCTAAAATCAATAAACATCTTAATAAGTCCATATACACTATAAAACATATAATAAACTAAATATAAAGGAATAGAAATAAATGAATAATATGCACTTATCAAATTGATATCGTTCCCACGAGAAAATAGATTAATATTTCCAAATATCAATTTCAATTCAATTAATCTTAAATTAAACTACGAATAATGATTGTGATTTTGAGAATTCTAATTAACAACTAAAATATAACGTCACAAGAATGAATGCAGATGGAATAGGTTAAGATCACAACTTCCCTTAGTATTTCATTTAAACCAATACACTCTTCATTTAATTATTTAATCATTATGAATCGCTAACCAAGAATTCTTTATAATATTCAAGTACTTCTTCCGAAGACACGTAAATGAATCCTTATAAGTCCAGCAAATAAGCAACAGATTTACAAAGAACACCATAACTAATTAATTCACTATATTCCTATGTTAATTAAGATAATTAGGATTTTCAAGCACAGATTCCTTCAATGGTTGCAAAAGACACATAGATATATTCCTATTCTATATACTAAACATATTAACCTTATTCAGATTATATGAACAGGTGCTATCATATCTAGATCTAACTCATACTCCATTTTCCAACTTCGTATAAATTATCCCGGTAATTGTTGATCAGGCAATTAATCAATAAACAGAAGATATGATAAATGATTCAAGAGTAATTAACTTAAATTAAATATGAAGCATCAATTTCAAATTGCATACTAAGTTCCGTTGCGATCTTAATAAAAAATTGGTTCATAATGACAAAGGAAAACATCATCCAAATTAATATTCCAAACATCCCAAAGATTACAAATTTAAAGATAGATGAAAGGGATAGAAGAAACTATTAAGCCGCTCCAAATCTCTAACTTGATCTTCAACCTTTTGTAGATCTCCTTCATGTTTTCCGTTGATTTATCTCTGTAGTTCCTTGTCGTCCGAAATTCCACGATACATCTTTTCTGAAGTCTTCTCCCTTTTGTATTGGCCCAAACCCTCCTCCAGATTTCTGTCTGTTCAAAATCAACTTAGCAGCAAAATAACCCACATTGGGCGTGGCCTAGCGCACTAGGCGCTAGGTTTATTGCAATCCAAGCGCACTAGGCGCTAGACAAGGACCAGGTATTTACAAAAATACCACTTAGCTCTAATTTTAATGATTTTTAATTATTTTCTTCTCCCAAATGACCGATTTATCCATCAAGCTAAATCCTACAAGAAATAAACACAAAAACTAATAAAAAGATACTAAAAACACTTAAGGATAACAATAATTAAGCTAAACAATATCTGATTCGTAAGTATAAATCTCACTCATCAAATACCCCCAAACTTAATCAATTGTTTGTCCCCAAATAATGCAATAATACAAATGCAACCTATCTTAATACCTACGAATCAAACAACCAAATAACACAGCATCCAATATCAGGCCTCAAAGATACACATAATACTCAATTTAGAAACATCCAACCAACATAAAGTTTCCAACTCAAATCACTTAGTCAAATTATGCCTGTCGTCACTCATATTATGTGGGTGTGTGTAAACCAACTCTTTTAATCAATCACAACTCAAATCACTCACATAAGCAACTTCTTAGAAAGAAACTCCAATTTTTATTAAACTCAAACAGTTAATACAACCAATCCTACTAATGCAAGCAATTACTAAGCATAGGGGTATCACCAAGGGTTATCATACACATACTTTATTATTGTACGAGTGCATTTTACGCTCCATCTCACTTTTTAACTCGACTTGTGCAATGTCTAGTTTCCTTAGGCTTACAAAACTACCCATGTATCGAGCTTCCGACCAGTGACTCCCAAACCAGTTGGAAATGATCATTCCATTCCCAGCCCATTCCCAACAACCAAACGCAACATAAGTTTTCAAAATAAAATTAAGCATAATGCAAGGACATTCATGTTAATGGGGGATACGTCAAACTAAAGCTCAGATCCCTTGTTAAACTAAGTTACCAAAATATAGAAATATGCACAACATACAACAAAAAGCTCAAGCATACTCCTTCAGTCCTTTGACATGGACAACTTGGTCTAGAAGACGATTCCTAAAACGTATACCATATATTTCAAAAATGGAGGCAACCATATAAGAGATGTGGAACAGGAAATGCCCCTTCCAAATACTAAGTTCCTGAAGTAATATTTAGTCGCAATGTAGTAAGGTAAACGAAAGAGCCAACAACGGATATGCACACAGAGAAAGCCGCAAAGCATCATACCCTTCTTGCCTATCACAAAACCAACATAACTATACATGCATTCGGCAAAAAGATGAAAGTAGTTTAATAGTCCAGAGCAGCTACTCGATTCCTCCACTGAAGCTCCATGATAACCAAGTTATCCATAGCATCTTGGACATTGGCCTCGTATGCTGCTCCTAAAGCCTCGATGTTTGTTACTTTATAATGCTGAGCAGCAGCATCCTTCTGCAACACTTCAGCTTCAGCAATGAGCTTGACGATATCAGCATCTATGGCTTCATTCCTGGCCTCGAGCCTAACTATCTTGGTCATATTTTGTTCTTTTTCTTGCTCCAATTTCACCAGGTTCTCTTCAACTTGACGATATTTGTGCAATAAACTCTTCAACTGCTCTTTCTCCTCGGACCTGGCAATAGGAAACAGCAGGCCTCGGGTCACTTGTTTGTGAAGCTCAGAGGCTTTACTGGCTAGAGTTGGCAACTCCCAACAAAGGGATAAGAATCCCTGATTTAAGCTCGGAGGAATCCTTCTACAAGCCAGCAAAGCAGTCAATACTTTATTAAACTCTTGATACTTTGACTCCTCGACAAGGTCTAGAAGGCGTCCAGACAAATAGTTCTTGAGCACCTGCTCATAGTTCTGAATGGTCTGTTGATCAAGCTGAACTTGACGAGGAAGGGTCTTCAATTCATTGAACTTGTTTCTTTGAATCAGGTCCGCCAACTGCTTGAAAAACCCAACTGTCTCAGCAGAGAGTGACCTGGGCATTCGACGGGAGAAGCATGGAGAATCACTTAAGGAAGGATTTTGCATGGTCCGGGTGCATCTCGTAATATGAGGAACATCCTGCATCACAAAAAGAACATACAAAGAGAAGTCGATGGTAGACTTGAGGAACACGCGAACAGTATTAAAGAATTGAACTAGATTACCTCGGAGACATTGGGCTTTTTCTGGGAGGCACTTTTGAGAATACAATCATAGCTACGACTAGCTTCTTCTTGCATTGCAGAAGGAACCTGGGTAGACTTCTCAACCCCCTCATCACTAGTAGAAAAGATAAATTCTGGCTTTGAACCCAAGGATCCATCAGAATGATAAGACCTTTCAGAACGAGTACCATATGATCTTGAGGACTCCGAGCTCAGTTCAACGTACTCGGTCTTAATAGGCTGACTAGAAGTAAGATAGAAAGAGATCTCAGTCTCGAAGCTACGATGTTCCAATTATGACTCTTCAAGTTTCATAAAATGTAGCTATATGATGCTAAATGGGCCTACTTACTAGATGTAGTGCTCCACTCTATTAGTCAAAGCTAAATGGGCCTACTTACTAGATGTAGTGCTCCACTCTATTAGTCAAAATAAAACATATTTTACCCTTCATGAAGAAAAGCGGAGCTCATCCAACTCACAACTTAAAAAAGAGAAGAATTTGTTATTTAATCAAGCAAACAGTAGCAGTCAAAATGAGATGGAAAATGTTGAAGTAATTTTCTCTTCAAAGCAAAAATGTATATCAAATCATGAAGTCACTTATTCTGGAAAATACAGGCATTTTAAAGTATAGTATTTTCTGTTTCCAGATTCTATTTTGTAGTATAATTTCAGAGTTTTCTATTTTAAAGTATAGTATACTTTGCCTGGCCAGTTTTCTCATCTTTAGTTTTCCCATAATACTTGATCCTGCTTTGAAAGATCATAAGTTCTGGAGTAATCAAAAGATTCACGAAAATCCCTGACCCACATATGACTTGAATCAGGTAAGTGCCAGCCCGATTCATTCAAATATCAGCTACCTTGGCATTGGGAGTAAGACCAGAATAAATAACGAGAGGAACATGAACAGAGGAAACAATATATTTACGATCGAAACAAGGCCTTGGCATTTTAGGGTACAGGAAACCTTTCCGGGCTCCATAAATTCTTTTGTCCTTAAAAGGACATCTCCATGTCCTTGTTTAGGTAGGCTCAACCCCTATTTTGGCACTTTGATGAGAAATTTATTTCAAATTAAAAAAAACAATAAAATGTATTCACATAAATGCTCTGGTAAAATTTTAATTGACCATGAATTCAACAGAAGAATTTGGACCATTGTTTTCTTTTAAATGCCACTTTCGGAAAAACATTGTTATCCATGGCAAAACCACCAACTACAAAAAATAAGAATCTAGTAGTAATGGACAAGAAAATGAGAAAATAAATGAACTAAGGTACAAACTATCTTACTTAGTAAACTCCTCCAAGTCGTCCAAAGCTCGTCTCAGTGCATAAAGAATCAATTTCTTCACCTGTTTCAGGAACAAAATCCCAAAGCAGTGGTAGCAAAAGCAAACATTTTAGATACAGAAGAATGCTAAACTAAAAATAGATAGAAAAGAAGTAAACAGACACACAGTATAGAAATCTTATAAGAAGAGATGGGGTAAATATGCTATAGTATAAAGCCGAAGAACAAAGGACACTAAAGAGAAAAGCCAGATTTTAAACCTCTAGCTTGTCTTCCTTGGCCCTATGCTTTTGGGGAAGGGCACGTATTTCCTCTGTAAATCGGATGCACTCATTAACATTTTCAGGAGAGACAAAGCCCGTTGAAACCTTTATACAAGACTGTAAATAATGCAAAAAATCGAAAATTATGTATAGAAGATTTAAGCATTGAGCATACAACTTAAATATTTAGAGGATTTAACTGTAAAAATTTTCTTAATGATTTGTTCTTGTTATCGGAATAACTCAGCAGCCTAAGAAGAGATTATAAGCCTTCATTAAATGAGGTGTATGACTTTTCTTTTAGGAATACACTGATAGCCTATCAAATTTGCAAGCCACTCCAGCTCCTAATTTTATTGTTCAATGAATGGTAGATTGAATGGTACAGCTAAAAACAGATAACATTGTATCTTAACCTCTTAAGGGGATAAAGATAAGATGCCAAATTACCAAAAAATTCAATCTAATGGAACATAAGATCAAAGCTCATGCCGAGTCGAAATTTAGTCTAATGACGAGCAGGAAATTCTTAGCATGCCAAAAAGACGAGGACAAATCAAGAACAGCGTTGGACCCATTTGAGAATTGGGATATCACAGTTGTTATTTTTAATTCTAATAAGTAAAATACATCGTGTTGCATAAATGCTATGCAAGGCCAAACACTTTACAAGGGAAAGTAAAGTTCATGATCATACTTATATTGAGTAAACCACAAAGAATTCCATGGGTAAACTACTTACCTTTAAATTTCTAACTTGACAAGGACAGCCAGCAGGTATAAAAACTGCATCTCCTAGTTTTTGCACAAATGTCCATGGCTCAATTCCTGACATGAAAACATAAAATTATGATAAAATCTAACATTACATACATCTATGTATATCTATATTAAAAATAAAATAACAGACCATATTCCTCCTTGAGCCTCCTTTTATGCCTCGTGCTCAAGTAAAACGTTTGATCATGAATAGGGTGAACAACCTGTAACATCAATCGGCTTAATTATTTTTTTTGATTAGGAAGAACATCAAAAGCCTTATCAAAAAGTAAATGACAAAATTATAAAAATTGGGCTATTTCTCGAGTCCTTGACATTAGATTTATAGTGTACAAGATAATACTAGATCACATGACATCCAACACGATGATCTAAGAAGTTATGCATTTCACCTTCAATTATGCCTGGTTCAATAGCATATTTATTTATTAAAGAAAAGGACTGTATTAAGGAAACAAAAGAATACAGAAGGAAGACGGTTAATCCACCAAGCCATACATCATATGTAATGGAAAAAAAATCCTACTACAAATCTGCCCTCCAATCCCTATGCAAATTTGCACTAGGGATCCCTTTAAGTGTTCACTTTGCTGAAGCCTGTGAAGACTCAAAAAGCGGATCTTATTGTATAACAAATGAAGTGACAAGGATAGTCCACAGAGGATATGTGCTTTTCTCCCATCCAAAAACCCAAAGAATTGCAAATCATCCACAGTTCCACACCAAAATAAATTCTACCCAACTTTCTGCCCTTAAAAGTCCGTAGAAGAAGCTCCTTCACCAATTCAGAATGAACCCAGCACACAGTTGTGACACCAAATCGGTAATCCGCCAAGCAATAGGAAAATGAATGAATAAGTGGGAAGAAGACTCACAGGTATGCCAATATGCAACATACATATGGAGAAAATGCCTGGTCTATGCCACTGAAGCAATGAAGTCATAGTTGTCAAGGCATCGCCTTGGTAGCTCCTTAAACCATCTGCCCATTTTCTAAGTTCCGACCCATTAACCCATAGACCCATGACCCATCGAAATTAAAAAGGAGAAAAGGAGAAAGGAACCCTCATCTCTCGACAGACCTTCGAACCTCGCGACCTCTCAATCGACTCAGTCTCGACAGACCTCATCGCGCGACCTTCGACTACTTCGAACCTCCGACTGCTCCGACCTCGCGACTGCTTCGAACCTCCGACCTCCGACTGCTCCGATTCTCCTCATCGCGAACCCTCGCGACTGCTCGTCGCTTGACTGCTCTACTTCTTCTCGCTCGACTGCTCAACTTCTTCTCGCTCGACTGCTCAACTTCTTCTGTCTACTCGACTTCTTCTATCTGCTTGACTACTCGACTTCTTCTGTCTGCTCGGCTTAGAGAGTTACAGGTTTGTTTCTTCATACTGTATTATGTTACTTATGTTAATATACTAATATACTAGTCCTGCTCCTGCTCCTGCTCCTGCTCCTGTTATGTTATTTATTAGTGTTAAGTTAACTGTTAATTTATTAGTATACTAATCTATTATATATTTATATGTAAATTAAATATACTGTTAGGTTAATGTCAGTATGTCACTTATGTGTTCCTATTATACTAATATAGTTATTTATTAGCGTTAACTTATTACTAGACTAATCTATTATATATTTATTAGTGTTAATTTATTACTATACTAATCTAAAATATGATGTCATATGTTAATTGTTGTCTCTTATATTATTTGTTTGATTGTATTTTGTAGAAACTAGAAAATAAAATGACAGAAAGTTCAGGAGCCGATAGTTATGACATCACCAAGGACTATCACCAAGGACCCGAAAAGAAAGGCCAAATCAAATGACCCGAGTTGAAAATATGGGTATTGACCGGACATGAGTAATAAGGATATAGTGCAATGTATCCTTTGTGGGAAGCAATGTCGTTCGGGAATCAAAAGGTTGAAGCAACATTTAGCGAAAATTTTGGAGATGTAGCAAAGTGTCCCAAAACAACAACAGAAATTATGAGGGAGATGCAAGCTGCTTTGAATAGTAGAAAGAGGAACAAGCCACTTGAGCTAGATGATGATGATGATGATGTAGTAGAAGTGAAAGAAGCACAATCATCTGCTCGTCCAACCATGGCTTCCAATACTTCTTCTAACACTATCCCAAGTTCTGGGACGGCTTCTAAAAGGAAGAATGATGCATTTCAATTTCAAAAGCCACAACCAAAAGCTAAGACGGTTGAAGCACTTCTAAGAAAGACTCCCGAAGAAGTTGTAGACTCGCATAGCAAGCGTTTGAGCCAAACGAGTATTGAAAGTCGTTTGAGGATACCCGAGAAAAAGGAGAGAGTCCAAATGCACGTTGCTGACTTTTTCTAAGAATGTGGCATACCATTCAATGCTGCAAATTCAAGGAGATTTGAAGTAATGGTTGAATACATAGGGCAATATGGGCCGGGTTTCAAGCCTCCAACGTATCACGAGTTGAGGGTTCCTTTACTTGAGAAGGCAAAGAAGAAAATCGATGACTTAAAGAAGAAACATGAAGTTGCTTGGAATGAATACGGCTGCTCACTCATGTCAGATGGTTGAACAGATAAGAGGGGAAGGCACTTGTTGAATTTTCTTGTTAATAGTCCTGAATGGGACTTATTTCATGGGTTCTATTGATGCCTCCAATCAGTCGCAAGATGCCACAATGTTGGCAAATCTACTTGATAGCAAGATAGAGAAAATTGGCCCCGAGTATGTTGTTCAGATGGTCACGGACAATGCCTCTAATTACAATGCTGCGGGGCATATATTAATGGAGAGGAGACCTTCACTGTTTTGGACACCTTGTGCCGCTCACTGCCTTGACCTTATGTTAGAGGACATAGGCAAGTTGAAGCAATTCCAGCCCACAATCACAAAGGCAAGAAGAATCACAACATTCATTTATAGGCATGGTCGTCTTCTTAGTGCGATGAGGAGAGAAAACAAATGGGAGGGATCTTGTGAGACCCGCAGTTACTAGATTTGCTACAAGTTTCCTCACCTTGCAGAGTTTGTACAAGAATAAAGATGCATTGAGGCAGTTGTTCGTCAGCAAGGATTGGTCAACATCAAAGTTGTCGGCAACTGAAACGGGAAAGAAAGTATGTGATACTGTTATTTCAACAACATTTTGGCATACTGTTGAGGATTGCATTAGGACGTCACAGCCACTTCTTATAGTCTTGAGGAATTGTTCATAGTGATGAGAAGTCTTCTATGCCAGAAGTTATTGCTGCGATGGAATGCGCGAAGAAAAAAATCAAAAATGCATTTGATAACAAACAAAGACTATATAAGAAGGTGATTGAAATTGTTGAGCGGCGATGGGAAAATCAGATGGAGCAAAAATTATATAGGGTTGCGTTGTTTCTCAATCCGGGCAAATACTTTGATGTCAAAGAGGAACGTCAATTATTTGCTAATGCTTTACGAGATGACTTCAATGACGTTCTTGCAAAGATGGTGCCCGAGATTGATTTACTAGACAAGATAAGCAATCTAGCCGACAAATATGATGCTTCTCGAGATACTTTTGCAAGAGAAATGGATGATTAGGCAACGAAAATTAAAGAATCCTCGTAAGTATATTAAAATATATATAAAGCTATAAAAGCTAAATTATGATTATAATTTATATGCATTCTTCCTTTCCTCCCTTTAAAAATATTTATATTTCTTTCTAGTTGATTGGTGGAATGCGTTTGGAGCGCGGGCTATTGAGCTATCCTCGTTTGCAAAAAGAATTCTAGGCATCTGTGCTTCTTCTTCTGGTTGCGAGCGCAATTGGAGTACATTTGAGTTTGTAAGTACTTTCTATTATTAGTTCAAATTTCAAAAGTAATAAGTCAATCACTACTAATACTAACTATTTTTTATATAATTAAAATTGTATCATTAATATTATTAGTTTTTGTTCTATATATTTTAGATTCATACGAAGAAGAGGAATAGATTGGAACACAAACGATTGAGTGACTTGGTATATGTCCAGTACAATCGAAAGATCGACTCAAAGTTCCAAAAGAGGCGTGAACTTGAAAATAATTTTGATCCATTAGTCATTGATGACTTTGAATAGGATAATGAATGGATCGATAATGAGGCCGATGTTGTTCATCCCGGGGAGGATCTTACATGAAATGATGTGGATCGAGCAACCGGTGCATCCAACACGCTTGAGGGTCGCAATCTTTCAAGGAGGGCTCATGCCAATACTAGTGACAATCTCATGACGTACTCTCGACGTGGTGATGGTTCAACTTCAAAGAAATCAAGGTTGATGGATTCGGACTCCGATAATGAAGTTAATGAAGAAGAGAGAATTCCAAATAATGATGAAGATGTGGAGGATGATTTTAGGAGAAAGACCACCACCTACGCGTTTGAATGAGAGTAGTTCTCGTGGAAGAGATGAAGATGACCTTTTCTATGATGATTTTGATTGACTGATATTTTTAGACTAGTGTAGAGAGTCTAGACATTATTTTGGCTTGCTATGGTGGTGTTTTATTAGTTATTAGACTACATATTTGTAATGGTTGGTTGCAACTTTATTTTCTATGTGGTGTTTGTTGAATTCTTCATATCTTTTACTAATTTCTAATATCAAGTGTTTTGTTTTTAGATTGTTATTGCTAAGTATTTACATAATTATGCCTTTAATATTATTCCATAGTGTTATGTTTTGAGTTTTGAGTAATATATAAAATTTTATTGTCAATATACTTCTTAAGTAAAATAAATAATATATAAATTGCACATTGTAAACGACTTGTCGCCTTACGGACGCCTAGGAGGTCGCCTTATCGCCTACCGCCTAGGCGTCTAAGCAATCGGCTACCGCCATGACTAGCAGTGGCGCCGTGACAACTATGGAAGCAAATCATTAGTATTGAGCTTGCCGAGCAGCAAAGACAATAAAATCCTTGATTTTCGAAGGAGCCTTCTCCTTCAAAATATAAGACTCTGAAGGAAAAGAACACAATGGATGTCTACCAACAAAGTGGGAAAAGAAGGATTTGCAAGATAAAATTAAAAATCCACAATTGCTCAAGGGACCGAACTCGAAATTAAAAATGGACGCAAGAGAGAAAGAGGCAAAAAAGTAGAAGAATAGACGAAATGAAAGATAAAAGAGGTGAGGAAAGCTTCAAGCAAGACAACAGCTACCCCCCCCCCCCCCCCCCCCCCCCCCCCCCCGCCCTTCCCCACCACACAAAAAAAATAGATGAGACTCCCACTCCTAATAGAAAGCACTCTAAGGAAGGAAAGTAGGATAACCTTGAAAATTAAATTTCACTTCTGTGGGATATATATGAACCGAATTGAGTTTTAGAATTACTAGAGCTTAATATATATGATTTTACTTGTTAAATCATGGATTCACTTTACTTTACTCGTAGTCTTCTGCTATGAATGCTTTTCGTGACTTGCAGTCCCAGATATAAACAAGGAGAGTTGCTCCTTTTTAAACGTTTTGTTTTGCTTTTCTTTTTATTTTTTATTTTTCTTTTGCATTTGTTTCTTTTTAAACTGGACACGTGGACTTCTCCCCCACCCCCACACCCTTCACTCCCACTGATATTGGTATCATCCTCCCTATTATACTAATTATGTCTTAAACACTTTCTATTCCGAGACATGATTAGAGACTCGACATTAGAGATAATGCATTTCAAAGTGAGATACAAGGAAACAAGGAGAGAAAACAAGGAGAGAGATTGAAGATATCTTGTGTCGGATATGATAAATTATACTCCCTCTGTTCTAAATTATAAGATTAATATTGACTTTTGAAAGTCAATTTGTTAATTTTTTAACTGATAAGATACATTAAAAATTATGAAACAATATATTTTATAACTAGTAGTGCTTTTATAGTTGATAATATTCATGTACATAACAATAAATTTATGTCAATTTAGAGTTTAAAAATGTCACAAGTTGACTTTAAAAAGTCAATAATGATCTTATATTTTGGAATAGAGTGAGTAATTCAAAAGGGATGTTAGAAGATATGATATAGATTTAGATATGATATGGTTTCCATAATTATAACTAGTCATATCTCATAATTATTGTGTATACATAGTTGTAATTAGATATTACCATAAATATACTTGTGTATATAAACAAATGTAATTGAGATGAAATAATCAAGGAACTATAAACTCAAACTCTGAGTATTACTTTCTACATGGTATCAGAGCTATGCTCAATTATCAGAGCTTGATCCTTTATCAAAGCACTATTCCTTTATCAGAGAATTTTTCTTTTCTCCTCTTTCTCGCTGTTGTTCATACTATATATACAAAAAACAGTTGAACAAGTCTATTTGGAAAAATTGAGATCATAATTGAAGTACCCATTGTCAGGCGACCTAATCAGAGTTTTCAATTTTCCGACCCACCACCGCACGCGCCGCCCACGCGTCTGACCTCCGACGCCACGCGCCTACGTTTACCGGCGCGTGTGACCTTTTCCGGCGAGTTTTTTCTGACGAGGTTTGTTCCGTCTTGGTCGCCTTTCTCACCCCTTGTTATCTACAGTGATCCTAAGGTGCTTGGTTAAGGTTTTCACTACCCTTTATTAACAGTGTTAGCTTTTTCATTGTTAAACAAACTGAAGTCTTGAAACAGTGTGATTTTTGTTGCTTTGCCTGCCTATCCTTGTTCTTGGAGTGTTATACAATCTTTTGATATCATTTGAAAACTTTATTCTCCTTGATATAGATTGTATCTCCTTGTTAGTACTCTTTTATGGAGGAACAAAGTGGTGCTAACAGTAGGGTTCACAACAGTAGGATGGGGCAACAAAGTTCTAAATTTATTTCTCATTATGCACGATCAGGTATACACTCTTGTGCTCTTAATGTCTCATCTACTTGTCCTAGTTGAATCATTAACACAGGTACTTCCGACCATATGATTGGATCATCCAATCTCTTCACCTCATACACGCCTTGTTCTGAAAAAGACAAGGTTCGAGTAGTTGATGGTTCTTTTTCTCCTATCTCCGAGAATGGTTCAGTAATTTGTACTCCTTCATTAACACTTTCATCTGTTCTTCATATTCCTTCATTTACCGCAAACTTATTATCTGTCCAACGCCTTACCGAATCTCTACATTGCTCAGTCACTTTTTTTTCAACTCATTGTATTTTTCAGGACTTGGTGACAGTGCAGAAGATTGGCAGTGGTAGTGCAGTTGGTGGTCTATATTATTTGGATGTTCCAACGTCTAACATGCCTCTAATTACAGATGTAACTGCTACTCAGGCTCTTCAATCTACTTCTGAATCTAGTCTGACTTCTCTTCATCAATGGCATCGACGTCTAGGACATCCTCCTTTATCAATGCTAGAATCTTTATTTCCCTCTTTAATTAAGCAGTGTCACAAAACTCAGTTTTTGTGTGAACTGTATGAATTAGGTAAACACAAACGTTCTATTTATTCTGCTATTAACAGTCGACATTCTGAACCTTTTGCTGTTATAGATACTAATGTGTGGGGACCCTCTCGAGTTGTCTCCAGTTCTGGTCATAGATGGTTTGTTACTTTTATTGATTGCTATTCTCGTACAACTTGGCTTTATCTTCTTCATTCCAAAAATGAGGAGTTTGACTGTTTTCAAATTTTCCATAAGATGATCCAAACCCAATTTGAAGCTATAATCAAGATTCTCCATAGTGATGATTGTCGAGAATATAGTAATAATAATACTTTTGCATCTTATCTCTCTCAGCATAGCATCATACTTCAAACCTCATGTGTCAAAACCCCAGAACAAAATGGGGTGGCAGAAAGAAAAAACCGACACTTACTTAGAGGTAGCACGCACTCTTATGTTCACTATGAACACGCTTAAATTTATATGGGGAGATGCCGTTCTAACTGCTTGCATTTCTTATAAATCGGCTTCCCTCTAGAATTCTTGGGAATAGAAGTCTCATTTCTTTCCTCCAACACACAACAAGTTCTTCTCCTTCGCCTCGAGTTTTTGGTTGTGTGTGTTATGTTCATGATAAATCTCCCACTCGAAAAAAACTAGATCCCAAGGGCTCTTAGGTGTGTTTTCATTGGGTACTCTCCCACCCAAAAAGGTTACAAATGTTATCACCCTCCATCACACAAAATTTTTGTCACTCGTGATGTCACATTTTGAGAGTCTGAACCTTTTTATTTTTCATCACCTTCTCCTCAGGGGGAGGATGTTATTGATGAGGAGAAATTTTCCCTTGAGGCTGGTATTACAAATTCTACTATATCATCTTATCCTATAAATTCATCTCCTGTTCCTGTTGTTGTTTCTAATAATTCTACACAGGGGGAGTTACAGAATGAGCCTGATAATTTTACACAGGGGCAGTTACAAAATGAGCCTGAGTTGAAATTCTATGTTCGAAGAGGCAAGAATAAGATCACCATTTCTGCACCACTACTCCAACCTTGCTCAGAACCTAGTCTTGATAATGCTAATGGTGAGAATCCTAATCCTACTTGTTCTTCTGATGATACTGACATTTCTATTGCTCTTATAAAAGGGGTTATAAAAGGGATAAGAGTTTGTACTCAACATCCTATCTCTAATTTTTTAGTCTATGATAAATTATCTGCATCCTACCACTCCTTTGTTTCTTCCATGTCTTCAATATTTGTACCTCAGGGATGGAGAGAAACAATTAGTGATGAGAATTGAAAACAGGCTATGATAGAGGAGATGAATGCCCTGAAAAAGAATGATACATGGAAACTAGTTTCTCTTCCTTACGGAAAAAAATCAGTTGGTTGCAAATAAGTATATACAGTCAAACAGAAACCAGATGGAACAGTTGAGCGACTCAAAGCCAGGCTAGTTGCAAAAGGGTACACTCAAACTCATGGAATTGATTACCAGGAGACATTTGCTCCTGTGGTAAAGATGAATTATGTCCGTACCATAATCTCATGTACAGCAAATTTTGGCTAGGATATTCAACAATTGGATGTGAAAAATGCGTTCCTTCATGGTGACTTGGAGGAGGAAGTATACATGAAAATACCCTCTGATTTTGTTTCATCTGTCACTAAGGGTAAGGTGCGTAAACTGCGAAAGGCTTTATATGATTTGAAACTAGTCTCCCAAAGCCTGGTTTGAAAATTTTCACAAAGCAATGATAAGATTTGGGTACAAGCAGAGTCAAGCAGATCATACTCTATTTGTCAAACAGATAAAAGATAAGACTACCATTCTTATCATTTATGTTGATGACATTGTGATGACAGGGGATCATAGAGAAGAGATAGTTAATCTCAAAGCGAATCTAGCCAAAGAGTTTAAAATTAAAGATCTTGATCCTTTGAAATATTTCCTTGGTATTGAAGTTGTAAGATCTTCCAGTGGAATTTTTCAATCTCAAAGGAAGTATGTTCTTAATCTTTTAACAGAAACTGACATGTTGGGATGTAAGCCTGCTGATTCTCCTATTGAAGTTAATCATCTAGTAAGTGGCACAGGGCCTATAGTTGATAGAGAAAGATACCAACGTTTGGTGGGACGGTTGATATACATTCTCATACTACACCTGATATATCTTATGATGTGGGGATAATGAGTCGGTATATGCATGACCCTCGACATTGTCACATAGAAACCGTTTACAGAATTCTGAGGTATCTCAAGTCTACTCCTGAAAAAGATTTATTGTTCGCACCACATGGTCATGAGAGTCGAAGTTTTTTCCGACTCAAGTTGGGCTGGCTCTATAGAGGATCGTCGTTCTACGTCAGGTTATTGTTCATTTGTTGGAGGTAATCTTGTTACTGGCGCAGTAAGAAACAGTCCGTGGTGGCAAGATCCAGTGCAGAGACTGAATATCGACCAATCGCCTTGGGTATATGTGAACTAATGTGATTTCGAACCTTACTAGAAGATTTGAGTGTTACAACTAAAATGTCTATGCAGTTATTTTGTGATAATAAGACAGTCATTAGTATTGCAAATGACCCAGTACAGCACGATAGAACAAAGCACATTGAGATTGACAGACATTTCATCAAAAAAAAGTTAATCAGTGGTCTTATTTGCTTACCTTTCGTCAAAACAGAACATCAGCTTGCTAATATTTTGACTAAAATTCTTAGTAGTAAGATGTTTCATCCATTGTGTTTCAAGAAAAGATATGATATAGATTTAGATATGATATGGTTTCCATAATTATAGCTAGTCATATCCCATAATTATTGTGTATACATAGTTATAATTAGAGATTACCATAAATATACTTGTGTATATAAACCAATGTAATTGAAATCAAATAATCAAAGAATTATAAACTCAAACTTGAGTATTACTTTCTACAAGGGCACATTAAACAAAGCATACCTGGTCCACCGGAGAACAATATATATGCCTAAATTCTTTGAAATGTTTTCTAAGATATTCTTCCAATTTAGGTTTATCCTCCTTGCGAAAGATATCCCAAAGGGCACCTCCCTGTGTATCTTCAAATCCTTCTTCATTGCTATCATCATGCTGCTCCTCCATTAGATTCACAGTCTGGTTATTCTCATAAATTTCCCTTTGATCCTGGGCAAAGTGCTTTTTTTTCAACTTCTTAATCTTGGCAAGCTTTAAAGGTATAAGCGTCACTGCTTCAATGTGTGTCAACACATTCACCTGTGACAGAACACAATTCTTATAATAGATGAGAATTACAGAAGATGTATTAGTAAAAAAGGAAAGAATTTGACTACAGATTGCAGCACGTTAAAAAAATTATAAGCAATTCAAGCTGAAAATTTTTATAGGGTGCGGGGAGCGGATGGAGCATATACCCCTACAGAAAAAAGTAAGATAATACTTTATTAATTTTAACTGTAATATACCAAGGTATTCACATCATTTTGTGAACCATATTATTGTGAGGTGTAATCCGAATGTGTTTGATAGAAACAGTTTCACACAACATAACAGCAATGGTACATGTACCACTAGCAAGTACCACTAGCAACTTCATCTTTGACCTGAATGCATGAGTGTAAGGCAACTGAACTGTCCTCCTTTTCTTACTCTTTTATAACAGATGATAGGCCTGGAAACAGTGACAAAAGTTAATACTAAAACCATAATATTATGCCAAAGCAATTGGAACCATATTTGGAGAACTGCCAAACTCAGGCATAAACCATTTTATGTTGATTACAACTGCTTTAAGTTGACATAAAATTTTGTTGCTGCACCATCAGAGCAGGAATTAGGCATGAGCCAGCTAAACCAATAATGCCATTATTTATTGTATATCAGTTTCAGTATTTGAAAAAAGAAAAATAAACTACATAATAGATGGGACATGCACTCTACAACATGCTTATCTACGCTTCTTGTGCAACATATTTCAGATTGTAGTATAAATACTCTACTAGGCTTAGTAAAGTTGCATAAAGAAGAAAATCATTTTGTCCATGGCAAAAGATTCTTTGCATAAACAAATAAAAAATAAAAAAAGATGTAACATGTTAGTTGGCTCAGTCCTACATAGATGACTGAGTGCGAAGTAGAAGACTTAATACACAAGGCTGGCCTAATACCTATTCGCTTAAGATTTTGCGTCAAATTGGTTTCAACAATACTCCCTCCATCACATAAAAGATAACTTGAACACTTTTCACATAAATTAAGAAAAATCAAAATAGATGAGAGATAATAAGTTCCAATTTTACCCACAATCAACACCATATAGTAGAATATGATTCTTTCCTTTTCCTAAAAGAAGTGAACTCTACTAGAGTACTTTTAAGGCTAAAATATTCTTCATGCAACATTTTGAATGTGACGAGTATACTTCAGACATCTTTTGGGGACAAAACCTTTTTGTACTTTAGACATCTTTTGTGCGACGGAGGGAGTATACTAGACTTTTGTTATGGACTCCCCAAGCTCCCCAACAAATTGGTATCAAAGTCATGATCCAAAAGACCCTGGCAGACTCAAGTAATTTCACATGCCTTCAAGCATGATGAGGGTTTGACTTCACACTTAGGGGGGGAAGCAGTTGGACGTTGTTGGGACTAACACATGAAGGAGAGAATTGTTAGGGTCGAAAGGCTTAAAATACAAAATTGTCCTAAAATTTCTTAGCTTAAGCTTTTGAGTAAAGTTGGATTCAACAATTGTATTAGAAATTAGAACCTTCATTATGGACTCCCCAAGCTCCCCTACAAAAGAACACCATATTTGGAAACAAGTACTATAAAATTTAAACGCATGTATACTATATTACTATTATAACTTACGCTAAATAACTAGCTAATCCCTCCTCCCACTATAATTTCTACACTTCTTTTGTGTTGCGTGGCACAAATTTTAAGATGTATAATCTTAAAAATAATATTGTAATATAGTTGAAAATATAACATGTAAATATACTAAATAAATAAAAACATATTATGCTTAAATATGTTTATGGCGTTTCTAACATATTGGGTCGCACGTCAAGAAAAAGTGTACAAACTAAAGTGGGATGGAGGGAATTAGGTACAAATATATAATATTTGCAGAGCAGACTCCTATATGTCAACTACCAAGTGGGCTTATTGTCGAGAGAGCAAAAGCTGAAGAACAAAAGATGACACTTGAGATATATAAAGCAAGCAGTTGTGCCAATGCAAAGACCCACTCCGAAAAGATATTTTGCTTTTGCCGAGAATTAGAAAGAGAAAAAAATTCCAAGAAATGCCTGCTACAATAGTCATTTATATTGGGATAAAAAAAAGAAGGAAAAATTATCAACATAGTTGTCAAAATCGTATGATATGCAACATGTATTGTACAATACGATACAAAGACAATTTGATACATATCGCAAGGTGAATCGAAAATGACACTATATAATATGATTCAACTACGATACAATACATATCTTACGATGAAATGTACGATACTTTTTAAAGTTAGCAACAGACTATAATTTTTTTTTATGTGGATCCAAAAGAGTAAAAACAAAATTTTTAAGACTGCTACCATTTAATGAAGAAATTTTTAGATGCTTGATAAGCAGTTAAACGATTTTTAGAGTTTCATATTTTCTTCTACAAAATGTCGCTTCATTTTTTTCATGTCACTTTCCACAAGCAAAAATATAAATCTCCACTTGTTAATTTGATTTATTCTCTTTTGTTAGTTCAAACGTGAATCTAAATTTTTATTTTCTCTTGGTACTCTATAAACATTACTAAAATAATATCTAATCATTCAATTTAGAGAATTTTGGCTACTATTTAATTTTTTTTTTAAATGAGGTCATAACAATATTTACTTTTTATATGTAGTCAAGCTAATATGCTTGATTGTCCAATAAATTGTGTGTTTTATATGTTTAAATATACATTAGCACTTTTTTCATTTCATTTTCGTATCATACAATACGATTCATAATATGATATATGAAAAACGATATGGGGGTTTTTTATACACTATACAATTTACGATTTGACAACTATGAAAATCAGATTAAGAGACAAAACTATGTAGGACAAGAAGCGTAGGACAAGAAGCTCAAAAATAAAGAGAAGTACAAATTTAGTCACAAAACCAAAACAGTGAAGTAAAGCAATATTGGACTAAACGTCTAAACTTTTGTTACAACCATGCTTTAAAAGCCGCCTGCAGTGACAATGACTCATATTTTTAATCCAATGAAGAAATATCTTATCACCTCCGTTCAAGCGTGAACAAAGTTGCCTTCATACAGAAGGTGATTCTAATAGACGGTGATTGCCAAAGTATAAGATAAGTACATAAAATTTCTAGCTAAAAAAGAACTCACTTATACACTTGACTTTAGGTATTCATAATAGCTAATTACTTAATTATGTTACTAAGATAAATCGAATTACAATTTTAAGAAGTTTCCCATCAACAAACAGAAGAGTAAATTACATAACAAAAGAAGTAAAACATACCGCATCTGACTCATTACAGTGGATATGAGTTACAGAGTCTCCACGCCCCAGCTCCTGAGCAACTCCATAAGCAATATACATTTTTGGCCCCATGTCTGGCATCAAATGGTTACTGGGTAACTTGACAGCAAGATTTAGGTAGCCACTGCGGGGATGTGTATATTCCTTGAAGGGCAAACTACTTATAAACTCGGCATCATGACGTGGTAAATGCTCCGCCAATAAACTAGATGGGGGCCAATCCTTTAACTTCAGAATTTGGGGCCACCCAGAATTGTCAAATCGACCCTCCAGATATCCTTTGAAAAAGTCGTGTACTTTAATAGCCACCTGCATGCAATCAAAGGTCAGAATCAATTTGTTCTAAAATGTCAACATATATATATATATACAATGTTCTAAAAGGCGCTAGGCGGGAGGCGGGCGGCCAGGGGGGGCCAACGCCTAGGAGGCCTAGGCAGGGCCCCGAGCTTAGGTTGAATTTTTTACTTTAAGCCAATTTAAATATTTTATCTTACATTTATCCAAACAAAACAATAATATAAAGCAAAACAATCTATAATAAAGGCATTTACTTAAAGTTCAAACACATCCATATTGTCAATGTCAAAGTTCAAACACAAACGTGCAATTGTTCAAAGTTCAAACATATCTTTAACGTATTAGTTTTATTCATAAACAATATTGCTATTAAATAATAAAATTTAAAATTTCAAGAATTCATTTCAATATTAAAACTTAAGAAACTAAATATAAATTTAAGAATTATATTGAATTAAACTAAATATTACAAATGTATCATCATTTATATAATTTGAACTTGATACAAGTTCAAAAAATTACAACTATAATAAAATTATCCATTTTAACTTGATCTTGTTCACTTTTTGTTGTGATTTGATATGCTACAAACTGCATTATGAATATGATAAATTATTAGAAAAATAAATATATCAAGATCTAGTTTGGTTAGTTATTAAAAAAAAAAACCTCCGCCTAGGCTCTGCCTAATTTCCTGGAGGGATTTTTTGCCGCCTTAGGCCTAGGCGAGGTGCCAGAGGATCCTAGTGCCTAGGCGAGGCGCCAAGAGGAGATCTAGCGCCTAGGCGGGGCGCCATGGGGGGGCCTAGCGCCTAGGCGGGGTGCCATGGGGGGTCCTAGCGCCTAAGCGGGGCCTAGGCGGACCTAGGCGGGGATTTTTAGAACATTGTATATATATATATATAGAGAGAGAGAGAGAGACAAGCTAACCATAACTGACAAGTGTCTGCAGCTTCTACTAGCAATAGATTGACACCAAAAAAAATAAAAAGCAACAGGAATCTGATATTGTACAATAAACAGGGTACAACTACTGATATGTCTCAGTTCTAGTTCCATCACCTATGGAATCAACCTTGCAATTGCTGATTTGAGGACAAAGCAGAAGATTTTTGTAATTGGTGTTGTATGTTTACAAAAGATAAGAAGGTCGGCATTAACTTGATGCATTCTTAATTGGTAACTATTTAGGGAGCTGTGGTATATTTTCATCACCCTTATTACTATTATTGGGTGTTGCCTAGCAGTGTTGAGGCTCTCTAAAGATGTGATGAAGTACTAAGGTGAGGAGGGAGGTTATTGGGCTGTGCGACATAGTGCATTTATATTTGATGTGAACTGTTTGGAGGGAAAGGAACAAAAGATGCTTTAAGGACGAGGATTGCTCAGTGGCTAAGCTAGGTTTCCTTCTATTAAGTTCAGTGTTTTTTCTGGTTCTCTTTGGCAGAATCTGTTGTTATTACCCTGAGGCGTCTGTTCTTTTTGTCAAACATCTGCACTGTAGTATACCTTGTGTGTACAGGAGATTTTCCTCCTGCTAGACTCTGTTTTTTCTTCTACTGATACTTCACACATTAATAAATAAACAAAATATAATCAAAGTACTTAAGCCAGCTGAAATAGCTTGAGTACCTCAATTAACCCTTACTGATCATATAAGATTGTTATGATACAAGCTAGCATCATGTAACAAACAATAACAAGGATGGACTAAATAATTGATAGAGCTGAACAAACAGATACAAATGGAAACAAGTAGTATACATATTTTTCCTTGAGAACCTAAATCTGCAAACAGAAAAAACAGAGAGAGATCCAAGAAATAGATTACGAAATACAGTACGTATTAGAAAACACTGGACCTGAACTTGCTTGAAACTCTCTGAAACACACACACACACACATAAGAATGACATACTCCCATAAAACTTATCAAGCCCAGTCCTCCGCTTCATGGACTACTGTTTATAAAGATCCCCTCAGATCGGACAATAGTTTGAGCCACACCAAATGTAATCAAAGTGGAAACAGACAGGACAACATCATGAAGAACTGAAAAACAGTTCAACTGAGAAATTAAGTAAATAAAACAAGTGGATAAAGGAACAAATGAAGAGAAATAATAGATGACTCACTAAATAAATTTATTTTAGTTTATCTTCCTTTAGCTTTCAATCCCTCGCATTTTTCAAGTTACAGTCATAGAATTTTGAAATTTGAAATTTAAATACAAATTATTAGAAATAGAATAGCATTCTCCAATAACCAAAATGGGGAAAGCATATGATCTTTAAAAGTAATTTATAAGAAAGCTAATTGAGATCATACACTCACTAATAGGTAAACATTCTATGCTTTTTTGTCCAAATAAAATCTTCTCATGTGAATGAAATCCAATAGTACCACAAATTTATGGCAAGTTTTCACATTCCACATCTCTATCTTTCCATATATTTGCTTCGAGAAGTTGCAGTGTTTCTTCAATGATTCCAAGCCACTACCCGTTCTAAGGACAAACAAAATGACTCTTTATTCTAAGGACACTAGGAGAATACTCTTACCCTGTGAGTATTTCCTATAGCGATCTATTAAGCATATAAATTTATTTGAATTGTTAAATCAAAATCACTTTAAGGTTGATTCCAGAAAACCGAAAACAATGTTCTTAAATTATTATATTGATCAAGGGGTACAATCAGGAAAAAGTAAAAGACAAAGCCTTCTCAAAGAAGATCTAAGGGATGTAGAGAAAGCACAACTCTTCAAAACAACTATTGCGTAGCAAAACTTTTAAGATCATATTAACAAAAAATTGAATCCATGTCTGACTTATAGAGTAGTTTTATATACAAAATTAACAATAATTCAAATTTCAGATGAATGAGATATAATTATCTTAAAGAATAATGAAGAAAATCTAATTTATAAGCAGGTTCGGAATGATTGCTATGAGTTTCCTGAATTTGACAGTTACACAAAAACCAACATGATTACTATATTAGCACAAACCAACTCCTAAGCAGTGAATTCTGTAATTTGTATAATTTGTAATTAACCTATTAAGAAAACTTTAACAAACTACAAAGGCTGAAAATAAACACACCTCACACCAATTCAAACAATTAATGGCAACGACATCCAAAAGCTGGGAATTTTTCTCACGGAGTGCTCGTGACATAACCATTGGTTCCCAGCTCAAACCAGATGTAGTTTCAAGCACATTACTCACAATCACTGGTTCGCCTTTTACCCAATGCGACTGAAAATGCTTCAAATCCCCAGCTTGAATATCTACAGCGCTTAGACAATACAAGTAGTTGTCATCCGAATCTTCTCGAGAAGCCGCTTTTCGTAACTTTTCTTTGGCAGTGTCAAATTCACACGTCGACCATGCAGGAGTTTCGGGAATGTCCTTTAGCTTACAAAGTTCAGTTAATTCTTCAGCTTTTACTAACAACTTTGAAACCCAATTTTCTGGTAAGACTTGCTTCAGTATTAATATGCCTTCACCACATCCACCCATATTTTCTGGGGGACAAGGGATACTGCCATCTTCATGGGATTTCCATTCAGATTCTGACCTCACATGACCCTCATCCTCTATTTCATCAGTTATGTCCAAAGTTCCACTACTAGTCGAGGACATAGAACAATGTTGTCCACCATGCAAGTAAGCCACACCAGGATCTCTAAATTGCATAATCACTTCCTCTTGACATCCTCGCAGGCAGCCATTGCGCAACTCACGGCAACAAATGAGGCAAAGATCATATGAACAGTGTGTACAGCTTCTATGGAAGTCGGCAATAGAAGTTTTGCAGTTGTTGCTGCATAGAACATGTGAAATCATAAATTTTTAGCCAGATTTAAGGAAAAGTGTCCTGGTAAAGAGATGAAGTGTTGAAACCTACCAATACATGCGCTCATTCAACTCGCAGTTTGCCGCTTGTACTTTAACCTCTGATAGTGATAACCCTGACCAAACAAACAATTGATTAGGAATTAATCAAGACAGTACAAAGTGGCAGGATATAATTCTAACCTACTTTAATCAACCAATAGTAATAAATTAAGCCCATTCTATTTTATTTCAGAATGTGAAAATTCCTGTATTAATTTTAGCCTTGGAAATAACTAAGACGAGTCATTTTATCTCTTTACCAAGTTAGCTGAAACTAGGGAGTATTGATGGGGCGACCTGTCTATAATGTTCAGTACAATTCTATTTTACAGCGAACTCCAGTCAATACCTTGAATCTTAGCTTCCATCTCCTTTTCCATAATTTGCTCCTCATTAAATTGTTTTATAAAAGGGAGAAGCTTTTTTAGGAGATATTTTGAGTGAAAGATTTTTTCTTTTTCACTCAACTCCGATTCAAACCTCTTTGTGTCCTACAACAAACATCCAAACATGCAGATAACAATAATATTGAACACAAGACATCTCATAAATACATCAACCAATAATAAAAATTAAGAAGCTGAATCAACCAACATTCAGCAGCACGTCTAATCGCAAGCAACTCTTGCAATTGCAATTATCTCGACAAACGGGGCAAGCCTTAGCAAAATCCTTCTCTATCATCTTAGGGTACCTAGATATCAGGAGAAAAATAAAAGATTGACAATAAAAAAATAAAGTATGCTCCATAAAATTACATACAAATAATACCACCATTTTCTCTCCCTGCTAAACACTTTCACATACTCATCCAACTAAAATTAATAACATTCTGAATCCTAACTATAACATACGCAGAAATTTCAGTTTGAAAGGATTTATCATGAGTTCTCGAAAAACAACAGTGGTTGCAAAAACTGAACAAAATATGAATCAGAATTAAAACAAATGCATTCTCAGCTAATGCAACAGTACCCTCATAAACATTGATTTCTCTTTCCCTTAAAACTAAAACTCCCACCATCCGAATCCATCATATAAAGGTTAAGAAATTTAATTTTAACATAATCAAGATTATAACTTCCAGTAGTAACTTCCCTTAACATTTGTTTATAAGTTTGGAAAGAAAAACATAGTAAACTATGGATATAGTTGTCAAATTTTGTTTAATGGGTTGTTGATAAGGGCAGTTAAGGAATAACAAAAGTTTTATCTAGTCTATCTTATTTTCCTTACAAATTCTACCATTTTGGATGAGGAAAAATTGGGCCAAAGATTTCCTTACCTTTCCTAACTTAACAAGCTTACAAACATTGAATTTTTAAGGAAAAATGTAACTTTCTTTAATAATTGTTGGAACAAACTATGGCAAACAAAGAAAACAAATGAAACTAAAGACAAGAACACAAGATTTACGTGAAAAACCCAAATCGGAAAAAAACATAGGCGAGAGACAGAAGATATTACTATATCAAAGCGTGAAGAATACAAGTTGTGAATCACTCTCTTCTTGCGTCTAAAACTAAGAAAGAATAGAATAGTGAAACCCTAGATACAATAACATATATATAGCCAAACTAAAAACATAATGGGGACGAAGCCCAGGCACCATCAGTCTTCGGCTACCTCCAATAACCCTCATCTTTTCTTTTCCTTCGGGTTGCCGCACAAAATAATTCGAGTTGGGTCCAAAGTCAGATACTGAATGGTAATTCAACACACGCATAACACTAACAATCCTATCTTATTCTTAGTTTAAAAAACACTAAAAAACAAGGTCTATATAAGACCTTCATTTTGGACATCCCCATCAACAGAAGTGTACCTATTTGAAAATTCTAAAAAGCAAAATTGTGCCAATCACAATCCTATCCTTAGTTTTAATAAACGATCACAAACAAAGATTGTCAAACCAACTTATAAGTCATTTGTTACTATTCTCCTATTCGGGAATTACTTATTTTTCTACTTATAAGTTGAGTTTTAAGTCAAAAAAATAAGTAAGCATTCGTAACTTATTTTAAAATGACTTATAAGTCATTTTAAAATAAGATAGTTTCACCAAATTTAATTTCTATTTTGCCCCCCTTTTATTTTGCCCCTCTTTTTATTCATGTATTTTTTAGTAATCTTCCATTTAATTTTAAGTTATAAGTTATTATGAGCCGAACACCTTCATAACTTATTCTAACTTAATTTTTGACTTATAAGTCAAATTGATGCCGAACGATTTTACTTTAAGTATAGAAACTTAAAACAACTTATAAGTCAACTTATATTCTAACTTATAAGTCATTTTAAAATAAGTCATTCTCGAACAGGCAATAAAACCCTCATTTCGGGGACATCCCAAAAAAAAACAAAAACAAAAAAAAGTGAGAAAGTGGGTTCTGGGTTTTGGATTTTGGGACAGAGGGATTATAATACAAGCTTTGTTTAGGACTAAAATAGCAAAGTAATAAGAGTACCATTTGGTCATGCAGGGGATACAGTATCTCTTTCTTCCACATTTTCTGCACTCCACAAACCGCCCTTTATCACTCCGGTGACACTGATGACATGATTTCGTCCCACCACCTAAATCCCTCTATTCAAATCAATAATCAAACACAAAAATGAGAAGGAAATTTTTTTAAAAAATTGGGCAAATGTTTTTTTTCCTTCTAAAACATGATCAAACTAACTTAAAATAGAGAAATAAACTCACAATTTTACAGCGTTTTCCTCTACTGAAAAACCCATCATCCTTTTCTTCACTTCCATTCTCATTCCGTCCTCTTTTCAGAGAGTTGTTCATCACTTCAGAATTTCAAACGACTGATTTCGCGGTTGGGTTCCTAAGCCCGATGAGGTCCTATTTCATACATCATCAATCCCATAGTGTATATTATATATAGACCCTCAGTCCCTCACAATTTAGCAATTTAGGAGTGTGCAAATTTTTAGGGTTTTTTCGGCTTTCCGGTTTTCCGGACCGGTCCTAACAGGTTGATTCGGTACAAAAAAAATATGGATTCGATTTTAGTACAAAAAAATCGGTATATACCGATTTCGATACTGAGTCTTTATGAACTGAACCGGTATATACGGGTTTTTTAATTATTTATTTATTTATTATTATTATTAAATAATTAATAATAATAATAATTATAATAATAAAAATAATAATAATATTAATAAATAATAATAATAATATAATAATTAAATAATAAGTATATTAATTTTTGATTTTTATTCGGTAAAAACCGATATCGATATCGGTATGGGAATTTGACTAAATTTCGGTACCGGTCCAATTCGGAACGGTTTATCGGTTGCCCACCCTTACCTCACATTAGCTATATCTGTTGCCCTATTTTTTAGTTGTTGATTTTTTTTTTTCATATTTCATGAGTGTAAAATGTAAAAGTCATTATTATACTCTTAATATATTTAATATATTTGGTATTAATTTATAAGGGATTTTAAGTTTATTTTGATAATCATAAGATTTTTTAAAAAAATAATTATATTTATTGAATACTATAATAAACCGTATATTTTGATAATTCTTAACATACTAAAACAAGAGACACGCATCAAATAAATCTATATTTATTTAATTTATTTATTGATTATGAATTATACTAATAATATGTATTTCTATTGACGCAAATAATTTTTTAATATTAAAGGTGATATATAGCTAGAGGCCTATAGGAAAAAAAAATAATTTCTCATATTCTTTATTTTAATTCAACTACTTCAAAATTTTGTATATTAAATTGCAGTTTATTATAATGCAATTTTTAACTTATTTACTAGTTTAGTTTACACTTTTTATTCATCAAGTCGGAGAATACTATTTGGCGCACTTTTATTAAAATATCTTAATTATTATAGAAATAAAGTGCTATTTTTGGCCAAATAAAGTTGTAAATATTTTCTTAAAATATCCAATAGTAACCTTTTCTTTTTTAATTGTAATAAACATGTTAATAGTACGTACTCAATTTATAATGGAGAAGATTGTATAAATAAATTTATGTTGTCTAATTTATAGTTACATCATGGAGCTCAGTTGGATAGTCATTTAAAGTTATGAGATTTAGGTTTTTAGTTCAAATTTTGACCGAAACAAATTTTTTATCATTGTCACGTAGGATAGTCAATGTCTAATTGTCATATAAAAGTTTGTTATCCAAATTTTTATATAGTAAAGGACTTGTTTGCATTGACCAACAAAAAAATATATAATTTCCAAATATGCTAATAGTAAAGTGGTCATTTTTTCATTCTACTTCATTTCACAATTACACAAATATTTTACAATATAGAGTATATAGTAAAACTCTTAAAATTGGGTTCGGTGTAAGAAATACTATTTCCAATGTAATGTAACTGGCATATAACAATATAACATACTATAACATTTGATATAGACTGAACGCCTATTCTTTGTCGCGAATTAAAGAGTCCCTAATTAATTTTGTATAGTCTTATTTTTCTCTAAAATATATTTAAACAAATTTGATTACTATACTAAAATTAAATTTTAACAACAAATTTTACTCTATCAAACAAAAAACAATCTCAAATAAACCAGGATAAAAATTTTGGTCATTTTTGGTAAATATGATCTGCCATAATTTCTTCCACCCCTTCATTTATGTACCAGAATACAGAGAGATTTGGTAAGAATGTCCCCCAATTAATTTTATAGTCTTATTTTTTTCTGTAATATATTTAAACAAATTTATTACTAAAAGGAATTTCTTAACATGTAAGGGCACATACTAAGCACACAGTTTAAGGGAATATTCTCTTGAATTGTGTGCATATTTCCTTGAAATTTAGTGTAAATGTATAAATCAAGAGAATATGCACATAATTCAAGAGAATATTTTCTTGAATTATATGCTTAGCATGTGCCCTTAGGGCACATGTTAAGAGGACTCTTGGAATGTGTAAATGTTAGGTGTGCATTAGAATATGGAAAGTCTGGAAAACGAAAAGGTGTACCCACTAGGAGACTTTCATACTCTCAGCAAGTATCAGAAGATGGAAAAATGACCAAGAAAAGATTCATCCGAAAGTGTAATAAGAGAGAACTCTTGTTATATGAGTGAAAGATCATGGGTCCTTCTCAAATGCATATATACAATTAATTGATAGTGGATGAACACTTGAATACACGATATTATTAATATATAGTTTATTCAATATATACTTTATTTTATAATACGTTATTAACACAAATTTCTATTCAATTTTGAAAAGGAAGTTGTCTTCTCATTGTTCTTCAAACATCAAAAATTATTTATGTAGTTCTCTCAACTCATTATGGCTATGTTTGTTTGCAAGTATTACAATTGGGATATGACTATTAATCTCAAGTGTCTTGTTTATTTTTAAATTTGGACTTGAGACTATTAGTTCAAGAATTATAAAATGACTTAAGATGAGAGACTATTTAATACCATGTCTACCTAGATATTATAATCTCATTATGTGAGATTAAAATTTTATGGACAAAACTAATCTTTATTTCTTTTAATATGACTAATGTATGCAACAAATTATAATTTAAAGTATAATTTGACTGTAACTTTTTCTATCCCCCTTGATTTGATCTTCAATTAAAGGGGTATTACTACAATATATAAACTTGGTTTGATGAGTAATAAAATTTATAGTATTTTTGCTAGTCAAACCAAGTTTATATATATATAAGTGAGGTTGGTAGGGGTATTACTACTATATATAAAAAAGGCTCTGATTTAATCATACTGTAACGTTTTTTATTTTTGTTGTACTTTATATATATATATATATATATATATATATATATATATATACACTGTCCGGATTAAGATGCACTCCTATTAAGTAGCATTATTCCTTAAGTAGCACTCTTTATATAATGCTTCCGATTTTTGGCTCCAATTTGAAAATCACATCATTTTCTTTATCTCTCCAAAACAAAACAAACTCCAAGTAATCTTGAAATTTCTCTCTCTCCAAAACAAAACAAATCTTTAAACCCAAATCACGATTCACCTATTTCAGTCCAAATCAGCATCTATTTCACCTATTTCAGTCCATATCACGATTCACCTATTTCAGTCAAAATCACGATTCACCTATTTCACGAAATCGACACTTGGCATCTCCTATTTCAGTCCAAATCGACTTCGACTCAGACCAAAGCCTTGATTTCGACTTCAATTCGATAACGGTTTAACTATTTTCCTCCATTACAATTGTATTTCTAGGTTTTTGTTTTGGTCTGACTTCGATGGCAACATCTCTAGCGGTCCAATTTCCATTGTTTTAGAGTAAAATTAGAACCTCTTTGCGGTAAAATTGATTCTTTTGATGGTTACTTATTGAAACGACCGAGAAATTCTACTTAGTTTAATAATTAAGTTTTGTAGAATATTAATGAATAATATAATATTTAATGAATATTATTTGTATTATGTGTTTAAAGGTCGTTTTATGACCTAGGATGGTGTGAATGTGGTAGTAATTTTGGTGCGTGCAAGAATAAATGAGTAAGAATTTTCAAAACGAAAATAAAAAAAATTCGAGAAAATTTTCGTAAAAATACTATTCACCCAAAGAACGATATAAGTTAGGGCTTAACCCTATGCCTTTTAGAGAGATTGATATGTTCTACCGACATTCCGTTTCAAGATTTGTCGGTAATACGTCGTGAAAAGTCGTATTATTAAATAAAAGTTTTTTCTCGAAAAAACATGCAATAATAAGATGAAATAGGGAAAAGATGAAAATTATTTTTATCGATTTTTCGATCATATAACCATTTTCTGGAAAAACGTCGCCGAAAACGCTATTCACCATAAACGCTTTTCGCATTTTTCAATTTTTGACGAATGCGTAAAAGTTAATCTGTAGAGGAAAAACGGAATATCTAAAAAAAATTAGAAACTGGAGATCTGCAGTTTTTCAAATGTCGGACGAATTCTGAAAGACGAAACAACGAAGCTTCCAAGAGAAGTTAAGTAAAAAAAATATCCAAGGGCAAAATGGTAAAAAGTCGCCAAATAACCAAAATACCCCTAGCCTTGAAAATCTACATATACAAGCTCATTTCTCTTCATTTTCGAAAATTCAAGAGAGAAAACTCTAGACAATTAAAGAGAGGATGTGAGAGACTCGGATTATCAAGCCATGGAGGAAGAAAAAGTAAGATCAAGTCTTTCGTTAACGAAGAAACATGAAGAATCATAAGGTAAGAAACTTAAAACTCAAACTTTTCATCCCTTAATCGCTTTCTAGCATGTCATGAAGTGCATGTTGGTGGTTAGATGATTCGTTGGAATCATATAGTTGTCCCGGAGAAATAAGGAAGAATTAACGGATTCAAAACACTAATTTTTATGTGGAAAGTGAATCGTAATCAAAATAACGATTAAAAACGAAGAACGAACGAAGTACATAGGAAAAGTTATTGATGGACAAATTGAAAATCATCCGTAGGATGTTGTTGGTGGACAAATTGAAAACCATCCTTAGGATGTTGTTCATGGACAAGTTTAAAACCATCAGTCGTAGTTAAATTTGAAAATTTCATGTGAAATGAATTAAGAACGAGCTATAACGAAGTTATGACGAAAATCTGAGTAAAAAAAGTTAAAATGGTTTGTTATGACTTCCTAATGAAGTTATGATATGAGCTAATGAACCCAAGTATGTGAGGTTTCATAAAAACATTGTATAACGTAGAAAAAATGAGTAGTGGGCTCAAGAATGAACTCAATCTGGGTTAGGATGAGTAAATTACGAAGAACGGACGAACGATCGTCAAGAACGCTAAAACTCGTGCAATACGGGATTTTTGAACCAAATGTAAGACTTGTTAACGGATTCAGAACTTAGTTCTGTCTGGATGAATTTGAAGTATGTAATGAAAGCTAGAATTAGGCTCGAGAATAGAATCATTCTGATGTGGGATTATGAAGTTACGAGTTAACGAATTTAACGCTAGAATCGTTTTGCAAAAAAAATTGAATTTGGGCAACTTTTTTCCAGAAGCGGCGCCGCAGCACCGATTTCCTAGTGCAAAACTAGTGCCGCGGGGCCAATTAGCAGGACCTCCGGACAAGGCGAGCGCCACAGTGCCGGTTGTAAGGTAAAATCAGGCACTACAGCGCCGGGTCGAGTCAATGCGCAGAGAATTTTATTTTCATGCACAGAAAGAAGGGAGTTGTAAAGAGCAATTAAGAACATAAATGTTCAACTAATGTATCACAATAACAAGTAATTAAAACCTTAGCTAAAGGTTGAATGTGGATTGAAAGACGAGTAATAGTAAACGTAAAATATTGTAAGCAATGAAACTGTTTAGTATACACGTAGAATGGACGTGCTTAGCATATACGTAAGTATATAACTTGGACATTAATATAGCGTAAGTGTAAATATGACATGTGAACGTCAGATAGCTATACTGCATGGCATGAACTGAATGAAATTCAATTTTTAGCAATAAAATCGCAAGTAAAGAAGGATAATAAACTCGAAGTATAACTTGAGTCTAATGAAATGAATGAATACTGTAGTAAGTAAAGTTAACGTAAAACACTTCACTGAATCAACAAATGTTATAAAAGATTTCGAGATCATGTTGAGCATATACAAGGGCATATGGCTTGAGCATTTACGAATGTTGTAATGAGCGTATGGCAAATGAACGTCAAAACGTTATAACAAGTAATAATAAACTTGAAAATTATTTCGAGTCTAATGACACAGACATGAGAAGTAAGAAGTGAAGTTAATATAAACCAATATTTGACATCAATTATGTGCTTAATAGGTATGTGTAGGAAATCGTAAATGTGTAGACTGTTTGACGGACAAATTAGCGTAAACTTATAGAAGAACGCTTTAGGCAAGTTTCCTAAACTTACTCTAATTTAATTGAGCAAGTGTTTACTTCATTTGATTTTGTTCTTATGAAGCCTATGAGATGTTTTAAAATAACATGAACACAACTCTTTTATGATTGTGTGAATTTCATGCTCATGCAAATCTTTTAGCATTTGTATAAGTATTCAAGCGATGTTCTGATAAACTGTTTAAGAAAATGTCGGCACCATTGTTCGGCTAGGCAAATGCTAAAACATTTTATGGATTTGTTAGTAAATCTTTTAAAATGTTATTTGTGAAAAGTTAATCTATCTAACGCCAATTGTTTTGGTATTGATTCAAAGGTAAGTTTGAACTTAAACAAACAAATGTTATGTATGAAAAGCTAAGTTATCTAATATCAATTGCTTTGGTATTAATTCAATGGTAGGTTTGAACTTAATCAAACAAATGTATTTAGTCGAGTTTTCGGCTGGCACGCATGGTGTCAAAATTTAAATATAAATACGTTTAACGGAAGAGTGTTGTACAACATAGGGTACTACATGTTGATTTCCTGGATGTACTCGTAAGTGATATCGGATTTATGGTCTTAACGACTATGTTATCCTTTTTAATGAAATAAAGGAAGAAGAAACAGAGTTTTAGTCCAACGACCATCTTATTCAAATGACCACTATGTCGTTTAAAAAAATGTTTTAGAGTGATGAAAAGTTTTAATATGGTTTATTCTGTGTATTATTCCAGCTTATTCGAAGTACTTCACAACTATTATTCAGTTGTCGAATGAAATCATATGATTCTTGACTTTGTTGTTGAAATGCTTTACTTGCTGGGCAATTTAATGCTCATCCTTGCTTAAACTATATTTTTTCAGTTAAGGACACTCGTTTGGAATAATTCATTAAGGATAGAAGAAGGAGAATGAAGATGGATAAAAGATCTTGTAATAGATTAAAATTACTATGTAATGTGAATTATTATGATGTAAGAACATGCAAGGTTACAGAAACTGGGATGGAACGAATATGATGTAAAAATATGGAATTTACATTCGTATCATTAAGTTGTTATGGTCATATTTATATGGATGTATGTGAATGTTGTGACACCCCCAAATCCGGGTACTTCATTCCCACAAGATTTGGTGTTCACGATTCATCACAAACATTATCTAATTACCCATACATAAGGAAAATAATAATATTAAACTTAATGAACAATCCTCCCATTAAAGGGTTACATCATCATAACTTAATCCCAGGTCATCTAACCTTTATTACATCATTTGCGGAATAATAAAAACATAATAATAAAAACATAATAATAATAATAATAATAATAATAATAATAATAATTAAGTCTTGTTACATAAACATTATCAAATAAAAGTAAACTATTCTTCATCACTTGTTCATTTTGCCTTTGCCCTTGCTAGTGGACTACTCATCAGGTTTCTCAATTTTAGCTGCAATGTTTTATGCAAGAGTGAGCAAACAATTGCCCATGAGAATAACAAGAGCAATAATAACATGAGAATAATCAATGAAAGCTGAATAATATAATCTCTTATGGAATCGGTCATCGATAATCCAAAACTAATAGTTCAATAGAAAACACGACTTTTGAGTCAAGATTGAAAAACAAGATCAAAAGTACATCTGAGGCTCACAAGAACATGGACTATGTCCTAGATTAACAAGTATCTCTACCGTAACCTTTATCAATCATATAAACTATATGGACCATCATTTCGTACTCCGGGGGATCAACCCTTCGTACAATGTATTGTGCACAATCATTTTAAAGCTATTGCGTAATATAATCCCCTATAATAGGGTTGTTCAACTCAAATTTGACATAAGAGTCCGCACCAAAGGAAGTTTGGTTTGGAATAGCTTTAACAGAAGTTCTAAGAATTTAGAAAGCTCATCAACAATGAACTAGTTTAATAAAAAAGGTTCGCCAGTCATACAATAGTTCGATAGCAACATAAGCTTGAATATAATCAAGGATGAAAAAAATAATAATTTATAATTGAATAAACATTGTATATCAATGTAGTGCTTACGAAAGAATTAGAAAGCCTCATTTGAAATCAAAGACTAGAACAGTTTAAGCTTTGAATAACAAGAAACAAGGAATTAGAACACTTGCTCATTAGAAGATTAGGGTTAGAGAACTTGCCTCATGCGTTAGCTATATAATTACAACTCACGTTCTCCAAATATCCTACATATATCATATGGAACTACAATACCAATTAGCGATATTACAACTAACATTATTAGTTTATTTTTCATTTTACTTAACTTAGTTAACTTAGCTAAGTTCATACTCTTTAACTTTAGTTAACCATAGTATCCACATACCATGAATATGGAAACCTTTACTAGCATATAACACAAGTATTAGCATTTAAACTATGTTACTATACTTTACGAACATTAAGATTAAGTTTCATATAACTTATTAATCCAAAATTCTTAAATCATCACTTGCGCAATTACAATGTGTTATTATGTCTTATAACATGTTTTACATCTCATTACAATCTTTCAATAAGCTTACATAAGCATTCCTAGAAGTTATACAATTAAAATCTCAGTACGGGGCCATTCTGCCAACAGGCGCTGCGGCGCCACCATTTGAATTGGGAACTGGCACTGCGACTTTGCTCAGGTGATGCGGCGCCCAAATACACTTAACAAGAAGTGCTGCAACTTTGTTCCGGCGCTGCGACGCCAAAATTACTCATGGAACAGGCGCTGCGGACGCCGCAATGCAGAAACTGATTCTACAGTTCGTGACGAGCACAGTTCCAAAGCTAAAAAACCCAAAAACTTCACTTAAACAACAAATTAAACATACACATATGATATGAACTTCACCAAAACAACATAATGCATATACATAACCATTATAATAGCTAAAACTACATAAACAACAAATTTAGAAGATTTAAAACCATGTTCATGCTAGTTTTTCCAAAATTTAACACATTTAGTGAGTAACCCCACCACAGATTCATTTCTCAACCAAATTGGTTCATTCATCTTACTTTCTCTTCATTTCTTAACTTATTAACACAAACAACTATCAATTTACAAATTCTAACATGATTTAACCATCAATTTTAGTCTCAAAGTAAGCCATAATATACATATTAACCAAAACTAAAATTTTATTTTCTTAAACATGTTTTCATGAATTTAATTTCTGAAAAACCAATTACCAACAACATAAAGCGAATTCTACCAACTCATCATCATATACAACCAATTCCTTAACAATTTAACCATATAAATCCAGTTTCAAGAAAAACTTAAGAACACATAAACTAGAAGTTTGAAGTTAGTTTATTTACCTTTATTCTTGTTTAGACTTAGCAAAGATGATTAAAATAGCTTGCTTAATCCTCTTTTTCCCTTTGATTCTTAGAATTTCTCCTTCTCAATTTCACAATACTCTCAATTTCTCTCTTTCTCTCTGTTCTTTAGACTTAGCCAAATAAAACAATACGTAAAGTAAACTGATAATACATAATGCGTAAACTTAACTTCTATCAGTTAAACAAAACTAAAAGCCTTACCAGTTATAATATGCCAAAGGTCATAAGGCCTTGTTTGACAAACCAACCTAAACTCCTTTTAAATTATTTTAATCCTTTTCTTATTATATGATACAAAAAAAATATCACACTTTAAATAATCAAATTCTAATATTTGGATTCAATTAAATTAAACTCGATTCCTTATTATTATAATTATAATTTCTATTACTATAATTTTAATTTCCATTTAGCTCAAACATAATAATAATTTTTTATTTAATAACTCATTAGTCTCTAATTTAATTATTCAATTAAATTAGACTATTACCATCCCACTAGCGTAATAAAATACACACTAATTATAAAATTATTTAACTTCAATTTAATTAATATTATCACACTTAATTAAATTATTGCACAATAATTTCCATCAAATATTTATTTTATTCAATAAATAAACCAACTAAAATATTTAATTCGATAAATATTTTAATTAATTACAAAATTCTCGATCGTTACACCCTTCTTTCCTTAAAAGGATTCTGTCCCCAGAATCACAACACAATTAAACACATCTATTACATTCTCTCCTCCTTACAAGGATTCTTTCCCCATAATCAAAATATATAGATTAAACAAATAACTCAGGATAGTTTTCCATTATTTTGTCTTCGAGTTCTCACGTAGCTTCTTCAACGTTGTGGTTCCTCCAAATTACCTTAGCAGAAGGTATTACTTTATTCCTGCGAACTTGTTCTTTCCTGTTAACTATCTGAATAGGAACTTCTTCGTAGCACAGATCCTTCTCAACTTGCAGGGTTCATATTCTATAACATGCTTATAATTCAGTTTGTACGGCCGTAGCACCGAAACATAGAAAACATTGTGAATATGCTCTAGTTCTGGAGGTAAAGCCACCTCATAAGCCACTTCACCTATTCTTCTCAAAACCTCGAAAGGTCCAATAAACCTTAGGCTCAGCTTTCCCTTCTTGCCGAATCTTATCTTTCCCTTCCAGGGAAATACTTTCAGGAAAACAAAACTTTCGACATCAAATTCTCGTTTCTGTCGGTGCTGATCCGCGTACTTCCTTTGCCTGTCTTGAGCAGCTAACAATCTAGCCCTGATCACCTTGACGATTTCGGTAGTCTGTTATACTAGTTCCGGGCCTAGCAGTTGTCTTTCACCAACTTCATCCCAGCATAGTGGAGTTCTGCACTTTCTTTTGTACAACGCTTTGAAAGGCAGCATGCCAATACTCGCGTGATAACTGTTGTTGTAGGCTAACTTAACTAAAGGTTAATGGTCGTCCCAATTCCCTTTGATATCTATGATACAAGCTCTTAGCATATCCTCCAATGTCTGGATTGTCCTTTCGCTTTAGCCATCGGTTTGAGGATGAAATGTCGTGCTCATTCTCAACTGTCTTCCCATGCGTTCTTGAAGACTCTTCCAAAAGTTTAATGTAAAACGCGGATCACGATCTGATACAATTGACACCTGAACACCGTGCCTTGAAACGATCTCTTTGATATACAATTTTGCCAACTAATCTAGATTAAATCTAATTTTGATCGGTAAGAAATGTGCTGAGTCGGTAACCCTTCCACGAAGTCAATTTTGATATGCTCCCACTTCCATTCTTGTATTTCCAACGGCTACAATAACCTGCTTGGCCTCTGATGTTCAGCTTTAAACTTCTGACATGTTAAGTATTTTGCAACACACTCAACGACCTCTCTTTTCATATCCGACCACCAAAAATTTTGTTGAAGATCCTGGTACATTTTCGTACTCCTCGGGTGAATTGAACATCTCGAGCTATGAGCCTCACTCAAAATTTCACCTCTGACTTCTTGTACTGGCAGAACCCAAATTCTTCCCTCAAATCTTAACAATACTTCATTATCGATTTTGAATTTTAGCTCTTCACTATCAGACACCTTTTTCCTAATATTTTCGTACTCCTCATCCTAAAGTTGGGCTTCTTTCTCTTTGTCCACTAAGGTTGGACGGGTCTCCATCTGGAATAATTTTTTCTCCGACTCTCTCGGATATTTTACCTTAAAATCTAATTTTGTTATTTCTGAGATTAGCTCCTCCTGAGCAGTTAACAATAACAACTTCTCTCGACCCTTCCTACTAAATACGTCGGCAACCACATTCGCTTTACCCGGATGGTAAAGAATCTCACAGTCGTAGTCCTTTATCTGTTTCAACCATCACCTCTGACGCATATTCAGATCATTCTGTGTGAAAATATATTTTAGACTCTTATGGTCCATATATATATATATCTTACACTTCTCTCCATAGAGATATTGCATCTAGATCTTCAAAGCAAACACTACTGTCACTAACTCTAAGTCATGGGTCGGATACCCTTTTTCATAGTCCTTCAATTGTCGTGATGCATACGCAATGACCTTGCCGTTTTGCATAAGCACACAACCTAGTCTTTTATGCGATGCCTAGCTATACACTACAAAATTCCCTATATCATCAGGAAATTATAACGCAGGTGCTGAACTTAATCTTTTCTTTAACTCTTGGAAGCTTATTTCACATTTCTCCGACCAAACAAATTTCACCGTCTTTCCTTTTAAATTCATTAACGGAGTGACTATCTTAGAGAAATCCTAAATAAAACATCTATAGTAGCATGCCAATCCCAAGAAACTTCTTACTTCTGACAGGGTCTTCGGTTGATTCTAATTTAACATAACTTCGACCTTCAATGGATCCACCGAAATCTCGTCCTTGTTAATTGTATGCCCAAGAAATTGAACACGCTCCAACTAGAATTCACATTTCAAAAATTTTGCGTACAACTTCTCTCTCCTTAGCGCCTCCAATGTTACCCTTAAGTGTTCTATATGTTCCTCTTGGGTTTTAAAATAGACCAAGATATCATCGATAAATACTACCACAAACTTATCCAAGAATGGCTTAAATACCCTATTTATTAGGTCCATAAATGCTACAGGTGCATTGGTTAAACCAAATGACATCACCAGAAACTCGTAATAACCATATCGAGTCCTGAATGCCGTCTTTGGTACATCTTCCTTCCTCACCTTCAACTGGTGGTAACCACATTCTCAAATCTATTTTTGAAAAGTACTTAGATCCTTTCAACTGATCAAATAAATCATCGATTCTTGGCAACGGGTATCTAGTCTTGATAGTGATCTTATTTAATTCTTTATAATCAATGCAGAGGCGCATTGACTCATCCTTCTTCTTAACAAATAACATCGGTGCTCCCCACGATGATACGCTCAGCTGAATATACTTCTTATCCAATAACTCCTGCAACTGCACCATTAACTCCTTTATCTCCACCGGAGCCATTCAGTACGAGGCTTTTTATATAGGAGAAGTCCTCGACGATAAGTCGATCACGAATTCAATCTCCTTATCTGGTAGAAGCTCTGGAAAATTATCTGAAAACACGTCCACAAAGTCTAACAACTGGTATCTCTTCTAGATTTGCACCCACCTTCCGAGTATCGACTATGTAGGCTAAGTATCCTACACATCCTTGTCTTAACAATTTCCTGGCATGCATCATCATCTGACAACTCGATTTTCTAGGCGACTTGCTGCCATAAAACACTACCTTTGATGGAGTCATAAGGTTTACACACTTCTTTTGGCAATCAATTATCGCCCCATGGTTAAACAACCAATCCATGCCCAAAATGATATCAAACTCCCCAAGTTTAATTGGAATTAAGTCTATCGACGTTACATGCCCCTTAATATCTACCCGATAATTCTTGTGTACAAACTTAACAAGAATCACCTCCCTATTCTCAATTTCTATATTCAAAGGATTGTCTAACTCTTCTTGAGGCAAAACTAACTTCTTATCAAAATCACCGGATATAAATGAACAAGTAGCACCCGAATCAAATAATACGTAAGCATTTATACCATTGATTGAAATGATACCTGACACCACATCTTTTGACAGTACAACATCCTGCACGGTCATGTTGAAAGTCCTGGCAGTTGGTTGATTCGATGGCGTTGGTCCGGTGATAGTCAAAGTGCCCCCACTTCTATTTCCCCTTCCCCCACTTGATCCTCCCGCTTCCTTCTTGGGATAATCACGTGCCAAATGGTCCTTCGATCCACAGGTGAAACAAACTCCCTTCTTTGGGCTGAAATAATTTGGCGCAATGTGGCCCTTCTGAACACAGTTAAAATAAACTCTTTACCTCTTAGACAAACACCCGTATGATTCTTTTCGCAGGTAGCATAAGCCTCAATCTTCCTCTTCTGATTTCCCTGCTGATTCGTAGAAGTAATACTGTCATTCCATTTTCATTTTTGATTACCGCCACCATAGCAACCACTTTCTTTGTTCTCACTTTCATTCTTCTTCTTCTTCTTCTTCTTCTTCTTCTTCTGCTCCTGATTATACTTCGTCAGCGCATCACTTCCTCCCTCAGCTATAATCGCTTTTTCTAAGATCGCAAATTAATTCAACTGGAACATCGAGACTCGACTATAAAGTCAGGGCTTTAGTCCCTGTTCGAATCTCCTCGCCTTCCTCTCGTCTGTGTTGACTTGGTACGACGGAAACCTCCCCTAATTCATTAAACTTCGTGGCGTACTCAGGCACCATCATCGTTCCTTGCTTCAGCTCCAGGAATTGAACCTCCATTTGATTTTGTGAACTTGGAGGGAAATATATCTCGAAGAACATCTCTTTAAACCTATCCCATGGAATTATTCCCTAGCCCCCTCTGCACTTATTCGCCTGCCACCAGTAACTAGCTTCTACCTTCAGCATGAACGTCGCGAAAGCAGTCTTTTGGTTATCACCAACCCTAGCAACATCAAAGACCTTTTCCATTTCCATGATCCAAGTTTGGGCTTCAATCGGATTCATCCCTTAAAATTCTGGTGGTCCTATGGCTTTAAAGTCCTTGAAAGTCATAGCCTGATTTTGAGGTTGATTTTGAAACGTTTTTGTCAGTAAGTTCACCAACTGCTGTACTGGATTAGCATTGGCTTCATTGTTGTTATTTGTAGACCCCTCGGGGGTTTGCTGACGTCGTTGTCTTCTTCTTGGCGGCATCTTTATGTTTAAAGAATTCGTGTTACTAGATCATTAATTAATTATTTAAACATTTAAGACTTAACTTAAACATTTTTAAATAACACATAACACATAACATTTCCAATAAACTCACGTGTTTTATTCATATCTGCTTATAAAACACATTATAAATAGCATCATAGTTATTTACATCATCTATCCTGAAAATAATAAAATTTCAGGATTACATCATCATATCCCATTATTTATCTCAAAATCTGGGATTTACATCTTTATTAACTCTCTTAGCTATTAACATATTATATTATTAGTTTTATATCCTACTAAGACATTCCACGCCGCACAACTTCACTTCGCTTCTGCTCCAGGATGCGAATCATCGTCTTACGATCCATCATGTACCATGATAAATCTTAAAACTGGATTGGATAGTAGAAGACTCAATCCTGAGATCTATCAATCACTGTATGGAAAGAATAGTCCATTTCATCTATTTTAGCCTTCTTTTCCCGAACCTCGCCTTCAACAAGATCCGAACGTTGAAAAGCCTTTAATCAAGCGTTCTCAGCTCTCATCCGCTTAGCTGAATCCTCCCTCAGATCATCTTGCACGTTTTCAACCTCAGCCAATACCTGCTCTCTGTGAAATTCTGATTGAGCAAACTTCTGCTCCACCTCTGCAAGACGTGCAGTGAGATCCTCAATCGTCTCATCTTTCTTCTCCAACGCAGCATGCTGCTGTTCACCTTGTCCTTCCAGCTCCTCTATCCTATCATGTAACTCTATGTTACGGTCGTACACCTTATCAAACATCTCAGAACCTAATGAGGAAAGTGGTATCTCCATAGGATCCTCCTCCTCCTCCTCTTCTTCTTCCATTTTCTCCTTAGACTTCGGATCAAACTCAGGCTCATGCTCTTGACCTACCTCAATAACCAGAGGGAATGGCTCCCTCGGTACTTACTACTCCCAAACTGTGTAAATGTCTCGGGGCTCCTCCTCCCTAGGCACTCAGGGCTCCTCTTCCCTAACCTGGCTGGGTCCTCCAACATGAGTCATCCTGACAACAAAGTTTTAAGTTTAATTACTAATCGTTACTACTTGCGAGCACATAAGTTATTAACACATAATCACATAAAGTTTTTTGATTATTTATCTTCAATGAATTTCCTTAATTCATTCCTTAGAACTCGATAAGAGTTTATCACCACTATGTTTTTGATCTCCTATAAGGCTATTTTCTAAGGTTTCCCCACCTAAGGTTCATAACCTAAAGCTCAGATACCAACTTGTGACACCCCCAAATCTGGATACTTCATTCCCACAAGATTTGGTGTTCAAGATCCATCACAAACATTATCTAACTACTATAGACACTCGAAATTTTGCTTTCTTTGTACTAACCTTGCAAAAGGGCAAAAGCATAATCTTACCTCGGAGACAACCCCGAGAGTGATGCAAAGGACCAATGACGTCTGAACATATCACGAATCGAGCGAAGATCGACGAGCTGAGACAGTGCTCACCGAAAACCACCTCAGCAAACCTCGAACGGCGGGCCATCAAAGATAAGCCAGCTAACTGATATCTGGACCTGGAAGATAGCTCGACTACGAGTATTGACTTCCCGAACCCTAATTCAGTCAGACTCGATCTTATCCCATTGCATTCCTCAAAGACTGTCCGAAAGGTCGAGCTGCGTAGGTCAACTTCTGCCGAACCAGGACCAAAGGAGTACCTATCGAGAGTGTGGGGCCCACCTAGCCTAGCCGCATCCATACATGCGACTGGCCGCATGTATGTATGCGGCTTTCTTGGGCAGGTTAAAACACCCACACTAGTTCATTTGTAAAGGGAGAGATAGAATTTTTAGAGAGAGAAAAGATATTCTAGAGAGAGAGGCTCAGGTGGAACTTGTTTATACCAACTGGAAGCTTAATCATCTTATCTAGTACCTACTTGAAGCCCCAGGAGTGTTCCACGTTGGCCATGGGGTTAAAACGCTTGTTCATGCGTCCCCCAAGGTGAAACAACGCACTTTCTAGCTTCGTTCTTTGTAAATGTTGTTCAAATACTAGATTAATGATATATCTGGTTTGAATATAGTTAAACTTGTCGTATTTTAAGTATATTGTGTAATAGTTGGTAGATATTACGTTTCTATCGGTTATATTGTGCTTATTACGTTGTAAATTAACTTCGGAGGCTAGATCTACCTAGATCTAAGCCGAATCTAGCCTTTGAGAGGTTATTAAGCATGAAGCTTTAACCCGTGTGCTAGATTGGCTTAGATTCATGGTAGATCTACGTATTTATTTCTTTAAATGGTCCTGGTTACCCCGTATAACCCTAAATCTATATTTTGAGGCGAAAGGGGTCCGAAATGGCTTAAAACGGTGATTTCAACCGATGAAATCACCTAATATCAAAGCCGAGGACATTGTATATATGTAATCCCGCACAAATAATATGAGCCTAGGAATCCCGGTGTTGAGATCCCCGAATGGATTCGACTTTATTCCCATGATGGACCGGTTTTTATGTTGTAATGTTTTAATAGCGTAAATATCATTGTATATGTAATATTTGGATCTTGAAAACAAGCTCGAGGGGTTAGTCCCGAGAAGTCGGATTCAAGATCCCGTGATAGTGAAAGCCTTAATTGCAGGAGATCGGTTCATCGAGATGGCTTACATACCTGATGACGATCCGACCCTTTTTAACGCTTTTGCATGCATATCATCAAAATGATTTCTAATAAAATCGTAAAGAGCTTTCAATCATAATAAAGCGATTTGGGGTAGATCACGTAATAAACGTAAAGAATAAAAGGAAGTATCGAAGTCCTTGATTCCTAGTCGGGTAAAGGAATTGAAAATCTTACTTTCTAAAACCTCATTTCAATTCATATATCTTGTTAAAAATGAACTTTTTATCAAATCAAATTCTTCGTACCTAGGCGCAAAAGAGGTACAACACTACTTTTAAGTCACCCAAAATAAAGACTTAGAAAAAACTAATAAAGCTTTGGAAATAAAACACGTACACATACATAAACACACACACACACACACACTTTATGCATAGAAAATCAATAAGATGCGATACCGTGCTTGCACGAGAGTCGGGGGGTGCCTAACACCTTCCCTCCGCTTAACCTAGCCCCTGAATTCCACGAATCTTGGGTTTCAAGACCAATCTTTTGGAGTCACGCATTGGACCATCCTGCGAAAAAACCATTAAAACTCGGATGAGTTGGTACATCCATTTAAACTATACCAATTGGCAACTCTGTCTCATTGGGTCCAATCAGTCAAAATAAAATCAATCTTTTCAAAATCGTCGACACTTATGTCGTTACAAATTTCCTAAAAATTCACCCTTTAAAAGGAATCACCAAAGACATAGCGAAAGCGAAAGGGTAGAATAATATCAATTTAGGAAATATGGGAATTCCTCTCTTTTTCCCCCGGATAAGGGAGGAAGGGAAACAAAACCAAAGAAAAAGACTTCTCTTTCAACAAAAAGAAGCATGATTTTTTTCCCGGCGTCGACAGGTGGCGACTCCGCTGGGGATTAAAGAGAGCTTAAGCCGCGTTCAATCTTTTTGATTTTCATGTTGCATGTGCATCTTGTGTGAATGATTTTTATGTGGCATAATTGTCTCGATCTTTAAGCATTTTTGTATTAGTGCCTTGCACAATATATTAGTGCTTTGCACAATGTCATCATATTACATGCGGTGAGGTCGTGAATGTATGTAAATGTATGTTGTGTGGTACCTCCATTAGGAGGCAATCCCGTTGGTTGTTTATTACTGGACTCCTCTAGGTGTTTCTATTGTGAGGATCAGGAAAGGCACCACTCAGATCCGCTCCAATTAAAAAATGGATGTTTTCATCAAGTAAATTGCGAAGATCTGGGGACCAATTTCAAACAGCCCGTAAGAGTAACCCTAAGATAGGTCAGCCTCTAATAAACCAAACGCGCGGTGTGCTTCTTCATGCCCTATTTAATCATCCGCGTATATAAATGGCAATCATCTGAAACTGTCATACATACATCTTTCTATCATGTCATCAATTCGACTAACCTGTTGTGTTGTAGGAAAATATTAAAAAAAACCATTAAACTGATGCATAGCATATCATGCATCCCTGTCCACCAATATCCAGTCTAAACAATATATCATTTTTTGTGCAGATTGGTCCTAGAACTCGATTCTGAGCCAAGAAGGCCCGTTCACCACCGTTCAAGATGGCTGAAGGGAGTTCATCTGAACATATCCCTGTATCTCGGGATGAATTTGAGTAGTTTAAGAAATAAATGGCCGAGATGACGACCCTGTTAAAAGAACAGTGCAAAGCATCTTAGGAATCTAAGCACAAGAGTCAGACTGAACCCTCTATGCAAGGAGACATGAAAATACCCAAAAAGGAAGGTGATACCCAAATGTCCACACCTATCTCTGCCCTCGATGTTGAAGTACTCAAGGAGGCCCCGATCCAGAAGATGACACTGGAAATCATAGACCTCCGGGAGGACAAAGACACTGGAGACATTAGGAAGAAAGTTAGACAAATGGAGGACTGCTATCCGATTTATGAAAGGGACAGGATCCCATAGGAGCGTAAATTATTTGGATCTGTATATTTTCCCAAAGGCGAGATACCCGAATAAGTTTTAAGTCCCCGAGTTCAAGAAATATAACTGACTGGGAGATCCATACACTCACTTAAAAGTCTACATAGGTGAACTTGGAACTTATGCCTAGGATGAAAACCTCAGAATGCAACTGTTTCAGAACAGCCTTACCGGTGAAGCCCGAACGTGGTACGCGCAGATAGACAATTCCAAAGTTAGGGATTGGGAAGATTTGGCCCATGCTTTTCTTAACCACTACAGTTTCCAATCTCAGATGGCACCTGATCATTATCAGGTTACCAAAGTCAAGAAACTGAGCAATGAATCGTTCAGAGAATATGCACAACGGTGGAGGCGAATGGCGGCCCAAGTCAACCCACCAATGGATGAAGGTGAAATGGTGACAACCTTCATTGATATAAAAGAAGCCCCTTTCTATGAGAGAGTCCTCGCCGAGTTAGGAAAATCCTTCTCCGAAATGATCAAACACGGGAAAATGGCGGAAATGGGTTTGAAGTCTTGAAAAATTAAAGACCTCACTGCTTTGGAAGCCGTGGCCGAGCACATACAGTCAGAAAGTTATGCCAGCACTCCCAAAAGAGTATCGAAGAGAAAGGAAGAAAATGTCTCTTTAATATTGCAGGGACAATTTGCTAACAAGAGTCCTAACTCACCTATCCAGAGGCAGAACTCTCATCCAGCGAATTCTCGAATTTTTACAACAGTGAAATTTGGGGAAAACAAGCGAAGAAGGATATTCACTCCTTTAGGAGACTCCTTGGAGAATATTTAGCACTACTGATCGCCCAGAAGAAGATTGTTGAGCTCGCTCCACCTTCAATCCAAACGAAAGGCAATTCGATTCCAGCAAGAAATGTGTCTACCATTCCAACTCACCAGGGCCTGATACTCAAGAATGTTGGACATTAAAGCACAAAATTCAAAATTTGATTGACAGCGGGGAGATTATAGTCAAAGTGTCCGAGCAGCCGAATGTCAACAACAACCCTCTGCCTCAGCATACGGAGGAAGGAGTCAACATGATCAGTGCCGGAAGCAAGGAAAACCACAAATACCTGAGGAAGATGGGAGAGTTACCCTCTGCACATGACCTTGCAATTTGGGGATACCCTGAAGAAAAATATGGGGTAGAACAAGACTTGGCTTCAATCAAGGCGCAAGTTGATCAGTTGGCAGAATTGGTTGTATACCAACACCAGTTGACTCGACTGCTAATAGACCAGGTCCTACTAAGGCCAACAGACCCCATATATGTCCAAGATATTTCAACCTCTAGAAGGGATCGGATTCGCTGCCAGGAGCAGAACAATATGGATCGAAAAGATGGCTCGAGAAGCTAGACTGTAGAGCCGACGAGAATTTACCGCCAAACGAAAATTCGCCCCTTTGAGGCAATCCGGGGAGGAAATTCTCTGCACCTTGATCGAGGAGGGGAAGATCACGGAATTTCTTCCACCCCCAGATCCGCGATCGAAGTGTTTCAATCCTTCTAGATCATGCCTCTACCATTCAAATGCTCCTAGACATGCCACGGAGGAATGTTGGGCCCTGCTCCATTTAATCCAGAACTTGATTAAATCAAAAGAACTGGAATTAATGAACAAAGCTGAGAACTTCTCTGAGGAAGAGAGAAACTACCCTCGAGGATCGAGGAATTTGGAGGGTATAGTAGCGATTATCCTTTGCATGGAAGGAACGTCTGGCGGACCCATAACCATCAAAGGAATATCTGAGCAGAGAAGCAAAGCCACTCTCGAGATACCAGCGCCGAAACCCCTGATGTTGGCTCCTTGGTCAGCAACTCCCAATTCTTAGCCTGAAGAAGGTACCGTGGAATTACGGAGAGGGTATAAAATTGGCACCTGACTGTACCGCCATCATACCTAGGGAGAATCCATTTTACCTCCTGGGACGTTTGGCGAAACTGATAACCAAGGTATTAGGGGAAGGTATCGACCTGAAAGATCGCAGATTTCCTCCATAAGATGGGGCACGGGGAAGCGAGGACGGTGAAGCAGTCGGAAGCTGAACCTCATCAAATCTCCATCCTGGATTTGGTATTAGATTCAGACGACCATCGTCAAATTCTGATCCAAGTATTGGAGAAAGCACACTTACCCAAGACTATCGATACTGAGAAATTTCAGCACCTGATCAGCCATGTACTGGACAGTAATGTGATATCATTCACCGACAACGATATACTAGCCGAAGGAATTGGGCATCATAAACCATTGCATATCACTGTCGTTTCATTAGGATATGTGGTAGGTGGCGTGCTAATCGACATAGGATCATCCTTAAACATCTCTCCATAGAATACTCTGGAAAAGATGAAGATCAACCCAAACCGAATTCGGGAAAGCCATGTAGTGGTACGAGCTTTCGATGGATTAAGAAGGGATACCATGAGGAAGATTGAGCTTCATGTGGAAATTGACCCTTTCACTTTCAACATACCTTTCCAAATCTTGATGATCACTACCAGGTATAATCTGTTATTGGGGCGACCATAGGATCCACATGGCTGGCGAGGTTCCCTCAACTCTTCATCAACAATTAAAATATATCGTCAACGATAATCTGGTGACTAGTCAGTGCAGAACCTGATTATCCTGTTCATGATCTGGGAGATATGCCCTTGATCGATGTGAATGAAGGTGTCGAGCCCGCCAGTTTTCAAGCTTTCGAAATAAGTAATTCCGCGATATAACTCTGTGGGGGCGCCGGTCTTAATTCCCCAGATATCTCTAGAGGTGATGGCAGTTGGCCAAGAGATGCTTTCCCGAGGACATTGACTAGGCCGAGAATTGGGGACAAAAGGCCAAGGAATCAGGAACCCAATCCGTATAACCACGCAGTTGGGAAAGGCTGGATTAGGATATTCTGGTGGATCCAAACATCATAATTCTCACAAGCACAAGCCAGTTAATCATCTGATTCACCTCAAGCCAAACCTTAGTGAAGCTGGATTTAAAGAACCATTAAAGAAGATCCCCGTTGTTATCTCAAGTCTTCGGATTCCTAAAGTCAATCAGAGCAGACATCAGCAGGTTGGGGATGAAAAGCCTTTCAAGGATGTGGCCCGGAAGGCCAAAGATAAGAAGTTTCTGGAGGAGATTCAGTTGCAATTCATGAGCAGCTTTTGCCTTTCTGAAGAGGACCTGAAAAAGTCCAACGGGGCAGATCTGTCAAGTGATTAACCCATCCTCCCGGTCCTTAACTAGGAAATATAAACATCCCGAACGAGGATCCAGGGACCAGTTTCAAACTAGTTATGGCCATCTTGGAAGACGACGACTCCAGTAGCACGTCTATCTCAGCGACTCCCCAGGATCTCTTGACCAGTAATTCGACGATCACCCTCAGATCGTCCTGAAAAGGGTAAAAACCAGGTAGTGACCGCTGACAGGGAGCTCTACCTCTATCTATATTTATGTTTATTTTATTTCATCTGTAGCTTGTTATTGCTTGTTGTCATATTAACTGATGAATCTTTTTGTAATTGACGACTACTTGTATATATTTAGCAATCAAGTTTTGTCTCAGGTTACCAAATTTGCGTATTTCTAGCCACGTCCATGACTTGCCAAATTTGAGTAATGATTACAATTTCGATATAGAATTGGACTTTGACTTGATGGGAATCGAGCAAGAGGAGGGGGATGATGATGAGGTGCCCGAGGAAATCAAAGCATGGGTCGAAGATAAACCTAAACCCAACCTTGATGAAACCACCACCATAAATATCGGAACCCTGACACTCCTAAAGAAATACAGATCGGAACCAACCTTCCCTCTAACCAAGAAAAAGAACTATTACAACTCTTAACCCAATTCAAGGATGTTTTTGCCTGGTCTCATGAAGACATGATAGGTCTATCCACCGATATAGTTGTCCATCGACTACTAATTAAAGAAAGGTTCAAACCAGTCAAGCAAAGACCGAGAAGGTTGAAACCAGAATGGAGCCTGAAGGTCAAAGAAGAAATTATCAAACAGTTCAAAGCGGGAATCATTATGGTGTCAACGTACCCTGAATGGTTGTCCAATGTAGTCCCAGTGCCGAAATCTGGGGGAAAGGTGCGAGTATGTGTAGATTATCGAGATCTCAACAAAGCCAGCCTTAAAGATGACTTCCCAGTGCCGTTCATCCACGTATTAATCAACAACACTACACAGTTCGAGATGTATTCTTTCGCTGATTGCTTTGCTGGAGATCACCAGATTATGGTTGTTAAAGAAGATAGGGAAAAGACCGCCTTCATTATCCCTTGTGGAACCTTCTATTATCGAAGACTAGTATTTGGCCTTACCAATGCTGGTGCTACTTATCAAAGGGCTATGATGACCTTATTCCACGATATGATGCACAAAGAAACCAAAGTGTATGTGGATGAATTCATCGTAAAGTCTTGACAGGTTGATGACCATTGCACCCATATTCAAAAGTTATTTGAACGACTCCGCAAGTTTAATTTGAAGTTAAACCCAGCGAAATGTGCTTTTGGGTGTGAAATCCGGTAAACTGCTGGGATTTCTCGTGAGCAACCGAGGCATTGAATTGGATCCTGCTAAGATCAAAGCCATCACGGAAATGCCTGAGCCGAAGACCAAAAAGGAAATCCAAGGTTTCCTGGGAAGAATAAACTTCATCAGCCGGTTCATATCGCAATTGAAAGCAACCTGTGAACCCATTTTCAAATTATTAAGGAAAAACTCTTAAGGGAAAATGAAATAAAGACTGCCGAAAAGTGTTCCATATCATACAGAAGAGGTTGATTGAAGAGCCTATCTTGGTACCCCCAAGGGATGGAATTTCATTGTTCATGTATATCTCAGTCAACTCCATTGCTATGGGTTGCCTACTGGGGCAAAAGGATGATATGGGGAAAGAAAGGGTGATTTATTATCTTAGTAAACGCTTCAGATGTGGAGAGCAGAAATATACCCTGATAAAAATAACCTGCTGTGAATTAGCTTGGGCAACTACGAGGTTACAGCATTGCCTATGTGACACCCCCAAATCCAGGTACTTCAATTTCCACGGAACTTGGTGTTCACTGTACAAATATCATCTATCTATCTACCCATAGTAAATGCAAACCATGAAATAAATAGAAATAATCCTCCCCTTATGGGGTTACAACATCTGAAAATAAATACATCAATCCCAGGTCGTACTTAACCTTAAATCTCAAATGCGGAAATATAAATAATTAAATAAGTCTTACACAACTTTAACATAAGTCTGAAACATAACAATTAAAATAAACAACAAGTCTTCATCACTTGTTGACTTTGCCTTTGCCTTTGCTAGTAGAAGGCTCGTCGGACCTTTCGTTCTTAACTGCAATGTTATTATTACGCAAGAGTGAGCACGATTGCCCACAAGTATAATAATATGACAACAATATAATAACATGCGAGTAAATCAAAGACATCTGAATAAAGAAATTCAACTTCTGACTCGAGGATAAATAATAGGAATCAAAAGAACATCTGAGGGTCATAAGACCTTGAACTATGTCCTAGGTTGTAAAGTGTTTATGCTTTAAACCTTTAACAGTCATAAGACTATGGACTCTACTTCTCGTACTTAGGGGGATCGGCCCTTAGTACCATACTGTGCACAATATCTCAACGCTAAAGCGTAAATAATCCCCTTTACAGGGTTGTTCATCTCAGTTTTGACATCAGAGTCCGCACCAAAGGAAGTTTGGTTTGGATAAGCTCAATAAGTATTCTAGAATTTGAAGCGTTCATCAACTATGGACTAGTCGAATCGATAAGGGTTCACTAGTCCTGTAAGATTTAATAATAACATCGATATTCAACTTGAACAATAATTCTCAAGAGTATACAATCGAATAAGTATTGTATAATATTTAAAGGAATAACAATATCTCATATGAAAATCTTAACTTGAATAAACAAGGATAAGAACTTGCTCGATGTAAAAGTAAAGTTTGAGTTTAGGAAACTTGCAAAATATAGAACAAGTTTAAGGATAGGAAACTTGCCTCTTGCACAAGCTACAATTATAATTCACGTTCTTTATTAAATCCTACATATCAATACGTTCACAATACACATTAATCAATAACTCGATATACGTATCGAATCACACACATCGGTCTTGAGCACGTTATTGGACTATACAATTAACGAATCAAGTCATGTAATTAACTTATTAATTACTCACGTAATATAAGTTATTAACCTCTTATTATATGTTTAATCATGTCTTCATGTTTATTACATTAGGTTACAATTACATTTCCTGGACTTGAACAATTAAAATCTCATTTTTGGGCAAAATTGCCAAGTGGCGCTGCAGCTCCACCATTTGAACTAAAAATGGCGCTGCAGCTCCACTGGCGCTGCAGCCCCAATCTTGGCGCTGCAGCTCCACTGGCGCTGCGGCCCCAATCTTGGCGCTGCAGCTCCACTGGCGCTGCAGCCCCAATCTTAGGCTTAAAGTTGGCGCTGCAGCTCCAAACGCCATTTTCAGAATCTGCAGTTCACGAATAACAGAGAACCAGGCCCAGAGTAAATGCTACCACAACCATTTAATTGCTACCCATGAAGTATGGACTTCATAGAAACACTATACAATATTTCTAGCATGATCTTAGCATTCTAAATCACTTAATTACACAAGTTATAGCAATCAAATTCACTGTTTTTCATACTTTATCATGTTTTGAAGGAAAATCACGAAATTTAACTTTACGGATTCGTTATAACACCGAATCCGTTCGTTTAACTTCCGTTTTGTTCGTATAAACGTGTACAATCATATGTAAGTGCTAATTCAAAGTTAAATCATCGATTCATAGTATAAAAATTGTACATAAGGGCTGTATGGCCATATATACAACTTTTCTACTCTATGACTTTTGTAAAAATCAAATCAAGTATAATTGTATGAAATTTATCACATTAAATCATGCATACATGGTATAAAACATGTTATGATCATATAATAATACATATAAAATCATATCATGCATTAATCATCAAATTAGTCATTCACAGAGAACTTTTTAAGAATACGTTAATGGAAACTGTAAGAACTTGAATTTAAAAACGTAGGAGAAGAATTACCCTTGCTAGTTAGTGATGATGATGCAACTAAATTCTTCAATCTCTTCTCTAACTAATTCTCGAGTCTTTTCTCTCAATTTCTCTCTTTTTCTCTCTGGAACTTAGTGTCTTACAAATTAATTATATGAACTGATATGCATATGTAAATTAATATATTATACGCGTAATTAGAAGTCGTGGGTTATGGGTCGTCAGTTAATCCCATAATGGGTTAACTGGCTCCAACCCCCACTAGGGCTTAGTTTGTTTGTCCCTTATTCCTCCTTTCCATTTAATTTAATTAACTTACTATTATATAATTAATTAACGTCACACCCAATTAAATCAAATAATGCTATTTAAATTAATTAAATAAAATAGCATAAATCTACATTAAATCACATAGTCACATAATTAAAATTCTTATTTATTAATTATGTCTAATCATAAATCTCTAATTAATTATTAAATTAATTAGAATAACATTATGCTTATTAATTATTATATTAATCAAATAAGCTCAATTAAATACATACTTTGAATATAAAAAATTCACCACATTAATTTAACTAATGTGACACATATAATTAAATTACTCTACCACAAATTCATCAATTAATTATTTAACTCAATAATTAAATCATCGAAAAATATTTATTTAATTCAATAAATATTCAAAATAAATTACAAAAATCTTGTTTGTCACAGCCTACACGGCCATACCACTAATCTCGTCTCGAGGATGAATCCTTTGAAATACATCTTCAACAAGCCGATTTTGAACTGCCGTTTATCCAAGTGGCAGTTAATCCTACAACAGTTCGACATCATCTATGTAACCCAAAAGTCCATTAAAGGGCAAGGGATTGTAGATCACCTGTCGGCTGCACCAGCAGGGGGTTTTGAGCCTTTGGAAATGTATTTCCTGAAGGAGGAAGTAATGACTGTTCAACTAATCGATAGGAAGGATCAAGGTCAATTCTAGAAAATGTATTTTGACGACGCATCAAACGCTGAAGGCGCTGGAGCCAGGGCAGTCTTGGTATCTATTACGAGAGATTAATACCCCGTGGCAACCAAGTTGCATTTCAACAACTCCAACAATATCGCAGAATATGAAGGGTGCATTGTGGGGTTAAAGCAGGCTCAGTCCAAGGGAGTAAAACGTTTAGCAGTGTTTGGAGATTCAGACCTAGTCATCAGACAGTCTACTGGGGCATCCACCACCAAGGAATTGCATCTATTACCTTACCATCAACATATTCTTAGATTGGCAGGGGAATTTGAAGACATTGTCTTTATGCATATCCCCCAGAACCAAAATGATTTTGCCGATGCATTGGCCACATTAGCTTCATTGGTGAACCTATCAGCAAGAAGGGGAATGCCTGTCATCACTTTCACCGTGCAGAATACATCGTCATATGGAAACAATGTAGGGGAGATATCAGATGAGATAACACCTGCAGGACCACCTTGGTACCACCATATTAAAGAATATTTGCGAGATCAGTCAACCCCTGAAGGGATGAGTCAGACTGCGAAGAAGCGAATACAAAAAATGGCCATGAATTTCTACCTAAGTGGAGATGCTTTCTATAAGAGAGACCCAGGTGTAGGCCTTCTGAGATGTCTAGACCGAGATCAAGCCTAGTGACTTATGAATGAAGTACATGGTGGGGTATGCGGAGCACATATGAGTGAACCTCTGCTTGCCAAGAAAATTCTAAGGACATGACACTACTGGATATCCCTCAAAGCGGATTGCGATGATCATGTCAAGCGTTGCTATCAATGCCAGATCCACGCCAACATTATTCACGCTCCTCCGAATAACTACATACATGACATCACCATGGCCTTTTTTCATGTGGGGAATGGACGTGATAGGACCAGTTGAGCCTAAAGTTAGTAACGGTCATCGATTCATCTTCATTATGATTGACTACTTTACCAAGTGGGTGGAAGCAGCTTCTTTCCCCAAGGTTACTAAGGAGGTCATCATTGGTTTCATTAGAAACAACGTCATCTGTTGGTATGGAGAACTCGAGGTTATCATATCGGACAACGCAAAGAATCTGAATAACGAGATAATGAGGGAACTGTGCAGTAAGTTCAATATCAAACACCTCAATTCGGTTATTTATCGTCCAAAAATGAACGGCGAGGTGGAAGCGGCTAATAAGAACATCAAGAAGATAATGATGAAGATGTCAGCAAATCACTGGGGATGGCCTGATCTATTGTCGGTAACTCTACTTGCATATCGAACGTCGACTCGAACCTCGACTGGGGCAACACCCTACTCATTGGTATATGGTATGGAGGCTGTACTTCCTGTCGAAGTAGAGATGGAATCACTAAGAGTGATGCTAGATGCCCAGATAGAGGAAAGCCAATGGATACAAGATAGATATGATTAGTTATCCCTGATAGATGAAAGAAGGGCCGCGGCTATCTTCCACGGTCAACTCTATCAGCAGCGAATGTCTCGATCTTATAACAAGAAGGTGCGACCTTGAGAATTTAAAGAGCATGATTTGGTGCTAAAGAAGATCATTCCGGGCCAGGAAGCAGCTAAAGGAAAATTTGTCCCAAATTGGGAAGGACCCTTTATTGTCAAAGCAATCCTATCGAGTGGACCTTTGAAATTGGAAGAGATGGACGGTGAGGAATTCTCGCAATTGATCAATTCCGATTCAGTGAAACGGTATTATGTCTGAGACCCCTTTCACTTTCAAACTGAAATACTTTGTCTTGATAAAAAAAAAGAAAAAAAAAGAAAAAGAAAAAAAAAGAAAAAAAAAGAAAAGAAAAAAAAAGAAAAGAAAAAGAAAAGAAAAAAATATATCAAGTCTAGTTTTTCAGGTCTGAGCCTGAACTACGAAAGACCTGATCTCTTATCTGTGGGAGTACGTAGGCAGCCATTTATGGTGCGGTCTGACCCTTGAAAAATCAAATCAGAGCTTATCTACTCAAACCAAAAACATCAAAATCCTATTAAATCAAACTTAAACCCAAATAAACCCCTTTTCAAACTTTTCAGGTCTGAGCCTGAACTACGAAAGACCTGATCTCCTATCTGTGGGAGTACGTAGGTAGCCATTTATGGTGCGGTATAACCTTCAGAAAAATCCAAACACTTTCATCTTATTCAAAATCCTAACCTATACAGAAATTTTATCCATAAAGCCCAACTAATCGACGGCTCATGCGGAGAAGACCTAGCGACATCTCAGCATCACTCCCGCTAAATCTGATGCCACATGACGAGACTAGTGCTATGTCGACATAATAAATCATGAAGCGAAAATGGTAACAGTGGACAAGGCTAGACATGCTTAAACAAGTGAAGTGAAGTGAACTTGTTTCTTTTTATATATACAACTATTTAGAATACAAAAGTTGATTCTAACCTATGACAAGTGATAATAACAAAGTCTATACAGGGAAATAAAATAGAGCTATAAATCGGCAGTAAGACGAGCTAACATAGCCAGATATCCAGCAGTCTCTGCAGTCGGGGGAGCATCTCTAAGCACGTGCTCCAGTATCTCAACCCGTCTCAGCATCTCTGCTGCCATACGATAAACCTCCTCTTGACTCTGCACTACACCCTGTACGTGACTAATGAGTCCATTTGAGAAAGTCTGGGCCGCATCTCTGTCAATGAGGGCCTGGTCTCGGGAAGCACGGGCTGCGTCTCTCTCAGCGATAGCAGCATCCCGACCAGCTACGATGGCATACATAAGAGCTCGATCCTGATCCCTCTCAAAGGTCACCAGGTGAAGCTGTTTATCCATCGCCTCCATAGAAATTGAGGCTGAACGCGGGACAGTGCTTATTAGAGAAGTTGTCAACTTTGCAAATAAAGCATCCTCAGTCGGAGATGTAGGATCCTCTATGGGCTCCTCACCGTCTATGGATCCAACATCATCCTCGGATAAAGACATTATCTCAATCTAGTTTACCATGTCTGGTGCCAAATCCTACTTTTGCCAAGCTGAGTACTCTGCAGATCGACCGGGATGGCAGTCTCTGAACTCTGCTATCTGTCGATGAGACCAGAATCCATAAACCCAAGCCAGATCAGCCTCGGTAACTGAGCAGATGGGAAAGTGATAATCCTCAGTCCCCTCAAATGCATGGACCTCCTGGTATTGATCAAACTGACCCATCACCGCCATTGGATGATAGGTCATCACACGCCTCAAACCTGCTAACAGAAGGAAATCCAGGCCGGCTACATGGGTGATGAAACTCAGAAAGGAGCAATAATCTGAATACATAACTATCACAAAAGGCTCCTCCATGGCACCCAGAAATGAAGTCCAGGACGCCTCATCGACGCAAGGAATCAGGCGATATGAGTAGACCTGAGACAAGCCATGTCTAAAACAAAACCCGTGACGACGAAGCTGCCCGATCGGTCTGAGGTGCGTCATAAACCAGATGTTATGGAGCACGGGGCTACCTCTGAACTCCTGATCCCCTATAGTATGGCAGATAGAAGCTAATATCATTGTCTCTGCCAGGATAAGGGGAAGTATAGTAAACTCATCTCTGAGAGCCCTAACAGCCATCGACATCGCCACATCCAGATGGTCAGTATAGAATGGCATGTATAGGTAGGCTATGAGGCATATAACCAGGGCGTCCACTCGGGCAATGTGCCATCGCTCCTCTAAAATGGCAAAATCGCTATGATAAATGGCAAAACTATTAGTAGAAGCGAAGTGACTGATCATAAAGTCCATGGAGATAATGTGGCTACCACCCACCCCGGACAACACAACTTCCCTCCTAAGTCTAGTCATCGTCATAAACTAGCGGCGCATATGGACCAATGCCATCCGAGCATATGGCCCCTCCATCGACAGTCCAGAAATACAACCATACTCCTCCAAAGTAGGAGTCAACTCGGCTGAGCCAAACCAAAAGACGTGGCGCTCAAGAATCCAATACCTGAATATCCCGGCAATAAATCCCTCTGGAACCTGAAAGGACAACAGAGACAGGGAGTGGCCTAGCATGCGACTAACGGTGACACGGTCAGCATGTGGCAACTGGTCATACCAAACCCTCAAACTAGTAGCTATATGGCTAGGAGGAAGGTGGTCCAAGCGCACTACCGCAGAGGACGACATTTGTAAAAACTGTGTCAATAAGAATATATAGGGGTTAATCTCTATCCAATCATTTAAATATATCTGAAGCATGCATCATAACAAGTGATAAAATAGCATGTGCGATGAATAAATAGAAAGCATCATATACAGATATCTGTCGAATACATTAGTTTCATAAGCATCACTGTCATACCTATGATACATGTAAACGCTAAAAAATAAAAAAGTACAGGATACTGGAGCACAAATGCCCAATGACTAACAGAGGACCTATGGGCTCGCCACAACATCAAAATCATATAGGAAAGTGATGGTATCATCAAACTGGTCAACCTGTCTACCTGGAGTGGGCACATCCTGTTGATCCGGGCGATAAGGTGTCTTCTGCATATTCGGGTGACAAGTAAAAGGATCATCCTTATCTTGAGAGCCACAAATACCTGAGGGTCCAACACCATGAGAGCCATCACTGCCTGAAGGTCTAACCTCATGACCCTGAGCAGCAAAAGTACTAGCTAAGGAGGGGTCCAAACCATTGTAACGACAGTATGCCGACAGCTGCTCCAACTGAAGTCTCAAATCAGCAATCTGATGAGAGGGCTCCTGAAAACATAATATCCAGTCCTTCATTATAAGGTACCCTGGAACCATATCTCCTAAGAACTGGGTAGCCCGAGTCTGAGCTCCTACCGTGCGTGGGCCCCACCAAGCGATAAAGTCCTCAGAAGTGATCGGACCGTCACAAAATGAAAACCATCATACCCCATAGTGGGAATCGATGCAGCCGACGAAGATAAAGGCCAGAAGCGCTGAACTGGAGGAAGAAAAGGAAGGCGAATCTCCCTAGTGATACATCAAAAAGCGCGCTCCCTGAGGTAGAGCTCCCAACCTCTATAAAAAAGGAATGGAATCTGGCGAGTAGATAAATGAAACTCTGGCCCTGTTTGCAAACCATCCTCAAATCCCTCGGATAAGTGCTCTCCAAAATATGGGATCCACATTATATCCTTAGCTATCAATGTCTCCAACTGAAGACGGGCATGGGTAAAGCCCTTCGCGACCGGGACCTCCGACAGAGTAGACTGATGCCATCTAAGTCCCCGTAGATAAATGTCCAAACCCAAGACAAATATAGGGCGAAGATAGGGAAGCCTCTCATAAGCCTAGAACTGTCAATGCAAAATAACCCTCCATTAGTCGTGGGAAGAGATAAACCTATCAAAAGTCAAATAAATGAAATTCGGTCAAAAGGACTTACCAGAAGAAACGGGTAGAATCTGACCCAGGCGTCGGTAACTCCCTCGGATCGCAATCGCATCCCATGTAGGAAGAGAGCAAATGTAAGCGATCCCCAATCGTAGTCCCCAATGTGGCCTACGTCTCGAACGACCCTACCAAGCTGAAGGGAACAGTGGAGGAGTTGTTCGCAATGAAACAACCCCTCAAGATGGTCAGGAATAGACACCGTAAGATGCGATCTCTCTCCGTCAAATCAACAGGCAACTATTGCTGCAGGGTACCTCGAGCAGCGTCGACGCTCAGGCTCCCCGATAGGATACTGTGAGCCTTGAAGGCCCATTCCTGAGAAGAAAACCCTAGGAGGGTACGCACCATGGTCGAAGTGATGCTCGTTTCCAAGGGCACTCTATCCCCGATAAACTCTAAACCAGTGATGTACCTCCAATCCATAGGAGTCATCACAACCTCGCAATCCAGCAGATGGAGAGACTGACTCTGATGAAACCATCGCTCAGACAAAGCTCGCATATAGCCCCAAGGGCAGCGACGGGGAGTAATGGTGAAGAAAGCCTCAAATCCCCAAGAATCCACGACCGCCCTATACTCTGGATGTAGGGAGTGATACAGAGCGTATATGCTGAACCAGTTACCCCTAGGTTGGGTAAATTCCAAAACCTGCACGACCTTAAGGTTAAGGAAACCCGTCGATGAAAGAAAGAAGAAATGAAGATAAATTAATCATGTACCTCATTTGCTTGCAAGTGAATAGAGGGATGGTGGCTCAGATCCGTACCCAGCAAATCAAGGACAGCTACCTCAATGCCGGGAAGAAATCTAGGCGCAGCAGGTGGGCTAAGGTGGAACCTCAGGCTCAGGGATATCCTCCTCATCCACGGGAGGATGGTCCTCGCCACCAGGTCGATGAGCTGGCTCTGTCAATCGCTGTACCCGTCTACTAATCTGGGGAACAGGAACGTCAGAGGGAGCTCTCCGTCGGAGAACTCCAGCTAAGATTTGCTGGGATGAAGAATGACTGGGTCCCGCAGAATCTATGTCTAAACAATGAGTTGGTAGGAATCAAAGCCAAGTCAGGTATATTCTTAGTCTTTTCAAATTTCAAATTAAATCCATGAAATATAATTTAGGTCATCACATCATGCATGTCCTACATGTGCCATTATATGTGTACATTATTTTAATCGCATCCTAGCATATCTATAAATATATCTAGGACCCTGACGTTTGACTCATGAATTTTTTTTGCCAGTCTCCTCTATAAAATGGACTATCCACATGCCCGAAGCATGTATTAAATCACCCTATGAGGGTATACCATCACAACCAAGCATGTAAACATTAATTTAACGATTATTCTAACACATGGATACAATGCATGTCTAGATTAACTGATAAATGATAATATATCGCATCCATACGGCCCATAAGATGATCTGTAAGCATGCATTGCATCATAAACGTGTTTATCTAGCTATTTATACATACATGTTAGATATAATGCATTTAAGAAAGGAAATACTAGTTTTCGCCAACAAAAAAAAATGAAAAAATAGAGTCTAGACGTTATCCGTAGTACGTAGAAGAAATGTACGATGGCGGATCGCTCCAAATCAAGCCGAAATCGAGTAGAAATGAAGAAGTGCTCGATTTTGATAGACAAAAAACGAAGAAATTTGAGTGGAATGGGTGAAAATAAGGCCTCCAAAGGGTATAAGCCCGATCACGGGCAGCCTTGACCATAGTTGCTCCAGCCGCAACCATATATGCAACTGCCATATACAGGCCCCACGGCCTCCCGATTGATAACATGATGTCCGAAACGTGTTATTTTGGGTTCAGAAGGGTCATATCATGTAATATGATACCTTTTCGGCGAAGATCATAAATCCCGACAATGGACGCTGAAAGACCAGAAAATCTGTCAAAATCAATACTACATCTCAAAGTCCACTGGCAATGAACCAGTGAAGGCATTGGCTTGACCCCCGATGATGTAATCCACTGACAACGAATCAGTAAAGGCGTCGTCTCGACCCCTGATGATGTAATCCACCGACAACGAACCAGTGTAGGCGTCGACTCGACCCCAAATGATGTAATCCACTGACAACGAATCAGTGAAGGCGTCGGCTCGACCCCCGGCGATGTAATCCACCGGCAACGAACCAGTGAAGGCGTCGGCTCGACCCCCGACGATGTAATCCACCGACAACGAATCAGTGAAGGCATCAGCTCGATCCGCAATGATGTAATCCGTTGACAACAACCCAACGCAGGTCGGCAAATCCCTGACGATGTAATCCACCGACAACGAATTAGTGAAGGCATCGAATCGAACCCCGATGATATAATTCGTTGACAATAACCCAACGCAGGTCGGCAAATCCCAGATGGTGTAATCTGTTAACAACAGCCCCAACGCAGGTCAAAAAATCCCCGATGGTGGAATCCGTTGACAACAAACCCAGCGCAGGTCGGCAAATCCTCGATGATGTAATCCATTGGCTACAACCCAGTGAAGGCATTAACATTTCCCCAATGGTGAAATCCGTTGACTACAATTCAGCGCAAGTCTATTTAATCCCGATAACGTAATCTTTAACTTCCCCAGCTAGGGGAGTAACCCTTTTCTAATCCCTCATATCATTACATCTGTTATACATGACATTGCATCATCAGATATACCTTGTCATGCATTCTCTGTGTCTATTAATCTTTGTCGTGTTCATTCTATTACATTGCATAAACATGACAAAGAGGGGCATATGTAGACACTCAAAATTTTACTTTCTTTGTACCAACCTTGTAGAAAGGCAAAAGCGTAATCTTATCTAGGAGACAACCCCGGGAGTGATGCAAAGGACCAATGACGTCCGAACATATCGCGAACCGAGCGAAGATCAACGAGCTGAGACAATAATCACCGAAAACCATCTCAGCAAACCTCGAACGACGGGCCATCAAAGATAAGCCAGCTAACTGATATCTGGACCTGGAGGATATCTCGGCTACGAGTATCGACTTCCTGAACCCTAATTCAGTCAGACTCGATCTTATCCCGTTACATTCCTCAAAGACTGTCCGAAAGGTCGAGTTGCAGAGTTCAACTTCTGTCGAACCAGGACTAAAGGATTACCTGTCAAGAGTGTGGGGCCCATCTATCCTAGTCGCATCCATATATGTGGCTGGCCTCATATATGTATGCGGCTGGCTCGGGCAGGTTAAAACACCCACACTAGTTTATTTGTAAAGGGAGAGATAGAATTTTTAGAGAGAGAAAAGATATTCTAGAGAGAGAGAGAGGCTCAGGGTGGAACTTGTTTATACCAACTTAAAGCTTAATCATCTTATCTAGTACCTACTTGAAGCCCCGGGAGTGTTCCACGTTGGCCACGAGAGTTAAAACGCTTGTTCACGCGTCCCCCAAGGTGAAACAATGCACGTTCTAGCTTCGTTCTTTGTAAATGTTGTTCAAATACTAGATTAATGATATACCTGGTTTGAATATAGTTAAACTTGTTGTATATTAAGAATATTGTGTAATAGTTAGTAGATATTATGTTTCTATCGGTTATATTGTGCTTATTACGTTGTAAATAGACTACAGAGGCTAGATCTACCTAGATCTAAGCCGAATCTAGCCTTTGAGAGGTTATTAAGCATGTAGCTTTAACCCGTGTGCTAGATTGGCTTAGATTCATGGTTGATCTATGGGTTTATTACTTTAAATGGTTCCGGTTACCCGGTATAACCCTAAATCTATATTTAGAGGCGAAAGGGGTCCAAAATAGCTTAAAACGGTGATTTTAACCGATGAAATCATCTAATATCAAAGCCGAGGACATTGTATACATGTAATCCTGCACAAATAATGTGAGCCTAGGAATCACGGTGTTGAGATCCCCGAATGGATCCGAATTGATTCCCACGATGGATCGGTTTTTATGTTGTAATATTTTAATAGTGTAAATATCGTTATATATGTAATATTTGGATCTTAAAAACGAGCTTGAGGGGTTAGTCCCAAGAAGTAGGATTCAAGATCCTGTGATAGTGAAAATCTTAATTGCGAGAGCTCGGTTCATCGAGATGGCCTACATGCCCGATGACGATCCGACCCTTTTTAACGCTTTTACATGCATATCATCAAAATGATTTCTAATAAAACCGCAAAGAGCTTTCAATCATAATAAAGTGATTCGGGGTAGATCACGTAATAAACGTAAAGAATAAAAGGAAGTATCAAAGTTCTTGATTCCTAATCGGGCAAAGGATTTAAAAATCTTACTTTTTAAAACCTCATTTCAATTTATATATCTTGTTAAAAATAAACTTTTTATCAAATCAAATCCTTCTTACCTAGGCGTAAAAGAGGTACAACACTACTTTCAAGTCACCCAAAATAAAGACTTAGAAAAAACTAATAAAGCTTTCGAAATAAAACACGCACACATACATACACACATACTTTATGCATAGAAATCAATAAGATGCGGTACCGTGCTTGCACAGGAGTCGTGGGGTGCCTAACTCCTTTCCCCCGCTTAACCTAGCCCCGAATTTCACGACTCTCGGGTTTCATGACCAATCTTTTGGAGTCACGCATTGGACCATCCTGCAAAAAAACCATTAAAACTCAGATGAGTTGGTACATCCATTTAAACCATACCAACGGGCGACTCTGTCTCATTCGGTCCAATCATCAAAATAAAATCAATCTTTTCAAAATCGTTCGACACTTATGTCGGTACTAATTTCCTAAAAATTCATCCTTTAAACGGAATCCCCAAAGACATAGCAAAAGCAAAAGGGTAGAATAATATCAATTTAGGAAATATGGGCATTCCTCTCTTTTTCCCTAAGATAAGAGAGGAAGGGAAACAAAAAGAAAGAAAAAGACTTCTCTTTCAATAAAAAGGAACATGAATTTTTTCCCGGCGTCGACAACTACCCATACATAAGGATAATATTAATATTAAACTTAATGAACAAGCCTCCCATTAAAGGGTTACATCATCACAACTAAATCCAGGTCATCTAACCTTTATTACAGCATTTACGGAATAATAAAAACATAATAATAATAATAATAATTGAGTCTTGTTACATAAAAATTATCAAATAAAAGTAAACTATTCTTCATCACTTGTTATCTTGCCTTGCTTGTGGATGGCTCATTAGATTTCTTAATTTTAGCTGTAATGTTTTATGCAAGAGTGAGAAAAAATTTACCCCTGAGAATAACAATAGCAATAATAACATGAGAATAATCAATGAACGCTGAATAATATAATCTCTTCTGGAATCGGTCATTGATAATCAAAAACTGATAGTTCAATAGAAAACACGGCGTTTGAGTCAAGATTGAAAAACAAGAGCAAAAGTACATCTGAGGGTCACAAGACCATAGACTATGTCCTAGGTTAACAAGTATCTCTACCGTAACCTTTATCAGTCATATAAACTATATGGACTATCATCTCGTACTTCGAGGGATCAACCTTTTGTACAATGTATTGTGCACAACCATTTTAACGCTATTGCGTAATATAATCCCCTATAATAGGGTTATTCAACTCAGCTTTGACATAAAAGTCCGCACCAAAGAAAGTTTGGTTTGTAATAGCTTTAACAGAAGTTCTAAGAATTTAGAACGCTCATCAACTATGAACTAGTTGAATCAAAAAGGTTCGCTAGTCATACAATAGTTCGATAGCAACATAAGCTTGAATATAATCAAGGATGAAACAACAATAATTTACAAGTGAATAAATATTGTATATCAATGTAGTGCTTTCGAAAGAATTAGAAAGCCTCATTTGAAATCAAAGACTAGAACTGTTTAAGCTTTGAATATCGAGAAACAAGGATTAGAACACTTGCTCAATATAAGATTAGGGTTAGAGAACTTGCCTTGTGCTCTAGCTATATAATTACAACTCATGTTCTCCAAATATCCTACACATATCATATGGAACCACAATACCAATTAACGATATTACAACTAACATTATAAGTTTACTTTTCATTTCACTTAACTTAGTTAACTTAGCTAAGTTAATATTCTTTAACTTTAGTTAATCATACTATCCATATACCATGAATATGGAAACCTTTACTAGCATATAACACAAGTTTTAGCATTTAAACTATGTTACTATACTTTACGAACATCAAGATTAAGTTTCATTTAACTTATTAATCCAAAATTCTTAAATCATCACTTGCGTAATTACAGCGTGTTATTATGTCTTATAATATGTTTTACATCTCATTATAATCTTTCATTAAGGTTACATAAGCATTCCTAGAAGTTATACAATTAAAATCTCATTACTGGGCCATTCTGCAAACAGGCGCTGCGGCGCCACCATTTGTACTGGGAACCGGCATTGCGGAGCCCAAATACACTTACCAAGAGGCACTGCAGCTCTATTCTGGCGCTGCAGTGCCAGAATTATGTAGGGATTTCGGTACATAAACGCAACGAAAATTAAAAATTTTCTAAAACCCTAAAACAGGATCCATGCGAAAACATATTAATTCAGAGGTTTAGATTTGTTTTATCGATTATTCAAGCCTGAACGGAGACGATGGAGATTTTGGAACAGCTTCGAATCTTCAACACAATCCAAAGGAACTGCATTTCTACGGTATTCACACGAACGTCCCGCGAATCGTCACACGATCTGCAGCAAGGAAAGCTGCGGTACTAGCCGCCAAGGATCTGGACTTTCTAAGTTTTTCTCTCTAGTCTCTTTCTAAGAGCGGCTAGGGTTTGGGTTTATAATGAATACCCTAAAAACGACTTATATATCATATATATAGCAGTTAAAGGTATTAACCAAAATCTAATCTAATTAAAAAAATAAAATCTGAATTTATATATATATATTATATCTTAATTAAGTCTTACTTAATTAATATATATATATATATATATATATATATATACACAAATTATCCTATTAATTTAAATTCATAATTTAAATACTATCAATCATATTGATATATTTAAATCCTTACAATTTAAATTAATTTTCTTTTAATTACGTTCTAAGTATGTGACCCTATAGGTTATTATTATGTTGGCAATAATTTTAAAATCATATTATAAAATTATAAACAGTGAGCGACATCTAGTAATGCATCACTGTTACCCAAATAATAATAAGATCAGTGATTCGATACAACCTTTTTGTGACCAATGTTTCAATGTAATTTAATCCTTTTAACCTTGACATCCTAGATTAAACTCGAGGCATGGAATGTGTCATCCGCTTCATAATTTAATCTGAGTTTTCTTGATCGATGAGTAGACTATATGAAACAAATCACTATTTGAGTATGACCATGCATTTCATAGTTCTACTTAATCAAGAGGCCTATGGATATCACCCCTACTATATAGGAGGGTTAAATTCCATCTAGATCACTCATATTCCTCACACGATTCATGATGTACCCAATAATCACCTTTATTGTTCACCCTATTAAAGGTAACTTTTGATGATATCAAAGTACATAAATTCCTGTGTAGTAATATAGTGATTTCAGGTCGGAGGATCATTACATCATTGTCACTATGAGAATTGCTTATGACACTCTGCATAATGCTCCATGTAGAATTCTCATGGTGGGTCTGTCCAGTACATTGTTCTCTAACATGTACCTATGCATTGACTCAATATCTCATATATTTATGACCAATGAGATTTGGCCATCAGTCAATCCACATACTAGTCTTAATGTATCATTGTTGTCCCATTAACAATGACACTCGACTAGGGACATTTAAGAGTAAAGATTCTAATTGTAATTATATGATCTTATGTTCAAGTCACATACTTGAAGCCATATAATTTGTATTACTATTCTAAGGACTTTTATTATGTTAACATTTATATAACGCAGTAAATAAAACCATAATAAAATAATTCATTTATTCAATCAAATATAATATCAAAAATGTTAAGCAATTACATCAAAGAATTGGCCTCTAGGGCATAAACTTTAACAAATTATTCATGGATGCAATGCAGGAAATGATCCTGTAGTTCGCGATGAGCACAGTTCCAAAGCCAAAAAAAAATCAAAAAACTTCACTTAAACAACAAATTAAACATATCCATATGATATAAACTTCACCAAAACAATATAACGCATGTACATAACCATTATAACAACTAAAACTACATAAACAACCAATTTAGAAGATTTAAAACCATATTCATGCTAGTTTTTCCAAAATTTAACACATTTAGTGAATAACCCCACCACAGATTCGTTTCTCAACCAAATTGGTTCATTCATCTTGCGTTTTTTTCATTTGTTAACGTATTAACCCAACCAACTATCAATTTACAGATTTTAACATGATTTAACCATCAATTTTAGTCTCAAAGTAAGCCATAATGTACATATTAACCAAAGCTCAAATTTTCTTTTCTAAAACATGTTTTCATGAATTTGATTTCTGAAAAACCAATTACCAACAACATAAGGCAAATTCTACCAACTCATGATCATATACAACCAATTCCTTAACAATTGGACCATATAAATCCATTTTCAAGAAAAACTTAAGAACACAAACTATAAGTTTGAAGTTAGATTATTTACTTTGATTCTTGTTTAGACTTAGCAAAGATGATTAGAATAGCTTGCTTAGTCCTCCTTTTCCCTTTGATTCTTAGAATTTCTCATTCTCAATTTCACAGTACTCTCAATTTCTCAATTTCTCTCTGTTCTTTAGACTTAGTCAAATAAAATAATACGTAAAGTAAGTTGATAATACATAATGCGTAAACTTAACTTCTATAAGTTAAAAAAAACTAAAAGCCTTATCAGTTATAATATGCCAAAGGTCATAAGGCCTTGTTTGGCAAACCAACTTAAACTCCTTTTAAATTATTTTAATCCCTTTCTTATTATATGGTACAAAAAAAAACTGTCACACTTTAATTAATCAAATTCTAATATTTAGATTAAATTAAATTAAACTTAATTCCTTATTATTATAATTATAATTTCTATTACTATAATTATAATTTCCATTTAGCCCAAACATAATAATAAATTTTTTATTTAATAAATCATTATTCTCTAATTTAATTATTCAATTAAATTAGAATATTACCATGCCACTAGTGTAATAAAATACACACCAACTATAAAATTATTTAATATCAATTTAATTAATATTATCACAGTTAATTAAATTATTGCATGATAATTTTCATTAAATATTTATTTTATTCAATAAATAAACCATCTAAAATATTTAATTCGATAAATATTTTAATTAATTACAAAATTCTCGATCGTTACACCCTTCCCTCCTTAAAAGAATTTTATCCCCAGAATCACGACACAATTAAACACATCTATTACAAATGTTGTAGCACCGTGTAGCACCAGATTCGGGTTTGAAGATACTCGAATTTGAGAGTGTCACACTTATACATTTTTTTGGGGGATTATTTATTTTTATACCTTTACAGTGTAAAGCATAGGGTGTTAAAACTAACATGAATTGTAGTGTAGGACTTTGTGAACACTGACAGCCACAACAAGAGGTTTAAATAATTTATTTTGTCAATTGGAAGGGCAGGGCTAGTTTCTTTTCCAGGAGATTAATGTTATCTTTTTTATAAGTTTGCTTATGCTTTTGCATACACTGTCTTAGCCCCTCTGTGCAGGATGTACTATTATTGCATGATTCATTAATCGAAAAATTTGTTGATTATTTTGATCTTTTAGGGTAGAAACCCTAAAATTATCAAGCATTTTTTCTTCTTCTTTATATCTGATATAAGTAGCTAGTAGAAAACTTTACTATGGAATAATGTCCTTGTCGACGTCGGAAAAAATCTTTAACAGATCTTCCTTTCCCTAATTGTGTTTTCTACCCTTGTTTGTCTTATCTATTTTATCTGAAAGGTGAATTTTAGGAAAATGCCAAAATGTATCATATCGACGATTTGAAAGGTTTGATTTTACTGAGTCGCCTGTTGGTATGTTTAAAAATGGTTGTACCAACTCAACCGAGTTTTGCTTGATTTTGCAAGGAGGCCCAATTATTGGACTTTGTCAAAACTTGGCCTTGGAAAACGAGATTCAAAGAGTTCGGGGGCTTGATTAAGCGAGGGAAAAGTGTTAGGCACCTCCCGACTTCCGTGAAACAGTGTGTGTGTGTGTGTGTGCTTGTAGTAATTGAGCCTACGTGCTTGATTGGAAAGTAGTGATGTGCTTTGTTGGACCTATATACGAAGGGTTTGATTTGATGAAAAGTCCATTTTTATATAAGATATGAAAATGATGTTTTGAAATATGGTTTTCAAACCCTTTAGCTCGCATAGGAATTGGAGCCTTTTAATATTTCCATTTTATTATGCCTTCGGCTAATTTTGATTTTATTGTCGGGATGCGAAGCATCCTTGACCAAAGAATGTACATACAAGTGTCGGGCTCCTTATGGGCATAAAAGCCATCGAAGTGATCCGAGCACTACAAACCACAATTTTACTATGCTGAGACCTTAAATCCGGAAAACCATTTTAAGGTCCCCCTGCTTTACATTTACAAGAGGACATGCATACTGTATTTACAGTTCAAATTATCCATCGTGGGAATTGGATTTAGATCCATGTGGTTGATCTTAAATTTCGTGATTCCTAGGCTCACAGAATATGATCAAAAAGTCTACACAACAAAGATATTGACATAAAATGCAAATTACACTCTAGATGTCGCAAGACAAAGGATTCATCAGTTAAATCCTTGCATGCGCTTAGCCGAAGCTTTCCGTTCCCGCTAGATATGGATCTAGGGTCGCGTAGTCCCTTTAATATTTACAAAACTAAAAAGAAAACTAGATTTAAATAAATCTTAACCATTCTAGCTCAACGGTTCCGGTTTGACAGCTTTTGAACCGGTTGAAAGTTAGAAATGACTAGATTTAGATGAATCTAGTCCACAAAAATTTACATTAGAACAGATTCATAATAAATGAACAATTAAAATAGATATTTAATCACATTGAATAAAGAATATATATATATACTTATATATATATTAAAGATGTAAAGAGCCACGAATTTCCAATCCAGGTGAGACTGAGAAATGTAAATATATATATATATATATATATATATATATATATATATATATAAAAGATGAAAAAGGCCACACATTTACAATCCAGGCCTGACTGAATGAAATGTTAATATATATATAGTTAGTTATATATATATTGAAGTTGAAAAGGCCACAAATTAGCAATCCAGGCCAAACAAGTTAGTATATATATATATATATATATATAAAAACGATAAAAAGCCACGGATTAGCAATCCAGGCTTGACTGAATGAAATGTTAATATATATATATATATATACAGTTAGTTATATATATATTATAGCTGAAAAGGCCACGAATTAGCAATCCAGGCCAAAAAAGTTAGTATAAATATATATATATAGTTATATATATGAAAGCGATAAAAATCCATGGATTAACAATCCAGGTGGTAAAAGTAATTAAAAATGTGTATATATACTTATATATACATAAAAGTAAGCTAGAAAGGCCACAGATTTGAAATTCAGGTGAAACTAGAAGCTATAAATAAATATATATATATATATATATATATATATATATGATAAAGCAGTAAAAAGCTTTTGATCGTAAAAAATCTTACAGTGTTAGCACTACGGGCTTTAAACCACTTGAAGGGCTTCAAAACTCCGTTTCCACCGGTTAAAACTTGATATGTCGGTATATATGTGTAGACACTCGAAATATTCCTTGCCCCAATACTAACACTGTACGAGGACAAAACCGTCAATCAATTCAAATCCGGCCACCAATGCTGGTCCTTCAATTCAAATCCCGACGCCAATGTCGGTCCTTAAACCTAAATCCGATCCCCAATATCGGTAACCTAAATCTTATCCCCAATATCGGTACTTCAGTCAAACCCGATCACCAATGTCGATAATCAATCTAGTTCCGATCTCTAATCGGACCGTCAATCCAGCTCCGATCTCCAATCGGACCGTCTATCCAGTTTCGATCTCAAATCGGACCATCAATCCAGCTCTGATCTCAAATCGGACCATCAATCCAGCTCTGATCTCTAATCGGATAGTCTGTCCAGCTCCGATCTCCAATCAGACTGTCAGAACAACCCCGATCTCAATAATAGGCTATCAAATCAACCCCGATCTCCAATTGGACTGTCAAATTAAATCCTGATCTTAATATCGGGCCTTCAAGTTAGACCCGACAACAACCCAGGAGGTACAGGTCAACCTTGACATCAACCTAGGACGTGTCAAGTCATCCCCGGTCTCAGCCCGGGAAGTACAAATCAGCCCCGGCGTCAATCCGGGAAGTGTAATTTAGCCCCAAAGATAACCCTGGGAAGCCAGATCCACCAAAGACCACCCCGGGAGGGGCAAAATGATCAATTTATCAACTCTCAATTGATTCGGTCAAACTCAAGCCAAATTGATGCCATCAAAGTCAGAATGAACCATAACGACGATCCCGAGTGCAAACGACACAAGACAGCTCAATGGATAAACTGCAGAGAATCGAAGACCTGGTTATGAACCCATCTTCTCGGACCTAAAAAACTTTTTATCCCATGTCATTGTAGCACTCTAGGTGAGGGCTTTCTGAAAAGGTATCGCACGCGTCAAACGGATGCTCTGATCAAAAGTTAGAAAGTTTTAACTTCGACTGCGCGTTGTCCGGAGTGCACGTACTTTGAGATGACAGAACTCAGCACCCCGGGCCCCATCAGGGGAGCCGCACCTCTACCTGTAGCAGTCGCAGGTAGAGCTAAGGCTCCCTGGCCTATAAATAAACGTGCACCCCCCTTCATTTTCAAGTTTTTAAAACGCAGCGAAGCTCTTCCTGTCTGATTTTCTGACTTTTACACCTTTTCCAAACCCAAATATTTTCACTCCAACACGTAGATATACCCATATACTACCACATATCAGAAAATAACCGGTAGATTTGGATGTATAGAGCCTACGATTTGGCAAAAAGCCCGTATTGCAGTCCATTGTAAGTATTTTTACGATCAGAAAGTCAATACTACTCCTTTGCACTATTTTCCACTTGCACACGAATTTTCATCTTCTAAATATGCCTGGAACTTAGTTTCGTGGCCATTTTCGTCAAAATTTAGTACATTTCTGTACTTAAACGCAAACTTTTTGCATTTCTACAACTCGGATTGACGATCTGTCAGCTTCAGCAGCTTCAATGCACTAACACACACATTTTTGGCAACTCCGTCGGACTGGGTTGCTTTCCCAGTCCGGGTTTGGCTCTTTTTATGCTTATTTAACTTTAAATGGACTAACATTTCAATTCTGTCAAGCCCGGATGTCAAATTCATGGTAGTTTATCCCTTTTATATATATCTACGCATATTTAAACGACTTTCACCATCACTGGTACTCATATCAGTTCTGGTTGACTACATTTCTGTCAATATATATATATTTATATATTTTCAGTCCGGCCTGGATTACTTCGTGGCCATTTTACTGCTTTTGCACACTTCACCATACTGGGTGCTCTCCTCAGTCACTAGTTCACTACTTTTCTGTTAATTTCAATTCTAGTACGGGCACCGGCGTGAAAACCCATCGCCCTTATTACTATTTGTCTATATATATATATATATATTTTATTTCTGTCACAGCCTGAATTATTTCGTGGCTATTTAGAGTCTTTTTATAAATATATATATATTTCAATTCCAGTCCAGGCTTGCGAGTGAAAACCCATCGCCCTTTTTATAGTTTTGTAGATATATAACTATATATATATTGCTTTACTCCCTCTATTCAACTGCTGCTTGTAATATTGTAATATTCATTTTTATGAATCTGCACTAACATATCTGCAGGCGGACTAGATTTATCCAAATCCTGCCAATTCTAGCTTTCAATGGTCCAAACAGGTCCCGACATAACCTGGAAGCTATAATGGCTGAGATTTTTTAAATCTAGTTATTTTTACATAGTTTCAGCTTTAAAAGCAAACTCGTGTCCCTTAGATCGCTATCTAGTGGGAACGAGACGCTTTATCCACTCGCAGCCAGGAGTTATTGATGAATCCTTGGTTCCATTGCGACGTGATGATGTATATATATCCATTTTTGTGCAAATTTGAATTGTGTAGGTTTATGGGCTACTCATATGTGAGCCTAGGAATCGTGGGATTCATGATCAAATCGATTGGGATCTGATTCCCATGATGGACAAACTCCTAGTTTACAGATGTACCCTGCTAGTTTTTTTTGTAAAATGTACATACACAGACCTTAAAACGGTTATGCAGATTTATGGTCTCATCATAATGAAATGTCAATTATCGTGTTAGCGTCCCTCCGATGGTTTTCATACCCATGAGGAGATCGACACTTGTCTATTTCTATGGTCGAGGATGCTTCGCAGCCCGGAAAATCACCATTCACATGCAGCCTTAAGGCTATAAAGATAAAAAAATTAAAAGTAGCGATACGCTTCAATTCCTATGGTAGCGTAAGGGTTTGATAAACCAGCTTTCAAAACATCATTTTCAATTAAAAGAAAAGCTTTTGTAAATCAAATTAAATGCTTTTGCAAATCAAATCAAACCCTTCGTATATAGGCTCAACGAAGTCTGTCAAAGCTTTCAATCAATCAAATCAATAGGCCTAATTTTTAAACAGCATTCACTCACGCATTCATAGTTTTGGGGAAAATATTGAAAAGATGCGGTACCGTGTTTACACAGGAGTCGTGGGGTGCCTTACACCTTCCCCACACTTAACCAAGCCATCGAACTCAATACTCCAATTTCAAAGATCAAGTTTCGATAGTGTCCAGCATTTGGGCCTCTTTTAAAATCAAACTCGGTTGAGTTGGTACAACCATTTTTCAATCTACCAACTGGTGACTCTAAACGTTTAAATTGTCGACATAAACACATGTTGGCCTCTTTCCTTAAAAACCCTTCAAAACCTTTTTCCTAAATAAAAAGAGTGGGGGTAGAGAGAACTTAGGAAGATCGATTTGAGGAAACCCGGGTTACGAACTGACCCGTGGGGTTCTAAAATTTTCCAGCATCGACAGGTGGTGACTCTGCTTGGAGACAGTAGAAGACTTAGGCCTCTTTTAAATCTTTTTAAATATTTCCCTTTCAAAACTATTGAATGCGTGAAATCCTGCATCTCCACTAGTCAATGGATGAGTAAATGCTGCGTCTTTACATTGAATGTATGTCAAGGAATACTTTCCTGCTTTAGTGTTTCGCACCCATATGTCATTGCATCCATAAATAGTAAGGCACGATGTATGAGAATGTATGTTGTGTGTCCCTCTCACAAGAAGGATAATTCGGTCGGTGTTAAGTAATGACTCTGGGGACGATTAAGTCTCTGGGGGTGCCTCATGAAAATACACCACTCAGATTCGCTTCAGTTGGATGATCGGATTAACTTCCCTTCTAGTAGATTGCGATGATTTGGGAGCCTTCACGCCGAAACAAAAACCTGCGAGAGTAAACCTAGGATAGGTCAGCCTCTGATTAACCAAATCCGAAGGGAAGCCTCTTTATTCCTTCCTCTTTCAATTCCATGTCAAGTCTCCAATTACTGAGGAGCACAATGTAAATATCAAAGATGAAAGATTTACTTTCCCTGTCAAATACATGTCATTCTGCCATCAAAATAACTAACCTCAGTTTTGCAGGATGAACACTAAAAAACACATCATGCATCCAACCCTTACCTACCTCAGGAAATTAACACGCCTATGTTTTGTTGTAGGTGTAAAAATTGGTCCTGTCACCAGATCTAAATTCAAGAAAGCACTCAGTCCCTCCGCAGACATGGCTTCAAGTGCTCCACCTGAATCCACCTCTATCTCCAGTGAAGAATTCGAAGGACTGAAAAATCAGATAGCCGAGCTAGCCGGTTTTCTGCGAGAACAAAGTAAGGCCTTTAAAGAGAAACAATCTCAAGCTCATCTAGAACTAGGAACATCTGGTAGTGGTGCTGGCGGTCAAGATGTAGAAAAGGCCGAAACTCAGATTGCTGGACCACAAAACCAGGACACCACCAACAAGACTCCTGAGATCACCCCCTCGTCAAAGAGCCGGAAGCTGGTGACATTCTCAAGAAAATGTAACAGATGGAAGAAACGGTCTATCAAAGGGACTGGGGCGTTTGGCAGTGTTACTTACTCTGACCTCTGCATATTCCCCGGGGCTCATTATCCTGAAAAATTCCAAGTCCCTGATTTCGAGAAATATAATGGAACGGGGGATCCTTACACACACCTGAAAGTATCATTGGAGAACTTGGATCCTATGCTGAGGACGAGAAACTTCGAATGCAACTATTCCAGAAGAGTCTAACCGAAGAAGCCAGAGCTTGGTATGCCCGCTTGGATAACTCCAAAATTCATAGTTGGGAAGAGCTGGCCCATGCCTTCCTCAGCCAGTACAGTTTCCAATCACAGCTGGCTCCAGATAGATATCAAATAACCAAAATCAAGAAAAAGAACACTGAATCATTCAGAGAATATACCCAGCGATGGAGACGGGTTGCAGCACAAGTTACCCCTGCTATGACTGAATCTGAAATAGTCATGACTTTCGTCGATATCCAAGAAGCGCCTTCTTATGAAGGGTCCTAGCAGGAATATGAAAGCCATTCTCTAAAATGATCAAGTATGGCGAGATGGCAGAAATGGGGCTCAAATCCGGGAAGATAAAAGATCTAACCGCCCTCGAAGCTGTCGTCGAACATATCCAATTCAAAAATTACGGGAGTAATCCCTGGAGGGTACATAAAAAGAAAGACGAAGAAGTCTCCTTGGTTTTACAAGGACAAAATTCAAGGGGCGAGTCAAACCACATGCCCATTCAAAGGAGGAACTATACCCCTTTCCAAGCTTCAGCACAGCCTGCAAACCCTCAATTCTAGAAAAATATGGAAGTCAGGCATTGAAGAAATTTCACCCCTACTAGGGGATTCCCTCGAGAATGTGTTCAAACTTCTGACAGCTCAGAAGAAGATTGTTCAACTACTTCCACCAACCAACACTAACGGAAGGAATTTCAACCCTAACAAGAAATGTGCTTATCATTCTGGGTCTCCAGGCCATGATACCCAAGACTGTTGGTCTCTAAAGCACAAAATTCAAGACTTGATTAACAGCGGGGAAATTATGGTAACAAAGCCTGACCAACCCCATGTCCAAGACAATCCTCTCCCACAGCACAAAGAGGAAAATGTCAACATGATCAGCGCCTCATATGGAGAAGGATCTAAGTACCTTCGCTACATTGGGGAACCAAGTCAATCCAATCTTAGTAGCCCAGAGAGTTGGGAAACTTTTGAGAAGCAATTCCTGATGGAGCAAGAAGTTAAGTCTCTTAAGGAACAGATTGAGCAGTTGGCTGAACTGGTCGTCTACCAGCATCAACTCACTAGGAAGGTGCTTAAGCAAATCTATCAATCTATTGGCAGTCATTCTCCTCCGACAGAAGTCAATTCCATCCCCAGTAGGGATCATTGCCAGTTGCACGAGCAACCAATGGTAAAAAATGAGTATACCCAAGAAAGTAGGAAATTCCTATTTCAAAGGAATTTCACCAATCTGAACCAGTCAGTGGAAGAAATCCTCCAAATAATGATCAACGAGGGGATGGTTGCAGATCTATTACCCCCATTAAACCCTCAATCCAGAAAATTCAAACCTGACCAAATATGTCAATACCATTCCAACTCTCCTGGCCTATGATACGAAAGAATGCTGGGCACTTCGTAACCTAATTCAAGACCTGATTAAGAAAGGTGACCTAATCAGAGGAGATCAAATCCTCGACTTGGCAGATAAAGATAGCCTCTGGATCCCCAATGCATGGTACCAGGACACAGTGGCTGTCGTATCCTGCGATAAGGAATCAATCCTCACACTCCACGTACTGACAGGGAAAGGGGTCCAAGAAGTTCAAAATCCTGTGAAGGTGGCTGCACCTCAGCCTCTAATCTTGCCCTTCAGACCTCAATATCCAATCATCTGAAGAAGGTCCCAAGGAACTACGGTGACATTGAAAGCTCTACTTCAAACAATATTTCCATCCTATCAAAGGATAATCCATTATACCTGCCTCAGCGGGTGATTAAACAAGTTACCAAAGGAAAATAAAAGGTGGCTGAAGAAAAGATCAAAGAGTTCCTCAATAAAATGGGACACAATGAAATCAAGATAGTGCAAAGCTTGAAAGACGCACCCAAGCAAGTGTCTATCCTCGGCCAGGTCTTATCATCAGATGACCATCGCAACATTTTAGTAAAGGTACTAGAGGAAGCCCATTTGCCACACACGGTAGACACAGAGAAATTTCGTCACGTGATAGAACATATTTTCAATAACAATGTGATATCCTTCACAGACAATGATATCTCGGCTGAGGGAAGGGGCCACCACAAGTCCCTGCATATAGCTGTAATGTCCTCTGGATATGTGATCGGAGGTGTGCTCATCGATGGAGGATCTTCCCTCAATATTTGTCCATACGACACGTTGGAAAGAATGAAGATCAATCCGAATCGGATCAAAACCAGTCATATAGTTATCCGGGCTTTTGATGGATATCGCCGCCAGGCTATGGGGGAAATCGAGCTTCCCCTATAAATTGGTCCACACACCTTCTACATATCCTTTCAAGTGCTCAATATTGCTACTGGATACAATTTACTGTTGGGCAGACCACGGATCCATATGGCAGGAGCAGTGCCGTCCACCCTCCATCAGCAACTCAAGTACATCATTAACGGCAGCCTCATCACGATTAATGTCGAGCTAGAATACCCTACCTACATACATGGGGATATGCCAGTGATCAGCCTGGACGCAGGGATTGAGCCTATAAGTTTTCAATCTTTCGAGATGAGTGATACTCAATATCTACCAATCGGGGCACTGGCCCTAAAACCCAAAGTGTCCACTGAAGTAATGACCGTAGGCCAAGAGATGGTATCTTCGGGTTTCCAACCTGGAGAAGGGTTGGGAAAGGATAATCAAGGTATCAAGATGCCAGTCCAAATCCCAAGTTAGATTGGAAGAGTAGAATTGGGATATTCATTCGGTTCAAGCCACCGGAATCCACACAAATATCCCAAGGCTCATGCCTCTACAATTTTGCTCCCAAACCTCACAAATGCTGGATGGGTGAAACCTGCGAGGAAGATCCCTACGGTGGTATCATCCATACTATTTCCTCCAATTATACCTGTCCATGAAAGAAAAACCCTCAAGCCAGAGGCAAACAGTGAAAAGGGAAAAGAAAAGATCATGTACGAAGGACGAGACCCATTCGCTAACATGAGAGTCATTCTCAACTATGAGGGTATGAATGACGAACTCCCCGACAGTGATGACAACCATGTCCAAATTCCTCACATCAAGAAGAGGAATGATCTATAGAAAAGCCTTGGCCCTATTCTCAAGGATGTCTCAGTCATCATCTAGGACGAGGCGGACGAGCACAATTCATTGATTCTCCCAATTAATGAGAATCTGACACTGGATAACTAGAGCAGTGTTCCCTTGCCTAAGTTGAAAAGGGTAAAGGGGCAGAGAGTACAGTTGCCCTTAATCATGCTTTCCTTTACTTCTTACTTTTGATTGCATAGCTAGAGCAGTAAATTTTGTCATGCTTTACAAATGCCATGTGTTTAAGCAGTTATATATATTAATGAAAGCATTTTTGTTTACAGGACCCAAGCATTGGATGTGTGTGTCTCTACTGATGAGATGCTGTAACGACCAGGAATTTTGAGCTTCTTATTAATTTTATATGTGATTTAAAATTTTTAGGAGTTAATTTTTCAAACTTATTTAAACCTTCTGTGGTTATGTGATTTAACTTATGCGAATAAATGCTAGGATTTTATTAAAGGGAATCACTAATGGTTATTTTTAAATTAGTAGATTAACCTTGAGACTTTTATATCATAATATTGATAAAAGTGTTAGTAATTATATATTCAAATTACGTGAATATAGTGTAGAGATTTAATCGTGTTTGATTAATTCCAATTGGGAGTAATTAATTGATAATGTGATGATTAATTATTATTATGAATAATTAATAATTAATGAGTAAGAGATTAATAAATATAATAATATTATATTTATTTGGTTAACTGATTTATTATTTTTATCCAAGCATATGATAAGTAAACCTTTAATATATAGTAGTTACCTTTATATATTGTATAAGGTGCAGGGTAACATATTTGATATGGCTATATAATATGTATATAGACTATATAATAAATTAATGTCACTATGTGAGTTACTTGACATATGTGGATGGAATTAAATGAATACCCTATTTCCTTATATTAATAAACGATTATTATTAATAATGATTTCAAAAAGTTATTATAACTATTATAATAATATTTATTATAATAATAATACCCAATTGCTTTATATTCAATGTACATGGAATATATGTATATACACTACTTGATGCATTATAACATTATTTGTTCATTGGAAGTAACTTTATAATTTAAGTATATACTATGTGTATATACATTATATTATCTAGTGTATTTATTTTGTAACCAAGTATGAGACTTATATAATAATACACCTTGCAAGTGATGAGTTAGCAATGAGAACCCCTCCCCACTTCTCCTCTCACGTGAACTCCCACATGCTAGCTACACTCTACCTCCTTCTCTCATTTTCTGCAACATAAAGTGAATGATTATGGGGGAGTGGAGGTAATGATGGATTGCACCAACCTTTACCAACTCTTTCTTATCTAGTGTACAATCTTGAAATCCCTTGAATTGATTTGGAAGATGATAACATTATTTGGGTATTTGGTTTGGCTATATATATAGAGCTCTCTTCCTTCTCCTTCATTTCATTGTTGAGGTTTTTCATATAACAAATTCATTGCTGAGATTTTGCCTTAGTTAAATTGAGAACATATATGCATTAGAGATATCAGTGAGGGTGAATTAGTATAGCAGCAAACCAAATACAGAGCCATGTTCTTCATTTTTCTATTTCTGAGATTCTTAAATTCTTGTTCTTCCATGTTAATTCCTTGATTATGCTATTTGAATGTTAATTGGATTATGAAGTATGTTGTTTAAGTGTTATATGAAGTTATATGTATGATAGGATTGTATTATAGCTGGTACAGGAAGAATTCTGAGTTGGGTTTCCAGTCTAGCCGAAAACTGCACAGTTTCTGGCCTGGCCGCCAGCCTGCGCAGCTGCGCCAGTATTGCACTGGCCAGCGGCGCAGCTGCGCTATTGCCTGTTCTGAATTTTTTGATTTCTGTTGCAACACCTGTTATGCTATCATGTACTATCCCTTAGAGCAGGCATGTGGACTAACTTAATACACTTATAGGAATATATACAAGTAATTGAACATGCATAACAATGATGATACACATGGTTGACATATCACTTATGGTTTTGAAATAAAACTTAAGATTTCATGAACAAATGTTAACATATATGAAGTATGTTAGTGTTCTGACTTTGCAAGCATATTAGTATGATTTAAAAATGTATAAGAAGCATGCTAACTAGCGTATATATATAGGTTCCATAATGAAATGTGATCATATGAACCGTACTAATGCACTTTCCTAGCAATAATGTAAGTTTTGAAACACAAACCATGACATACTATGCCATGTTACTATTCTGATTTCTACGAGCGTAGTAGTGTGGTTAAGAAGTGTATGAACAACCTATTAACTTGTGTTTATATGATTCATAATGAAGCACTAGCATGTTGACCTCACTATTGAACATTTCTAACAAACATATAAGCTTCAAAAGTGAACGTTAGTATGAAAGTATTGTAAATGCATTCTAATTGGGCAAGCATGTTAGTATGGTCCAAATGGACATGAGCACTAAGTCTAATGTGGTAGAACATACTAGCAAACTTGATTGAAAGTTTCAAGAGGTTTTTCATGCGAAACTTAAAAACTTTCAAGGTAAACATAACCAAGACTTGTGTCGTTTAGATTGGGACCACTTGAATACATGTATGTGACTTATATAAGCGTTCTAGTACATGTGAATCACGGCTATGAGATGCTTTACATATATCATAGTGTCCTTGTGGACTTAGGATATTTTAAAAGAGAACTTAAGATGTGAAAGTAAATAACATCAAATACCATGTGAATTATATTATGATCATGCAAGCATGTCATTATGCCTATAGACGTATTGACATGAACCTCGTTTATTTATGCACAGATTTCACATATGCATGCTTAATCATAGAAAATGAACTTTAAATATAAACTATGTGATTTGAAGTATACTCGAGCATATATATCAAGTATTGTTTAGTCTCATTATGAGATGGTATGACTGGAGTAGTAAACTTTTGAAGTATGAACTTGTTTAACTTGAGGTTTACCGGCATGAAAACATATGACTCTGAAATTGGATTAGGATGAGCATGCTAGTTTCGAATGAGAAATTACAACATGATAAGTATGTGTATTGGTTTAATGTTAGTAGTTGCATGCTAGAGTTACGTCAGGACACTTTCAGACCCGAACAATTTGCTTAAGTCGAATTTTAACAGTTAACATATTATGATGCTATAAATGGTATGTTTGATATTGAACGTAATCTTATGTGATAGAATTATATAATGATTAGATTCTTGTATGTGTGAACTTATACTAATTGGAGAGATCGACTTGTTAATATTAGGTCGTTCCAACGCCGTTTAATTAAAGCTAGAATTATTTGTAGCTGAGCAATCAGGCAAGTTCCCTATCTTCCTCAAGTTATATTTGAGCAAGTTTCCTAGACCCTTGCATTACTTTATTCAACAGATATTGTAAGCAAGTTTCCTAACTTCAGTTGATTGTTATATTGAATGCAAGTATCCTAAATTCTTGTACTACCTTATTCAATGAACCGTGTAAGCGAGTTTTTAAACTTCACTTGTTTTTGGTGAAAGTTTCCTATCCTTCTCATATTGTATTGAGCAGGTTATTATTGTATTTTGCAAGTTCCTCGAACTTCACATTTTGAGGATTGTGAAAGTTTTCCAAACTTCACACTTTAGTTATTGTGAAAGTTCCCCGAACTTCACATTTTGAGTATTGTGAAAGTTTCCCGAACTTCACATTTTGAGTATTGTGAAAGTTCCCCGAACTTCACATTTTGAGTATTGTGAAAGTTCCCCGAACTTCACACTTTGGTTATTTTGCAAATTCCCGAACTTCATTTCTTTATTATGCAAGTTCTCTAAACTTATACAAACTCGTATATTGTGTAAGTATCTTATCTTTGTGTTTACTTTACTCAAAGAACGTTGTAAGCAAATGTCCTAACCTATGCATTTACTTTATGCAAGGGATCTATTATGGTGAAATTCCCCGAATTTCACTCTTTGATATTGTAAGTGTCTAAGCCTATGCATTTATTTTATGCAAGGAATCTATTATTGTGCAAGTTCCCTGAACTTCACACGTTGAGTATTGTGCAAGTTCCCCAAACTTCACACGTTGAGTATTGTGCAAGTTCCCTGAATTTCACACATGGAGTATTGTGCAAGTTCCCCGAACTTACACAAATTCATATATTGTGCAAATTCTAAACTTCACTTTGTGCAAGTTCTCTATCCTTCTCATATTGTATTGAGTAGGTTATTGTTGAATCGAAAGTTGTTTACTTAATTGCTTGAACTTTATTTCCAAGCATGTTATTTAGTGGTTTAATTACTTATCAATTATTTCATATTGATATTATTGATGTCCGTACCTAGTGAATTTGAGCTCGTACAGTCTTGGACTTGTACATTATTCAAGGTCCTAAATTTCTTGAACTATATCAGTAAGAGTCTGAACCTTTGCTCGGTCAGACTAGTGTATGAAGTTTTCTTTGAAGCTATCCAAACCAATTGATAGTAAGGATTCTTAGACGGAACAGAACACCCCTCATATGTAGGAGTGTGTCCAGGTATCTAATATATATAATACGAGTAAGCAGATATAAGTGTTATGCATATTCACGTTGTGCCCGAGGCTGATCTCCTCGAGGTACTTAGTTTCTGTAGCCAGAAGCCAGTAATTCTAAAAGGGTCAATTAGCTATTGAACCCATTGGAAAGTTATAGTTCAGAGTCTACTCGACTATCAGTCATTCTAAAGGCAATTATTATCTTTGCTTTTAATAGTCATATTATTGAATCTTTCAGATATTAATAGTGTTGAATCATGCAGGTTGTTGAATCTTACAGATATTCATATCGTTGAATCATACAGATATTCATAATATTGAATCATATAGATTGTTGAATCATTCTAACATTCATATTGTTGAATCTTTAAGATATTCATTTTGTTGAAATCATTGTCAGATATTTTTCCATTCATTATGATATATCCTTTATTGTTGTATTTAAACTTGCTGAGCAAACTTGTTGCTCATTCTTGCTATATCATGACTTATATTGCAGTTAAGCTCGAGCCCTCAGGGAAGGACAAGGGTAAAGGAAAGATTTAGGATGGTTTACAAGGAGCAGACTTTGTCTATATGATTTGTTTAATTACTGTTAATGTAATATAAACCCTAATGTTTATTCTAGGGTATATTTGTATTGATGTATTAAGGTTATCGAATCTTGGGACTAGTAACACCTTTTGAATGAACGATGTACGTTTATTATATTTCGCATTTTAGTTATCGTATGTTACTTAAAGGTGGATGTTAGTATTGTTTCGTGGCGACCGGACCGGGGTCAGAGGACCCGGATTTAGGGGTGTCACAGATGCCAACCTATCAAGATGACTACGACTTGGATGTAGAATTGAACTTCGACTTGATGGATATTGATCAAGAGAAGGAAGATGACTATGAGGTGCTAGAGGAGATCAAGGAATGGGTCGAAGACAAACCCAAACCAAACCTCGACCAAACCTTCACCATCAACATAGGAACCTCTGAAAACATCAAAGAAATCCAAATAGGTTCAGACCTCACACCAAATCAAAAAGCTGACCTGATCGAAGTCCTAACACAGTACTAGAATGTGTTTGCATAGTCACATGAAGACATGATCAGTCTATCCACAGACATTCTCATCCATCGAATGCCCATCAAAGAAGGCTTCAAACCAGTCAAACAAAAACTCAGGCGATTGAAACTTAAGTGGAGTCTCAAAGTCAAATAATAAGTCATTAAGCAATTCAAAGTCGGGATCATTATAGTATCAACCTACCCTGAATGGCTATCAAACATAGTCCCCATACCTAAATCGGGAGGGAAGGTACGAGTATGTGTGGATTACCGGGATTTGAACAAAGCCTGCCTCAAGGACAACTTCCCAGTGCCTTTCATCCACATTCTACTCGACAATACTGCACAGTATGGCACGTATTCCTTCATGGATTGCTTTGCTAGTTACCATCAAATCATAGTTGCTGAGGAAGACCGGGAGAAAATAGCCTTTATCACTCCCTGGGGAACTTTCTGCTACCGACGACTATCCTTCGGCCTCATCAATGCTGGAGTAACTTATCAACCAGCCATGATGGCCCTCTTTCATGATATGATGCACAAAGAAATAGAAGTTTATGTGGACGACATCATCATCAAATCTCGCAGGGAGGATGATCACATAGACCATCTCAGGAAGCTGTTCAACAGGTTACGTAAGTACAACCTCAAGCAAAATCCCGCCAAATATGCTTTTAGCGTCAAAGCAGGCAAACTGTTAGGATTCTTGGTGAGCAATCAGGGCATTGAACTCGACCCCGCCAAAATCAAAGCCATTACTGAGATGCCCGTGCCTCGATACAGAGAAGGAGATACGTGGATTCCTGGGAAGGATCAACTTCATAAGCAGATTCATTTCCCAGCTCACAGCAACCTGTGAGCCCATCTTCAAGCTGTTAAGGAAGAATTCCTCTACCACATGGAATGAGGATTGTCAACAAGCCTTCCTTGCCATCAAGAAATAGCTGACTGAAGCTCCTGTTCTGATACCCCCAAGGGAGGGAGTCCCTTTGTTCATGTACCTGTCCGTCAATGACAATGCAATGGGCTGTATGTTAGGAAAGAAGGATGATAGTGGCAAGGAAAGAGCCATCTATTACATCAGTAAAAGATTCAGCAGTGGGGAACAGAAATACACCCTGATCGAAAAGAAATGCTGTGCATTAGCGTGGGCCGCCATGAGGTTACAACACTATTTGCATGGGCACACGACCTGCCTCATATCCCGCATGGATCCGCTCAAATATGTATTCAACAAACTAATGCTGAATTACCGACTGTCCAAATGGCAGTTGATCCTACTGCAATTCGACATTGTCTACGTGACTCAGAAGTCAATCAAGGGTAAAGGAATTGTAGGTCAATTAGCAGAAGCACCTTCAGGAGGGTTCGAGCCCCTAGAGACATATTTCCCGGATGATGGGATCATGACAATTCAACAACTCCAGTCTGAGAATACAGTCCAACCATAGAAAATGTATTTCGACAGAGCGATAAACATGGAAGGTGCTAGAGCTGGGGCAGTCCTCATCTCTGGTACAGGTGATCAATATCCTGTATCTACCAAACTTCAATTTGGCAACACCAACAACACGGCCAAGTATGAAGGATATATCATGGGGTTGAAGCTAGCCCAATCCATGTCTATCAAACACCTAATCGTCTTCGGATATTTCGAGCTGGTCATCAGACAGACTACTGGCGCGTATCTCACCAAAGAACTGCATTTGCTGCCCTACCATCGGCAAGTCCTCAAAATATCTCGGGAATTCGAAGTAATAACCTTCGTTCACATTCCTCAGGGTCGGAATAACTTTGCTGATGCATTAGCAACGTTGGCTTCATTAATTCGCATATCCGATAAGAGTGGATTTCCCAACATTCAGTTCACGATTCAGAAAGCCCCGACATATGGGAATTATATGGGAGAAGTATCAGATGAAATACCTCCTGTTAATCAGCCTTGTTTCAAGACATCAAGGTATATCTCCGTGATGGATCCACACCTGCTGGTGCAAGCCAATCAGAGCAGAAACGGATTCTTAGAATGGCCATGAAGTTCTATCTGAGCAGAGATGCACTTTATAAAAGGGATGCTGGAATAGGCCTGTTAAGATGTATCGACAATGAGCAAGCCCAAAGATTAATGGATGAAGCCCATGGCGGAGTCTGTGGTCCACACATGAGAGGCCATCTGTTGGCCAAGAAGATAATCCGAATAGGACATTACTAGATCTCGCTCAAAGCTGATTGCGATGATCACGTTAAGAGATGCTTTTAATGCCAAATACATGGAAATGCCATTCACGCTCCTCCAAATGAGCTGCATACCATGAGTTCACCATGGTCTTTCTCTATGTGGGGAATGGACGTAATAGGTCCAGTGGAACCCAAAGCCAACAATGGTCACCGATTCATCTTCACTATGATCAATTACTTCACCAAATGGGTCAAAGCAGCCTCTTTTCCCAAAGTCACAAAAGAGGTCATCATCAATTTCATCAGAAACAATGTCGTCTGTCGATATGGACAACCGAAGGTGATCGTATCAGACAACGCCAAAAACCTAAACAATCAAATGATGGTGGATCTATGCAGTAAGTTCCACATCAAGCATCTCAATTCCATCATCTATCGGCCCAAGATAAACGGTGCTGTTGAAGCGGCCAACAAAAACATCAAGAAGATTATGCAAAAAATGTCCGCCAATCACAAAGACTGGCCTGACTTGCTGCCTTTAACTCTGTTAGCATACAGGACGTCAATGCGCACCTCTACTGGGGCTACCCCCTACTTGTTGGTCTATGGCATGGAAGCAGTCCTTCCCATAGAACTCGAGATGGAATCTTTGCGAGTGTTGATCGACGCTCAAATAGATGAAGATCAATGGTTGCAAGATCGGCATCATCAGTTGTCTCTGATAGATGAAAAGAGAGCTACGATCATTTTCCACGGACAGTTATACCAGCAAAGGATCGCCAGATCCTACAATAAAAAGGTCCGAATGCGACAATTCAGAGAAAACGACTTGGTGCTAAAGAAAATCTTGGCCAATCAGGATGAAGCCAAAGGAAAATTTGCCCCAAACTAGGAAGGCCCTTTTATTGTCAAAGAAGTGTTGACTGGGGGCGCTATCAAACTGCAAGAGATGGATGGGACCGAGTTTCCCCAAATCATCAATTCAGACACCGTGAAAAGGTATTATGTTTGAAGCACATGCATACCCGCATCTGGGTCCTACAAATTAAATCAGGTTTGGTTTTTTGCTAGAAAGCCGAAACTACGAATGACCTGATCTCCCTCAACCCGGGAGTACGTAGGCAGCCATTTTTGGTACGGTAAAACCGAATAAAAGCTCAAAAACTCATCAAACAAAATTCAAAATCCAAGATAAATACTTTTTAAACCTACATCCCGACATTAGTCAGAACTACGAATAACCTGATCTCCCTCAACACGGGAGTACGTAGGCAGCCCCCTATGGCGCGGTTTGACCTTCAAGAAAAAAATAATAATAAAAGAACAGTTCCAAGACACGAAAGACAAATAGAAGCTAAATTCTATCAAACTACCCTGGTCAACAGGTCTATCTGAGATACTCCCTAACATCTCAACTGTCAGTCCATCAAGGAGAAGCTCAAGATACATCAACAACTGCGAGTCATGAGAGAAGTGGTAATCACTCAGCAATGACAATACATCTCCAGTCAGGAAAGTGCATCAAAAATATATTTCTCTGATATAAAAAAACTGCTTTATATACATAATGCCCTGTACATGACAAAATGGCTGATCTAGTCTGTGCAGGAAAACTAAAACTAGTCTATAGACCCAAGGACAAGCGGGTCAGCAATGCCAGTATGGCATCTCTATCTGAAGATGGTGGAGCAGCCGTAAGTGCAGTCCACTCAGCCTCCATAAGGCTCAGAACATTCACAGTCATCTGCAAGGTGGCACTGTGGTCATCAATATAAGCACTCATCTCGGTGATCAAACCATGAGTGTAAGATCGAAGAGCAGTACTATCAGCAATGTGGAAATCACGGGAAGCTATAGCCTCATCTCTCTCCGCAAAAGCTGTATCTCGAGCAATCAAAGTCTCCTCGATCTCAACATATACTGCATCCCTGGCCGAGTGAATCTCGTCTTGCTCTACAACTGTAGTATCCAGAGCAGAGCGGAGCTTATCCCGCTCAATCAATCCAGCATCCAAAGCAGCCCTGAGACCATCCTTTTCAGCAAAAGCTAAATCTCTGCCAGACAAGGCAGCCAACTGTGCTCTAGACGAGTCTCGCTCAAAGGTCATCCTGAATAGTGAGTCTGCTAAAGCCGGATCTATCCCCACAGGAATGGTCGGGGAATCATTAACCAGAGCAGCGGTCAAACCCGTGAACAACTCATCCTCGGTAGGGGAATCTGGATCCTCCATGGGCTCCTCCTCGTCAGAGTCCACACTAGGAGATGAAGAAACCTCTGCTACCACTCCTGTCTCTGCCTCCAACCATGCAGAATACTCCGGAGAATAACCTGGATGGCTACTAGAGAAATCAGCCCTCTCTCGATGAGTCCAACACTCATATACTCTGACCAAGTCGGTGGATGACATGGAAGAAGTCGACATCCTCTGATCAGCAGACCCCTCAAAATGGTGCAAACTCTGCAGCTGATAAAACTGACACATGACTGCCAAAGGATGATAGGTAGTCACTCCTCTCAAACACGCTAGGGGCAAATAATCTAGGCTAGATGCATGAGTGATAAAGCTATATGAGGATGCTAGCCCTGAGCATGGTAAGATCACAAATGGATGCTCAATATCCGACAGAAATGCCAACCAAAACTCTGCATTAATGCACTCCGCAGGCTAAAAAGAGAAAGCTCTGGATGTCTCATGAGTAAAGCAAAAACCCCTAGGCCTAAAGGATCCAATCGGTCGTATATGGGACATCAACCATATATACAACAAGACCGAGCTGCCCCTAAAGAACCCCTCTGGATGGGTACTACAATACGTGGTGGATCTAAATGTCTCAGCCAATATCATCGGGATGATGGTGCTACCCTATCTAAGGGCTCCAACCACTACTACCAATCCCACATCTAGATGATCCAATCGCAACGGCATGTAGACATATGCCACAACGCACATCAGCAGGATGTCTATCCTGGCCGCATGCCATGCCTTTGCTGAACAAACGAAATCTCTGACGTGGCGACCATAACTATTAAGCTCGCCAAAGCGCTTAATCAAGAAGTCTATAGAGATCACGTGCCTCAAAACTATCTCATCCATGACTACACTCTGATGGAGACCGGACAGCCTGATAAATGGCCTCCTCAAATCACTAATCGCCGTCCGAGCGCACGACAACTCTAAATCCAAGCCAGTAAATCTCTGGTACTCCTCTAGAGTTGGTGTCAGCTCACGTCGTCCGAAGCAGAACACCTGCCTGTCGATAATCCAGCAAGGTAGAAGGCCCTCAACAAATCCGATAAGAACCCAAAAATCCGCAAGGGCCAATGAATGCCCCAACATCTGGTCCATAATCCCCCTAGCAGGAAAGGGCAGACTATCATACCAGGACCTCAATGATGCTGCCACTGTAGATGGTGGTAAATGCTCAATACGACTGACTGCAAACGACGTCATCTATAGCATCGTACCACAAGACCGTCTAGAGGTCAAGTCAAGATACAGCTGTCTAAATGCATACATATGACATAATACTTGCATGATGACAGTAATATAAACATAATATAGAAGATAAGATATGGCAGGAATATCTACAAAAAGCTATCTATTGCATACAACATTCCTGTATCCTGATACAAAGTGAAAGGAAGAATACAGGGAAAATGGGGCACCACCACCCAACTACTATAGTGGTCTATCAAAATGATGGCACAAACACCGAATAGCCAAAACAGTGGCTGACCAAAAAGTATAGCTCCAATAGCTGTCAAAGGAAGTCGTAGACATTAGTGTCGAATCGATCAACCTGCTCCATCTCCTCTGTCGGCATAAAGCTGCTAGGAACAGGCATATCTGGGCGATATAAGGGAGGATCTGCCCCTGTATAACTGCTGCTAAATGAACCTAAAGAGGGACCTGCTCCTGAGCTGGATGGGTCAAAAGAAGATGCCCCTGACGGATCTCGGCCAATGTGCCTGGTAAAGAAACGAGCCTGCTCCAACTCCCTGGTCAGATCTTCTATCTGGTCTGCATGAGTCGGCTCCCTGAGGCAAGCTATCCAATCCTTCATCATCACGGATCCTGGCACCATGTCTGCCATAAACTGGGTAGCCCGAGTCTGAGCTCCAATAGTACGAGAGCTCCACCATCTGCCAAATGCCTCCTGGCTATACGGACCCTCTGATAGGGTGAAGCCATCAATGCCCTCCAAAGGGATTTCTGTCAAAGGCATAGTCAGTGGCCAATGATGCCAAACTATAGGAACAATGGGAATGCAGATCTCTCTTATAATGCTCCTACTAGCACGCTCTCCAAGATAGAGCTCCCAGCCTCTCGCCATCAACAACGGTACCCTGCTGGTCGATAAGTCAAACTCCCGGCTAGTAGGGACTCCTCCCTCAAATTCGACGTTCAAGTGTTCGAATGTGTACGGCGTCCAGGTGATCAAATCCGCCGTCAAAAGCTCCAACTGAAGATGGGCATGAGTGAATCCCTTAGCAACAGGGACCTCCATCAAAGTGGAGTGATGCCATCTCCGTCCTCGAGGATAGGTCTCCAAACCTAAAGCAGTAGCGGGCTGTAGGCAAGGAAGCCTCTCAAATGCCCAAAGCTAACCATACAAATACCAAAAGTCCTCAATGATCAAGACTGACAAAAATGTTGAAATCAAAAAGGTACAGAAATATGTACTCACCAGTAGGAATGAGTAAAATCCTAACCAAGCCTCCGTTGTACCCTCTGAAAGCATGCGCATGCCCCGGAGAAAATAGGCAAAGGTATAGGAGCCCCAATCATAGTCACTGAGGCGCTCTACCTGTCAAGTGGTGCTGATCAAAGCGAAGGACACAATAGACGAGTTGTCTGCCACGAAATAACCCCTGATGATCGGCAAAAATAATCGCCTCAGAATGCGATCTCTAGCCCTCTGGTCATCAGGTGGAGGCAACTGCAAAGTCCCATCCTGGGCATCTATACTCAAGGGACCAGATTGGACTGCCCGACCCTTGAATGCCGTCGTCGGGACTCCTAGCAGGGATCGAATGATAGCGGGCAAAATGTCAGTCATAACAGGCACTGACTCGCCCTCAAACTCAATGAAGGTGATAAATCTCCAGTCCATAGGAGTCATCATCACCTCGCAATCCAGCAAATAAAGGGACTGAGTCTGGTGGAACCAGTGCTCAGACAAAGCCCTCATATACCTCCAGGGGCAACTGTGGGAAAGGATCGAGAAAAAGGCCTGAAATCCCTAGCCATCTATAATCTCCATGTAATCCTCATGCGAAGTGTGATACAGGGAGTGCACGCTAAACCAGTTCCCTCGAGGCTGCTTAAAGCCGGGAACCAGCATAAAAAATCAACTCATGTCAAAAACTTGAGCCTCGAAAATGGCAAGAAGGGAGAAAAGAATCCAGAGAGAAGAAAGACTTCAAGTCACCTCGTTGGCATAAAGATATCTCGAAGGATGGTGACTCAAGTCGCAAATTAGCACCTGAGTAGGCACAGCAATATCTGGGACCTCCGCACGTGGAGCCTGAGTAGGAACATGAGCAATAAAAGGAGCCTCCTCATCATTAATATCAAGTGGTTGCTCGTCCTATGCGGGATGAATCATGGCCTCTACTAGTCTACGAGGCGTCCTAGCAGGACGTGGCTGTGGCACATCAGAAGCCCCTCCTACGTCTAATACCCGAGGAGACCCTACTAGAACTGTCAGGTCTATCACGATCCATCTACAACAACAAGTCTCCAAATCACCTCAGAAAGGGTGCGGTAAGCCTAAAACCTGTGGCTTATCATTTTCAATCATCGAACATATATCTCTAGGTCCTAATACATGCATGGGTCAGTAAAAAATACCCAATAAAGTCAAAATTACATGTTTTTAAAACTTAAAAACTCAAAACCTGCATGGGTCAGTAAAAAATTCCCCCCAGAGTTAAAAATGCATGTTTTTTCAAAGCCTAAGATTTGGAAAGTTTTTACCAAAGTCTCCTTTGTAAAATGGACTGTCCACATGCTTATAGGCATGTCTAGGTGGCCATCCAGTAGCACACATACCCAAAAACAAAAATAGTTCATATTTACTGAAAAAAATCAAAAATCAAACTCACATGGTAGCCAAATTACCATGGACATTTTTAGTTAAAAATCTAATCTCACTAGGCCTCAAAAAAGATGACTAAACTGATTAAAAAGTACAAAAATTGACTGTCTCAGAACCTGAATTTTCTTACATCCAAACGTGCATTACAGTAAGATATGCATACATATGTAGTCAAAATTTTTTTACAGGTCATATAGGCATACATTTTTCATACATTGCATCTAAAAACACCCTAGGCGGTTCGCATGCTTTTAACTGTCAAAAACTACGAAAAAAGCATGTAAAACGTTACCTGCGCTGCGCTAAATGCGTAGGAACTGACGGATTCAGAAAATAGCTGTCCAAGCTCCGTAGATCTGAAAAAGAAGATCGGAATCCTTTCAAAATTAAAAACGGGAAACTTGCAAAATAATAATCCCGCAGCATATTAATTAGGCTAGGTAGCCGCACCTCCACCTGCGGCTGCCAGCACCTCCACCTGCGGTTGCCGCACCTTGCCACCTAGGTGGGTCCCACTTCCCCCGAGCCCAGTTCAGTTCGAGTCAAAAGGAAGTTTAAACGGGCTGCCAAGTCAAATTTGAAGAGAAATCGCTACGTGATTGAGCGGTTTGGCCAGAAATCCTGCGTTTAAGCAGCGTAATCCTGATGGAAAGGGAAATTTCACGAAGTACCCTTGGTATTCTTACTGGTACCTTGTCCGGGGATCAACAAATCAAACTGCAAAAAACTGCACAAGAATTGCGCAAAACTGCTGAAAACTGTCATTTTTTGAAGTTCGGGTATTGATCGAAGCAGTTTCAGCCATTGGCTTAACCCCAGCGAAGTTTGGGTACTGACCGAAGCAGTTTCAGTCGTTGGCTTAGCCCCAGTGAAGTTCGGGTACTGACCGAAGCAGTTTCAGCCGTTGGCTCAGCCCCAGCAAAGTTCGGGTACTGACCGAAGTAGTTTCAGTCGTTGGCTCAACCACAGCGAAGTTCGGGTACTGATCGAAGCAGTTTCAGCCGTTGGCTCAGCCCCAATTAAGTTCGGGTACTGACTGAAGCAGTTTCAGCTGTTGGCTCAGCCCCAACGAAGTTCGGGTACTGACCGAAGCAGTTTTAGTTGTTGGCTCAGCCCCAGCGAAGTTTGGGTACTGACCGAAGTAGTTTTAGCCGTTGGCTCAGCCCCAGCGAAGTTCGGGTAATAATCGAAGCAATTTCAGCCGTTGGCTCAGCCCCAGCGAAGTTCGGGTACTGACCGAAGCAGTTTCAGTCGTTGGCTCAGCCGTAACGAAGTTCAGGTACTGACCAAAGCAGTTTCAGTCGTTGGCTCAGCCCCAGCGAAGTTCGGGTACTGACCAAATTAGTTTCAGCCAGTTGGCTTAGCTCCAGAGAATTTTGGGTACTGACCGAAGCAGTTTCAGCCGTTGGCTCAGCCCCAGCGAAGTTCAGGTACTGACCGAAGAAGTTTCAACCGTTGGCTCAGTCCCAGCGAAGTTCGGGTACTGATCGAAGCAGTTTTTGCCTTTGGCTCAGCCCCAGCGAAGTTCGGGTACTGATCGAAGCAGTTTTAACCGTTGGCTCAGCCTCAACGAAGTTCGGGTACTGACCGAAGTAGTTTCAGCCATTGGCTCAGCCCCAGCAAAGTTCGGGTACTGACCGAAGCAGTTTCAGCCGTTGGCTCAGCTCCAGAGAAGTTTGGGTACTGATCGAAAGCAGTTGCAACTGTTAGCTCAGCCTCAACGAAGTTCGGGTACTAACTGCAGCAGTTTTAGCCATTGACTCAGCCCCAAAAAAGTTTGCGTACTGACCAAAGTAGTTTCAACCGTTGGCTCAGCCCCAGCGAAGTTTGGGTACTGGCCGAAGCAGTTTTAGCCATTGGCTCAGCCCCAACAAAGTTCGGGTACTGACCGTAGTAGTTTCAGCCGTTGGCTCAGCCCCAACAAAATTCGGGTACTGCCCAAAGAAGTTTCAGCCGTTGGCTCAACCTCAGCGAAATTCGGGTACTGACCGAAGCAGTTTCAGCCGTTGGCTCAGCCCCAGCGAAGTTCGGATACTGATCGATGCAATTTTCAGCAGTTGGCTCAGCCCCAGTGAAGTTCGGGTATAGAATGAAATACAGTTCGACCATTGGCTCAACCCCAATGACGTTTTCAACTGTCGGCTCAACCCCAGCCAAGCAACAGAAGGGATCTGGTGATGGAAGCAATTATAATAATCCATCACAAATGATGGAATCTGTTATACACATCCTCAAAGGGATCATTGAGGTAGTATCAATCAGATCAACCTCAATCAGAATCTACAAAGTTATCGCGGAGAACGTTATCCCCAGCAGATCTAGACGTGGACAATCTGTGATATCTCATCTTCGATAACTTCATCCCCATCAGAATCAAATAAGTTATTGTGAATGATGTCATCCCCAGTAGGAAATGACAAAATTAGTTCGCGGTAACTTCCCAACCACATTAATGGCTGTACATGACAACGTTATCCCCCGCAGAGTGATAACGTAGGCAGCTAACAGAAGCCCCATTCCACTCAAAGACGCTCAGCCTTCGAAGCAGCTCTGGAACTTTTTATTTCCAGTGTCAACTAATCTTTATCCTATCCATTCCATTACATTGCATGGACATGATAAAGAGGGGCATCTGTAGACACTCAAAATTTTCCTTGCCCCAATACTAAAACTCTAGGAGGGAAAAACCGTCAATTAATTCAAATCCGGCCACCAATGCCGGTCCTTTAATTCAAATTCGGCCGCCAATACTGGTCCTTTAACTCGAAACTAGCCGCCAATGCCAGTCCTAAAAACTAAATTCGATCCCCAATATCGGTAACCTAAATCCTATCCCCAATATCGGTACTTCAGTCAAACCCGATCACCAATGTCGGTAATCAATCCAGCTCCGATCTCCAATCAGACCGTCAATCCAGCTCCGATCTCCAATCGGACCGTCAATCCAGCTCTACTCCGATCTCCAATCGGACCGTCTATCTAGCTTCGATAGTCAATCAGATCGTCAATCCAGCTCCGATCTCTAATCGGACCGTCAATCCATCTATGATCTCCAATCGGATCGTCAATCCAGCTCCGATCTCCAATCAGACCGTCTATCCAGCTCCGATCTCTAATTGGACCATCAATCCAGCTCCGATCTCCAATGGGACCATCAATCCAGCTTCGATCTCCAATCAGATAGTCAATCCAGCTCCGATCTCCAATTGGATCGTCAATCCAGCTCCGATCTCTAATCGGACCGTCAATCCAGCTCTGATCTCTAATCGGAATCGTCTATCCATCTCCGATCTCTAATCGGATCGTCTATCCAGCTTTAATCTCTAATCAGACCAGTTAATCCATCTCTAATCTCCAATCAAACTATCTATTCAGCTCCGATCTCCAATTGAACCGTCAGAATAACCCCGATCTCAATAATGGGCTATCAAATCAACCCCGATCTCTGATCGGGCCGTCAAATCAAATCCTGATCTCAATATCGGGCCTTCAAGTCAGACCCGACATCAACCCGGGAGGTACAGGTCAACCTTGACATCAACCTAGGATGTGTCAAGTCATCCTCGGTCTCAGCTCGGGAAGTACAAATCAGCCCCGGCGTCAATCCAGGAAGTGCAATTCAGCCCCAGAGATAACCTTGGGAAGCCAGATCCACCAAAGACCACCCCATGAGGGCCAAAATGGTTATTTTATCAACTCTCAGTCGATTCGGTCAAACTCAAGCCGAATTGATGCCATCGAAATCAGAATGAACCATAGCAACGATCCCGAGTGCAAACGACGCAAGACAGCTCAATGGACAAACTGTGGGAAATCGAAGACCTGGTTATGAACCCTTCTTCTTGGACCCAAAAAATGTTTTATCCCATGTCATTACAACATTCTCAGTGAAGGCTTTCTGAAAAGGTATCGCACGCCTCAAACGGATGCTCCGATCAAAAGTTAGAAAGTTTCAACTTCGACTATGTGTTGTCCGAAGTGCACGTACTTTGAGACGATGGAACCCGGCATCGCGGGCCCCACCAGGGGAGTCGCACCTCTACTTGCGGTAGACACAGGTAGAGCTAAGGCTCCCTGGCCTATAAATAAACGTGCACCCCCCTTCATTTTCAAGTTTTTGAAACGCAGCGAAGCTCTGCCCGTCTAATTTTCTGACTTTTACACCTCTTCCAAACCCAAATATTTTCACTCCAACACGTAGATATACCCATATACTACCACATATCAGAAAATAATTGGTAGATTTGGATGTATAGAGCCTAGGATTTGGCAAAAAGCTTGTATTGCAGTCCATTGTAAGTATTTTTACGATCAGAAAATCAATACTACTACTTTGCACTGTTTTCCACTTGCACACGAAGTTTCATCTTCTAAATATGTCCAAAACTTAGTTCTGTGGCCGTTTTTGCCAAAATTTGGTACATTTCTGTACATAAACGCAAAATTTTTGTATTTTTACAACTCGAATTGACGATTTGTCAGCTTCAGTAGCTTCAATGCACTAGCACACACATTTTTGGCAACTCCGCCGGACTGGATTGCTTCCCTTGTCCGGGTTTGGCCCTTTTTGTGCTTATTTTCAGTTCGGCCTGGATTACTTCGTGGCCATTTTACTTCTTTTGCACACTTCGCCATATTGGGTGCTCTCCCCAGTCACTGGTTGACTACTTTTCTGTCAATTTCAATTCTAGTACGGGCAACAACGTGAAAACCCATAGCCCTTATTAATGTTTCTATATATATATATATATATTTCATTTTTGTCACAGCCTAGATTACTTCAGTGGCTATTTACAGTTTTTTTATAAATATATATATTTCAATTCCAGTCCGGGCTTGCGAGTGAAAACCCATCGCCCTTTTTACAGTTTTGTATATATATAACTATATATATATATTGCTTTACTCCCTCTATTCAACTGCTGCTTGTAATATTCATTTTTATGAATCTGCACTAACATATTGCAGACGGACTAGATTTATCTAAATCCCGCTAATTCTAGCTTTCAACAGTCCAAACAGGCCCCGACAGAACCTGGAAGCTATAATGGCCGAGATTTCTTTAAATCTAGTTATTTTTACATAGTTTCAGCTTTAAAAGCAAACTCGTGTCCCTTAGATCGCTATCTAGTAGGAACGGGATGCTTTATCCACTCGCAGCCAGGATTTATTGATGAATCCTTGGTTCTATTGCGACGTGATGATGTATATATATCCATTTCTGTACAAATTTGAATAGTGCAGGTTTATGGGCTACTCATATATGAGCCTAGGAATCGTGGGATTCACGATCAAATCAATTGGGATCTGATTCCCATGATGGACAAACTCCAGTTTATAGATGTACCCTGCCAGTTTTTTCTGTAAAATATACATATACAGACCTTAAAACGGTTATCCGGATTTAAGGTCTCATCATAATGAAATGTCAATTATTATGTCAGCGTCCCTCCGATGGTTTTCATACCCATAAGGGGACCGACACTTGTCTATTTTTGTGGTCGAGGATGCTTCGTAGCCCGGTAAATCACCATTCACATGCAGCCTTAAGGCTATAAAGATAGAAAATTGAAAGTAGCGATACACTTCAATTCCTATGGCAGTGTAAGGGTTTGATAAACCAGCTTTCAAAACATCATTTTCAATTAAAAGAAAAGCTTTTGTAAATCAAATTAAATGCTTCTGCAAATCAAATTAAAGACTGATTTTCAAATCAAATCAAACCCTTCATATATAGGCTAAACGAAGTCTGTTAAAGCTTTCAATCAATCAAATCAATAGGCCCAATTTTTAAACAGCATTCACTCACGTATTCACAGTTTTAAGAGAAATATTGAAAAGATGCGGTACCGTGTTTACATGGGAGTCGTGGGGTGTCTAACACCTTCCCCACACTTAACCAAGCCCCCAAACTAAAAACTCCGATTTTAAAGATCAAGTTTCGACAGTGTCCATTAATTGGGCCTCTTTTTAAATCAAACTCGGTTGAGTTGGTACAACCTTTTTCCAATCTACCAATTGGCGACTCTAAACATTCAAATCGTCGACATAAACACATGTTGGCCTCTTTCCTAAAAAACCCTTCAAAACCTTTTTCGTAAATAAAAAGTGTGGGGGTAGAGAGAACTTAGGAAGATCTATTTGAGGAAACCCGGGTTACGAACCGACCCGTGGGGTTCTTAAATTTTCCAACGTCAACAATATGCGTATACCAATGTATTGCAAGAATAAAATTGAGGTTTAGAGTACTATAGGTAGGGCTAAGAGTCAAAATGGGCGGACTTTCTTTGCTTTTCTTCTTTTTTCTTCTCCTTTTTTGCTAAGTGGGGGGTCTTATTTATAGACCAGATGGCCGCTGGTCTACTTGCGGTAGTCGCAAGTCTGGGTCCGTCTATCTGAGTGGGCCCCAGTCTGTGAGTCCCATTATCTTAAAGTATGTGCACTCTGACCAATGAGCTGTATGCTTCAAACCTTCATAACTTTTAATATGGGAGTTCATTTGAGGCGTGCTATACCTTCCCAGAAAGCCCTTTTCGGGAGCTACACAATGACATGGGATTTGATATTTTTTGAATTCGAGAAGATGTGTCCATGTTCAGATCTTCGAGTCTTCGCAGTCTGTCTGTTGAACTGTCTTGTGCTATTTTCACTCGGGATTGATGTTGTGGTTCCTTATGACCCTCATAACATTGATTTGGCTTGATTTTGACTTGATTTGATGTTAAGTTAATAAAATAACCATTTTACCCTTCTGGGGATTGACTTGGTTTTTAATTATTTCTCGGGGTTTTCTTTGAGGTTTGATCCCAGTCGACTCTATTCTTCCTTAGGGTCATCTCCGAGGTTGACCTGGTCTCCTGGGTTATCTCTAGGGATGATTTGATGCTTCGGGGCTATCTCCAAAGGTTGGCTTGGCCTACCAAAGTTGTCGCTGGGGTGACTGTACCTCCCAGGGTTGTTGCCGAGGTTGACTTTGATATCTCGGTGTTGTCATTGGGAATTGACTTGATTTTGCGATATTGTCATCGGGGTTTGACTTGATATCCCGGTGTTATCGCTGGGGTTGATTGGATCTCCCGGTATTATCGCTGGGGTTGACTTGATCTCCTGGTGTTGTTTTCGGGGTTGACTGTATCTCTCGGTGTTGTCGTCGGGTTTGACTTGATCTCCCGTTATTATTTTTGGGGTTGACTGTATCTCCCAGTGTTGTCGCCGGGGTTAGCTGAATCTCCTGGTGTTGTCTTTGGGGTTGGCTTGATCTTCCGGTGTTGTTGCCCGGGTTGACTGTATCTCTCGGTGTTGTCGCAGGGGTTGACTTGATGATTTGGACTTCTAGGGTGTTCTTCGAGAGGTAAAAGATGGTTTTGCCCTCATACAGCGTTAGTAACAGGAATGCAAAATTTTGAGTGTCTATAGTCCTTCAATAATTGTCATATAGTGTAGCCTTCCCCAATAAGATTATACAAAAGGCGTTGTTAAGTTGAGTTGATTGTCATTTAGTGTATACAGAATTATACATGGTAGTTGACCAAAGATGTTTCAAAGAAAAACGTTACTATTAGATAATAAGAAATAGAAATTATTTATTTTTTATCTTTAAAGAAAATTAGGCTTTTGGAATTTAGCCAACAGAGGGGATATAGTCACATGCATGCTAGTATTATTTTTGCATAAATGTCTTTGGTCATGTATGGAATGACATCTAACAAAAATTGGTCAAGCCTTTTATGTTTATAGATAGTTTTTTTTAAGTGAAATGGTAAATTAATTGCCATGTGAAAAAGATCTTCTTGGAGACTGAAAAGTATCAAATACATATAACATAATCCACATAAAAGTCATGATTTTATCCTAAATTGGGAAGGCAAGTAGTTGAGTATTTATTTATCTTCTATTTTTTTTCAATCCGAGTCCATGGAGACCCTTTTTGCTAGTTCCATCTCATGTTATGTAAATCTAAAAGTGATATGAATTTAAAATTTGATATACTTTAGTTTCATCTATCTTTTGTAGTATTTTCTGTCAGTAATGTTTAATTTGGTTTATTCTTACATCAGTTGATATTGGCAGACTAAAAATTTTATTTTCAGGTTTATTAAAAATGGATGACATGGACCATGAAATAGGAAGTTGTGGGAATAATGCAAAAATAGATTCAGACTACATATACAATTACGGTGAAGAAATGGAGGGGGATGACTTGAGTGCAGAGGGGTTGGGTGTGAACAATGCTAAAACTTTTGTCTACTATCCTCAAGTAGCCGATGAGTTTATTCCTAAGCTAGGTCAAGAATTTCAAACATTAGATGATGTTCACACTTTCTATAATATATATGTAATGCATGTTGGTTTTAGTGTGCGAAAGTATAATGAGAAAAAAGGTGGGAAGTAATGAGATAATTAGGAAGGAGTATGTGTGCTACAAGCAAGGAAAGGGCAAACTATTAGTCGATGTGGATGTAAAAAAAACATGGATATACAAATAAGGGTGTAAACGAGTTGAATCGAAGTGACCAGAGAGCCTGTTCGAATTCGACTCGAAATGATAAATACGTACTCGAATTTGAATTGTATTTGAAAATTCTACTCAGATTAAACTCGACTCGAATATTTACTACTGATTTCGATCCGACTCGGCTCGAATTATAGTCAAACTACTCGCGAGCTTCAAATTCAAGCCCGAATTTGAGTCTCTACATAATAATTAGTTTTATAATAAATAGAATTATAAATTGAATTTGGTATTTTACTTAGAAATGAGAAAATATATTTACTATTACACTTTACGAATATAAAATCACAATTAAAGTTAAAAACAAATCAAAATAATAATAATTAATTATTATTGTTTGATTGAAATTTGTATATATTATAAGAGAATGTATCGAGCATCTAATTGAATCTGTATCAATCGAGTATGTATTGAATCACAATCAAGAATTCGAGTAGTTTGAATCTTAAACGAGTCGAGTATAACCTTGCTTAGATTTTACTCTTATTTTTATTCGAACTATTTTTAATACTTCGATTTCGATCATATTATTACCGAATTCGAGTCTCGCTCGTATTTTTTCGAGTCTAGCCCAAATCGAGCCTGAACTATTTGGCTCATTATAGTCTTATCTACAAAAGAAGGTTTTAGTGCAACAATTGTAGTGGTAAAAAGAAATGACTTATACGTAGTATCTAAAATTGAGGAGGGCCATTGTCACCCATTGTCAACCCCACATAAGAGGCATCTTTTACGATCGCACTGTAATGTGTCAACTGCCTAAAAATCTTTGAGTCAACAACTTATCATGGTGAATATACCATAATGCCAACAATATAAATTTCTTGCAGTGCAGGCGGGAGGGATTAAAAATATTGGTTGCACGCAACGAGATTTGTACAACTTTGAAAGAGACAAACACAATGAGTTGAAGGGATATGATGGCGATATATTGAATGAGTACTTGAAGTTAGAACAACAAAAGAATCATAGCCTCCTTGTTTTGATACTTATTTCATTTAAAATTAGTTTGTCTGCGGTTAAATCAAATGGATTTGTAGGTTTGGGTTTTATTGATCATGATAGTCAGTGGATGTATCATGGGCACTAGTATAGATCATATAAGAGGGGGTTTGATTATGCATAAGCTTTGGCCATTTGGGCAGATTTTATTTTTCTATTGAGATTGGTTTTTTACCAAGGCAGTGGTGGAAAGTGACATAAATTATATTCAGATCTTTTTCTTGTTTAGGTTTATTTATATTTTCACATGCGTCGTGATGGAAATTGTGTAGCGCATGAGTTCCTGATTTAACTTAATCCTCTATTTTTTATTTTCCTTTATACTGTTGTTGAGGAAGTGCCTGAATGTATGTTTCCTCTTGTTATGGCTGATTTACAGGATTAATGATGCTTCAACCTCTCCTGGCTTGTTTTCCAAAAAAGAGAGAGAGAAAGAAATAAAGTTAACTAGATAGTATACATTTACTTGTCAAATATTTATAATGTTTTAGAAAAAGTGTGAAATATTATTTATCAGGTTCTCTCGATTAGATAAACTGTGAAATATTATTTTCAAAAGTTTATTTAGCTGGTGTATGTGTCCCTTTTCAATTACTGAGTAATAAAATTGTAACTTGTAGAAGAACCATTATCCTTGAGATTGTAGTTCCTCAATTTTTGTTTTCACTTTTTATCTAAAGTGGTTATTCGATTTTGTTTCAGGATGCAATTGAAGAATGTCCCTACCTGAATGTTGTAGTTGTCTAAATTTTGGTTTTACCTATGTAGTAGTTGTCTTCCTGAATTATTTGCAGTTTATGCCCCTGCCTGTACATATGAAAGAGACAACATAGTGCTGCGGATTAACAATTTGGTCCAGTTGAAAGGATATTGGATTGTCTAACAATGTTTGATGGTTTTGTGGCCTCAACCGTTTTAGTTTTTAGATATTTTGGCATCAGTTGTATTAGTTTCCTGACTATTTATTACATTAAGTGATTTTAATGTGTGATAATTTAGTTTTCCTTTGCCCCAATTATTATCTTAAGATCTTTAGGATGTGAGTTTGTTGAGAGTGAAATCAACATAAACTAATGTCCCACACCCAGTGGATGTGTCTTAATGCGAAGAATTTCTTAATGTAATATGGTTAATTAAAATAACAGTTTTTGTCAACATGTTGCTCTGTATATTTTATGTCATCTTTAGAATGGAAAGTAGCAGGTAGTTAAATTTGTTTGGGTATCTTACATGAAGTCACCCTCCTTACATGCTTCATACAAAGTTTGATGTCAAATCTACACTATTGTTATGTGGTCCAACTTATATCCTGTAATTTATCCTTAAAATGGAAAGTAGCAGGTACTGAAAAATGTTTGGGTACTCTGTTTTCATTACCCAATGAAATAATGAATACTTTGTTTACATTTCTAAATGAAATAATGAAATACAGAACAAACAAATAAAATAGAGTCAAATAGGTTATGAGGGAACAAATCCAAATAACATACAAACTTTGGTCCAAACTAAGTTTAAAAAGTAGAGTACAACAAAGTTTCATTACAATCAATTCATTACATTTAAGGGACTTCACACATCCTAACTGCTTCATCTCTCAAATTCTAATTATAATTTTTTCCTATTTAGGCATCTTCATGCACATAGATGGTTCCAAAGAAATTCCAATGTAGCAAAATCATGGAAACCTATATGATTATCAAGTAAATCTTCTCTTTGCGTCAAAAATTTTGAGCTTCATTTTCAAGAGCCTTCAACTTCCTCAACACACTAGGTATCACTTGAATTGCTCTCAGTTACATCAGAGGATTATACCACATGAAATACCCACAACCATGGGGTTTTCAAAAAAGAATTTTTTTCTATACAAACTGCATATCAAAGGAAATCGAAGAAAAATTACTTACTCTTGCAGTTTGACATCCATAGAATCGACGACTAGGATTCAAATCAGTCTAAGATGTTATTAACATAGCTGGGTGGTGACAATGGCAGTGATTAACTCTGGCCATGTAAGTTGACTCTATCCGGCAAGTTTATGGTTACATATACAAGTATTTGAAAGGTGCATCAGGGACACAATACATCACATTAACTAATATTTGCATTAGACTCCAATTACCACTGATATAGGAACCAAAACTTTGACAAACTCCCAGACCTAAAGTATATATATAATACATGTAAATTAAGTAACAAATCCCTTACCCAACATTGTCCTAAGGTCATATAACCTGTAATACCCGAGAATTTTATAAATAAATTTAGATTTTAAAACAAAGATATTTGCATTTATTTGTGTACAAGTATATATATATATATATATGTGTGTGTGTGTGTGTGTGTGTGTGTGTGTGTGTGTGTGTGTGTGTGTGTGTGTGTGTGTGTGTGTGTGTGTGTGTGTGTGTGTGTGTGTGCCATATGATTAATAATGCAATATAATTGAATCAAGTATGAGATGAGTAAGAAGTATATTGATGATGATGCTAAACTTAATTAAGCTTAAGTGTTTAGCCTTATGTGGCATAATTAATTTCTTAATTGAATTAATTAAAGGATGATTTAATAATGTATTGGACCTATGGCTATACTAAGCCAATAAAAATTAGTTGCAAGTGTTAGTATGTGTGGCCGAGTAATATAGCTGGGAGTCCAATAGATATGAATTGGTAGCCCAATAAAGTTAGTATAATAGTATATGTGTTTAGCCCAATTTAAATTAACTTGAGAATAGCTAATGTATATATATGGATAGTAGATATATGTATTTATATACATGTACAGGTAAGTATATATATGGGAGTACGTATATAGGTATATATACGTATATGTGTATAAGGGACATGTGTGCCTGCATGTGTACAAAAGAAAATAAAATGTGACTTAGGGGCAGTGTACCCCCGACCGAACCTCCCCATGGCCTAAGAATGCTGATTTTTGTGCCTTGGATAAGCTAACAAGCAAGACCCATGTGGTGGAAATGATGGTATAGCCCAATGGCTAGTAGTACTATGAATAGTGTTTGTTGGTAGAAACTTTTCACCAACTCCACTTTTACCATTGGGTAATGACTGAAGTCTGGACAGAAGCTTTCCTATAAATAGAGGCCCTTATTCATCTTATAAAGATTACTAGAATCATTTACTCTACATTAGAAAGAACAATATAGTGAGTTGAGAGATATATAGAACCCAAGAGGAGCTCTTGCAGTTCAGAGGGTAGAGGAGAGAGGAAGGAAGGGACCAGCCAGTAGCTACCCAGTGTTTAGTCAGTAAAAAGAAAACGTCAAGAGGTACACATCCCTTTGACCCTATATTTAACCTTCTGCAAGTCAGTTAGTGAGAAATATGCATGCTAGTAAAAGTTGTCATGAAAATAATATAAACCGAACAAAAAGGAAAGTATAACATATTATACTAAGATGGATTTAAAAACCATATCAGCAGTGAAAGAGTAACATGATACTAATGAATAATGCAGGCCATAATGTCTAATAGTAAGATTACATCCGGACTCTAGTATAAATAAGGAAAAGTTTTAATTGGATTAAATGTGGTAATGCTATACCAAAATCATTCGTATACCCATACACCCATTAATCAGCATGTATCAATAATTAAATTGGAGACTAGTTCAACCCATTAAGTTCTACAATATGATACCTTAGCCTCCGGTTGTAGTAGTGAAACCAACGATTGTAAACTTACCCCACGATCGCAGACTAACTCTGCAGATCGTGGAGTCCAACCCCAGACCAAGATCTTTAGTTGGTTTTGGAAATAACAGACTGACTCTGTAGATCGTGGAGTCCATCACCAGACCAAGACCTTTGGTTAGTTTTTGGAAATCAGACTAAACCCCACGATCGTAGTCTTACTGAAGATCGTGGAGTAGTCCAGACCAACCATGAACCAAACCTTAGGTCAAACCCCACGATCGTAGTCTTACTTACAGATCGTAGAGTAGACCAGACTAACCACAAACCAAATCTCAGACCGAACCCCACGATCGTAGTCTTACTACAGATCGTGGAGTAGACCAGGTCAATCATAACCGAGCTGAAGACTGAACCCCACGATCGTAGTGTGGTCGCACAGATTGTGGAGTGAACCCGAAGGTGATCTTGCACAAATCGTGGAATAAACTGAAGGTGATCTCGCACGGATCATGGAGTGAACCCGAAGGCGATCTCTCACAGATCGTGGAGTGAACCCGAAGGCGGTCTCTCGCAGATCATAGAGTGAACCCGAAGGCGATCTCTCACAGATCGTAGAGTGAACCTGACCATTAGAAAATGATTTTTCACAAATCGTGGAGTGCCTATAAATCGTAGACTACTCCTGAAGAATGACCAAACATTAGAAATTCTTACTCTATACTTGTTTAAATACTTACAAAACCTTAATAAGACTATTTTCAGTCTGCCAACAGTATAATTGTGCTAGAATAACCAGTTAGGAGAGTTAAAGAAGGTAATGGTGATAGAACCCATCTACTGTCCTAATACTGTCAAGTACCAATGTGATATAAGTAACTCATAAATATTTAGCGAATAAAGTAAAATTGACAAGAGTATTATCTGGTTAATAACAAATAATTACCTAAACAATCAGGCATAATGGACTGTTATAATAGGAGAGTTTTGTAGTTAGGCCTGCATCAACTTTTATAACTCAGCAGGGATTAATTATTAGGATGGCTTATGATTATTGTAGGTTATCCGAAGAGCATAATCGTAGAGTTAAATATTAAATAGCAGTACATGCAAGTTCTTAACCTTACTTTTTATCGAGAAAGTTTCCTAACTTCATTTGATTCTGATATTGAATGCAAGTTCTCTAAACTTGCACAACTCTAGATATTTTGCAAACCTTATTTCATATGTGCAAGCTTCTAATTATTGTTATACCATTATATATTTGAGTAAACATACTTATTGATCTTATAATCATTCTATGAAATAACCCGTGTGTTATTCAGACTCTTGAGAAATATTATTCATACTCTAAAAGTTTGGTTTGAAGGCAAAATTATATTCTTTGAATTATATTGCAAACATTGAACTCATATATTGTTCCTAATTGCATTATAGAGGTTGTCTAAGCCATTTGTTTCGGCTAGACTAATATCAAGTGTTAGAAAGTTATCCAAACCAATTAACTTATTGCAGACTCTTATAAATCTACTGAGATGAACAACCTTCATTGAAGGGGGAATTATATAACTGTCGAAGGACCGATGTGCGCACATACTAGTATGTTTTGAATGTTATGTATAACGTAGGGTACTTTAGGCCGATCACCTGTTGTACTTGTTTATATTAGATTTTTAATATAATACTATTAATTTTAGTAAGAGTTCCTAGTCCTTAGCGACTGCTCAGTGTTCATTATTATTGAACTTCAAAATTATTGAACTTTTAAATCTTGTTGATATCTTTCGGTTCATAGCGACTCTTAGCGAGAATTATCGATACTTCTTATTATTCTTGAACTATCATTTACCGTTATATCCTTTAGAATTGAACTTTATAATTGTTCACCCTTATTACTGTATTATTTGCTGAGCAAATTTGTTGCTCATTCTTGCTTTCCTTAAAATATTTCAGTTAAGGCAGAACCATGTGGATCCTCAGGCAAACATAAGGGAAAGGGCAAGGCTACAGATTAACTTTAGTCCACTATGCTAGAAGTTTATTATTAAGCTGTAATAGGATTTAATTATTGTTTACGTATTAAGCTATATTATGGATTTTATTATGTAATGTCTTAGTAACGGTTACGAGACCGTGGGACGTGAATATTTATATTAAATCAATATAAATTATTCTATTATTTCATTGCATGAGATTTTAACATGTTATTAGTATTAGTACGTGATGCACCGAATTCGAGTTATAGGTATTTGAATTTGGGGGCGTCACAAAAGCTGCAACTGAATAGAACTTTTAACTCCGACAAGTACACTAAAATCCAATATCAAACAACCAAATAAATATCTAAAATACAGACTTCTTCATACCTAATAAAACCTTTTCTTAGTTCTGTTTTATAAATATAATACATTTCCCCCTTATTTGGCCATTACAAAATATACTTTATAATCAACCATAGCTTCATTTTTTTGCCAAAATTGAAAATTCACAAAAGTTGCAAAAGTATATCAAATTTTAAATTCATATCACTTTTAGATTTTCATGACATGAGATGGAACTAGCAAAAAGGGTCTCCATGGAGCCGGATTGAAAAAAACAGAAGATAAATAAATACTCAACTACTTGCCTTTTCAATTTAGGATAAAATCGTGACTTTTATGTGGATTATGTTATATGTATTTGATACTTTTCAGTCTCCAAGAAGATCTTTTTCACATGGCAATTAATTTACCATTTCACTTAAAAAAAACTATCTACAAACTTAAAAAGCTTGACCAACTTTTGTTAGATGTCATTGCATACATGACCAAAGACATTTATGCAAAAATAATACTAGCATACATGTGACTCTATCCCCTCTGTTGGCTAGATTCCAGAAGCCAATTTTCTTTGAAGATACAAAATAAATAATTTCTATTTACAATTATCTAATAGTAACGTTTTTCTTTGAAACATCTTTGGTCAACTACCATGTATAATTCCGTATACACTAAATGACAATCAACTCAACTTAATGACGTCTTTTTTACAATTTTATTGGGGAAGGCTACACTATATGAAAATTATTGAAGGACATTATTCCATAGTAAAGTTTTCTACAAGCTACTTATATCAAATATAAAGAAGAAGAAGAAATGCTTGATAATTTTTAGGGTTTCTACCATAAAAGATTAAAGTAATCAATAAATTTTTCGATTAATGAATTATGCAATAATAGTACATCCTGCACAGAGAGGCTAAGACAGTGTATGCACAAGTATAAACAAACTTATAAAGAAGATAACAGGAATCTCCTGGAAAAGAAACGAGCCCTGCCCTTCCAATTGAAAAAATAATTTATTTAAACCTCTTATTGTGGCTATCAGTGTTCACAAAGTCTTACACTACAACTAATGTTAGTTTTAACACCCTATGCTTTACATTGTAAAGGTATAAAAATAAATAATTCCCCAAAAAATGTATAAGTTACCATCAAAAGAATCAATTTTACCGCAAAGAGGTTCTAATTTTACTCTGAAACAATGGAAATTGGACCGCTAGAGATGCTGGTATCGAAGTCAGACCAAAACAGACCAAAACAAAAACCTATAAATACAATTATAATGGAGGAAAATAGTTAAACCCTTACCGAATCGAAGTCAAAATTAAGGTTTTGGTCTGAGTCAAAGTCGATTTGGATTGAAATAGGAGAAGTTAAGTGCCGATTTGTTCAACCTAAATGCCGAATCGTGAAATAGGTGAATCGTGATTTGGATTGAAATAGGTGAAATAGATGCCAATTTGGACTGAAATTGGTGAATCATGATTTGGTTTTGAAGATTTATTTTGTTTTGGAGAGAGAGAGAAATTTCAGGATTACTTGGAGCTTGTTTTGTTTTGGAGAGAGAAAGAAAATGCCAAGATTGTCAAATTATAGTAAAAAATCAGAAGCATTATATAGGGAGTACTGCTACTTAAGGAATAATGCTACTTATGAGGAGTGCTCTTGATCCGGGCCGTATATATATATATATATATATAAATTAAATTAAATTGAAGATCAAATCAGAGGAGAGAAAAACTATTAGTGAAAGTATTTTTGGTATACTTTTTTGATGTATAAACAAGTTTAAATTATAGTTTAAAATATGTTATTATTGGTAAGGGTATAATATGTTAAATTATAATATTTTTCATACAAATCTTTAATTAATCTTATAAAAAACAAACATAACATGAGATTATTTTAAGTTATCCCATGAATAATCCCATAAAAAATAAACATGTGACTATGACTATTTAATCCTACGATTAATAGTCTTTGGATTATAATCTTATAGATTATAATCCCAGGTGTTAAAGCTAAATGTTTCGCCACGCGCCTCAATCACCAAAAGCGCCTCTAATCCTGCACAGTGAACACGTCAGCACCGAATCTCGACGGCTTTGGACCGCTGGGGATCGCTCCGGTGTGAGAATAAGTACAGACCGAAAAAAGGGTTAAATGGAGGTTGTGTGCTCTAGTGTCTGGAGAGTAAAATGTTTTTGTTACCTTTTTTTATGTAATAATCTGTATCCTTATATTATCTCACCAACTTGCATGTTTTCTCTCGATGCATACGTCAGTTGGCTGCATGCAGGCTTTATCATACCTTGCTCTCCCTTGAGTCAACATTATGTCAACTTCGCATTAATGAAGGTGGCTTAAGACGGCTGGGCCCATCACCTCAATCAGCCGCCTGCTAATCCTACAAATTAGGGATAATCTTTAGTCTATAAGCTGCTACCTGTCACCCACTACCAGCTCTGGCCCAAGCTTTGTTTAAATAATTATTTAGATAATAGCCCAATGCTCCAAGGGTAAAAATGGGTTTGACCCGCAAAGCCCAAAATAAATAAGATCCGACCGGCCCAAATAATCACGGCCCAACATTGCCCCCTAGTCTTTTATTAAACAGTATGTTTGATGAAAGAGTATATGGGCCCGATCCAAACACCAAAAAGAATTCGAACGGGTTCGGAGAAGCCTACTTAATAAAAGGTCCACGCCCGGATACGCACCCCTTAACCAGATGCAAACCCTTCGAATTCAATAGTAACCGCCAACTTCTTACTTCCATTATTACATCCACTGAATGCGCAGCCTTTGGGTTTCGTGATCCTTCGAAAAGATAACTCTATAAAATCTTCAAGCCCCCAAATCAGATAGCTTTACCTGCTCATTTAAAATTCAAAGACTCTCTAGCTTTTCTTCCTTCTCCGATTTTTCTTCTTCTTAGTTAATCTGTCAACAATGGCCGCCCAGAATTCTGATAACACCATCCCATCCCCCGAAATTCCTTCAGCCTCTGTTCTGACAGCTCAGAATCCTACCCAGACCATCCTCACATCAAACCCTAAGTCCAAACCCTCATCCAGCAAGAATCCACCAACCGATATTGCCAAAGACGCTCTCCCAGAACCCCCTTTCGACTTTACTGATACAAAACGATTTGCCCATGCCAATACCCCTTCTAGAATTGCCGAATCGGAGATTCTAACTGTCAGAGACCGATACTAGATTCCACCCAATTACCAGTTGCGAGCCCCTACTCTAACCGACAGCATGTACCATCGTCCCGATGGTTATGTTGCTATGCCCATCACTCTTCTGGAGAAAGGACTTCGCTTCCCTCTTCATGCCTTCGTCTTAAACATGCTAGGATTTCTGGGGGTTGGGTTGGCCCAATTAGTCCCCAATTCTTACATTTACATCCTTGCATTCGTAGCCTGGTGCTTCGAGCAGAGCATCCCACCATCCATTGATTTCTTCTTCTCTCTCTTCGTGGTGGGTCAGTCTAGAGAGAAAGGCTTCAAGTGACTAAGAAAACTGTCCAATGTCAAAATCGAAAGAAGGTCTTTGATAGACACCCCTCAAGCAACTGAGGGTGGCATAAGGATTGGATTTTTATTAACGGACCAGACATTTCCTCCATCCCCGACTGGACCACTATCCCTATTCTCACTCCAGACTTCGGAGACCTCACACAGGAGCGAGGGAACAAAATGGTAAAGCTGTTGAATAAACTTCCTCTGAAGGAATGGAGCTTTGGGCTCCTCAGCAAACAAGCTTGGTTGTATGACCATAAGTGTAAGTTCTGAACCCATCTTTTGTGCAATTTATTGAATTTCCTTCAATAATTGTCCTAAAGTATTACTTTCTGTCCTTTTGTAGTATCTTTGATTAAGCCTACTTCCATTGATCGGATGGATTTAGAGAAATTTCTTACTACCAAATCGGCTTCAGCTTCTTCTGAAGCAAAAGACCCCAAAGAGCAGGATGCTGAAGTACAAGCTTCTGAGGCTCAACGTACTGATCCTCCATATACTGAAGAACGAGATGCCGAAGCCCATCATACCAAACCCACATCCACCAAATCAAACCTTGAGGAAGGGCCCAGCCGACCATCGAAAAAAGAACCAAGATCCTTCATACCAAAAAATGGAATGCCAAGGTAAAAATTATCCCCCTCACCGTCGAAGAGTTAAGAGACCACATACTGGAACTAACTAAACTCCTTCCAAATCTGCTAAAATCGATGAATTCAAGGTTGAACCCAGTTCTCCTCTTATTCGAAAGAAAAAACACACTTCTGATGGCCAATCATCCCCACCAGTTGACCCTCCTCTATTTGAAGAACCGATAACTTCACCACTACGACCAACCTCTCCATACTTCGATTCAAAGCCTGGAGCTTCCTGATCACCTAGCCTATGGCATGACCAGAACGAAGACTTCCCTCTGCACCTCTACAATTCTTTCGTTCTGGATACAGACAACCATCGGTTTGGCAATGGTTCTGTTTCTGATCTGCTCGAAGAGGGCATGGTTAACCAAGCTAGGGTAAGTAAATTGTTTTTTGTCCACCTTAGTTCATAACTATTTTCTTAAAATTTCTTCTAACTATGAATAACTGCAGGCGAATGGAGTCTTCGGGCGTCTTTATCAAAAGTACAAGGAAGTTGTAGCTGACATGAGGCTGCCCAAAGAGAGAATGCCATCTTAAAGTCTGCATTGGCAAAGGATAGGAGTGAACATAAAAATATCCGCTTCAACTATAAAGGTCTCCAAAACGACCTTGCCAAGATGAAGGAACAACTGGCAGCAGCCGAAGCCCTTCAACAAATAACTGCTGAACAAAATGAAGGATTGTAACGGGCCAATGAACAACTAACTCAAAATAATCAAAGTCTAACCCAAGCGGTCGTCGAGGCAAAGAAGTCCGAAGAACAACAATTTAACTTATGGGGCAAAGTTGAAAGGGAGCTTCGTGACATCAGATTGGCCGGCCCCCCGTTGACTGAAGAGCTTCGGAGAGAAATCTAGATTGAATACCGTAAATCTCGCGCCGTAACTGATGAGATAGTTCAGATGTACACTGAAGGTTATGAGATAGCCCGAAGCAAAGACAAATCAAAGCTGGCTGCTGCCGCTATCTACCCAACTCTCCTTGACTCTTTCGATGATGATGAGGAGTAATTCCGAAGACATCCTATCTTTACTTCAATTTTTATATGTTTATGAATTTGTGAAAAATTTTAATTAATAATATAATTTTTGTTTATTTTGTGGGGAACTTTATCAGATTTGTACTTCCTTTCTATGTTTAATGATATATGACTTTGTTCCTTATTACTCCTTTTCAGTTTATACTGTTATTCAAACAATATGTAATTTAACTTCAATACTTGGAATAAAATCAAGTAATAATGTAAGACGAGACTTACTCATTACCGAAGAATGCTATTCACCATTGTTAGAATGAATAAATCACCGAGCTCTCAATGAGAATAGTTGTTCCGAGGAACTAATAATATCACCCAGCCTTATAACAATTAGGTAATTCCGTTCTCTTCGGGAGCCGAACGGGTTGGACCAAAAATATTCACTTCGCTATCCTAAATTGAAGGAATCCAACCTTATATCTTGGTGAACTCGTTCTCTTTGAGAGGCGAACGGGTTCAACCAACAATAGTTTGCTTCACTACTAGGAGACGAAGGAATCCAACTTTATACCAAGCTGGAAACCTCGTTCTCTTCGAGAGCCGAGCAAGTTCAACCCAAAAATAATCCTCTTCGCTTGTCAGAAAAGTCAAAAGGATCCAACCTTATAACTTGGTGAACTCATTCTCTCCGAGAGCAGAACGGGTTCAACCAACAATAGTTCGCTTTGCTACTAGGAGACGAAGGAATCCAACCTTATACCAAGCTGAAAGCCTCGTTCTCTCCGAGAGCCGAACAGGTTTAACCAAAAAATATTCCTCTTCACTTGTCAAAAAAGTCGAAGGGATCCAACCTTATAACTTGGTGAACTCAATCTCTCCGAGAGCCGAACGGGTTCAACCAACAATAGTTCGCTTCGCTACTAGAAGATGAAGGAATCCAACCTAATACCAAGCTGGCAACCTCGTTCTCTCTGAGAGCCGAACAGGTTCAACCCAAAAATATTCCTCTTCGCTTGTTAAAAAAGTCGAAGGGATCCAACCTTATAACTTGGTGAACTCATTCTCTACGAGAGTCGAACGGGTTCAACCAATAATAGTTCACTTCGCTACTAGGGGACGAAGGAATCCGACCTTATACCAAGCTGGCAACCTCGTTCTCTCCGAAAGCCGAACAGGTTCAACCCAAAAATATTCCTCTTCGCTTGTCAAAAAAGTCGAAGGGATCCAACCTTATAACTTGGTGAACTCGTTCTCTTTGAGAGCCAAACGGGTTCAACCAACAATAGTTCACTTCGCTACTAGGAGACGAAGGAATCCAACCTTATACCAAGTTGGCAACCTCGTTCTCTCCGAGTGCCGAACAGGTTCAACCCAAAAATATTCCTCTTCGCTTGTCAAAAAAGTCTAAGGGATCCAACCTTATAACTTGGTGAACTCATTCTCTCCGAGAGTCGAACGTGTTCAACCAATAATAGTTCGCTTCGCTACTAGGAGACAAAGGAATCCAACCTTATACCAAGCTGGAAACCTCGCTTTCTCCGAGAGCCGAACAGGTTTAACCAAAAATATTCCTCTTTGCTTGCCAAAAAAGTCGAAGGGATCCAACCTTATAACTTGGTGAACTCATTTTCTCCGAGAGCTGAACGGGTTCAACCAATATAATTCGCTTCGCTACTAGGAGACGAAGGAATCCAACTTTATACCAAGCTGGCAACCTCGTTCTCTCCGAGAGCCGAACAGGTTCAACCCAAAAATATTCCTCTTCGCCTGTCAAAAAAGTCAAAGGGATTCAACCTTATAACTTGGTGAACTCGTTCTCTCCGAGAGCCGAACGGGTTCAACCAACAATAGTTCACTTCGCTACTAGGAGATGAAGGAATCCAACCTTATACCAAGCTGGCAACCTCGTTCTCTATGAGAGCCGAACAGGTTCAACCCAAAAATTTTCCTCTTCGCTTGTCAAAAAAGTCGAAGCGATCCAACCTTATAACTTGGTGAACTCGTTCTCTTAGAGAGCCGAACGGGTTCAACCAACAATAGTTCGCTTCGCTACTAGGAGACGAAGGAATCCAACCTTATACCAAGCTGGCAACCTCGTTCTCTTCGAGAGCTGAACAGGTTCAACCCTAAAATATTCCTCTTCGCTTGTCAAAAAAGTCGAAGGGATCAAACCTTATAACTTGGTGAACTCGTTCTCTCCGAGAGCCGAACGGGTTCAACCAACAATAGTTCACTTCGCTACTAGGAGATGAAGGAATCCAACCTTATACCAAGCTGGCAACCTCAGTTCTCTACGAGAGCCAAACAGGTTCAACCCAAAAATATTCCTCTTTGCTTGTCAAAAAAGTCGAAGGGATCCAACCTTATAACTTGGTGAACTCATTCTCTCCGAGAGCTGAACGGGTTCAACCAATAATAGTTCGCTTCGCTACTAGGAGATGAAGGAATCCAACCTTATACCAAGCTGGCAACCTCATTCTCTCCGAGAGCCGACTAGGTTTAACCCAAAAATATTCCTCTTCGCTTGTCAAAAAAGTCGAAGGGATCCAACCTTATAACTTGGTGAACTCGTTCTCTTTGAGAGCCAAACGGGTTCAACCAACAATAGTTCACTTCGCTACTAGGAGACGAAGGAATTCCAACCTTATACCAAGCTGGCAACCTCGTTCTCTCCGAGAGACGAACAGTTCAACCCAAAAATATTCCACTTCGCTTGTCAAAAAAGTCGAAGGGATCCAACCTTATAACTTGGTGAACTCGTTCTCTACGAAAGCCAAACGGGTTCAACCAACAATAGTTCGCTTTGCTACTAGGAGATGAAGGAATCCAACCTTATACCAAGCTGCCAACCTCGTTCTCTCCGAGAGCCGAATAGGTTTAACCCAAAAATATTCCTCTTCGCTTGTCAAAAAAGTCGAAGGGATCCAACCATATAAATTGGTGAACTCGTTCTCTATGAGAGCCGAACGGGTTCAACCAACAATAGTTCGCTTCGCTACTAGGAGACGAAGGAATCCAACCTTATACCAAGCTAGCAACCTCGTTCTCTCCGAGAGCCGAACAAGTTCAACCCAAAAATATTCCTCTTCGCTTGTCAAAAAAGTCGAAGGGATCCAACCTTATAACTTTTCACTTCGAGAGTCGAACGGGTTCAACCAATAATAGTTCGCTTCGCTACTAGGAGACGAAGGAATCTAACCTTATACCAAGCTGGCAACCTCGATCTCTCCGTGAGCCGAACAGGTTCAACCCAAAAATATTCCTCTTCGCTTGTCAAAAAAGTCGAAGGGATCCAACCTTATAACTTGGTGAACTTGTTCTCTCCGAGAGCCGAACGGGTTCAACCAACAATAGTTCACTTCGCTACTAGGAGACGAAGGAATCCAACCTTATACCAAGTTGGCAACCTCGTTCTCTCCGAGTGCCGAACAGGTTCAACCCAAAAATATTCCTCTTCGCTTGTTAAAAAAGTCGAAGGGATCCAACCTTATAACTTGGTGAACTCATTCTCTCCGAGAGTCGAACGTGTTCAACCAATAATAGTTCTCTTCGCTACTAGGAGACAAAGGAATCCAACCTTATACCAAGCTGGAAACCTCGCTTTCTCCGAGAGCCGAACAGGTTTAACCAAAAATATTCCTCTTTGCTTGCCAAAAAAGTCGAAGGGATCCAACCTTATAACTTGGTGAACTCATTTTCTCCGAGAGCTGAACGGGTTCAACCAATATAGTTCGCTTCGCTACTAGGAGACGAAGGAATCCAACCTTATACCAAGCTGGCAACCTCGTTCTCTCCGAGAGCTGAACAGGTTCACCCCAAAAATATTCCTCTTCGCCTGTCAAAAAAGTCAAAGGGATTCAACCTTATAACTTGGTGAACTCGTTCTCTCCGAGAGCCGAACGGGTTCAACCAACAATAGTTCACTTCGCTACTAGGAGATGAAGGAATCCAACCTTATACCAAGCTGGCAACCTCGTTCTCTCCGAGAGCCGAACAGGTTCAACCCAAAAATTTTCCTCTTCGCTTGTCAAAAAAGTCGAAGCGATCCAACCTTATAACTTGGTGAACTCGTTCTCTCCGAGAGCCGAACGGGTTCAACCAACAATAGTTCGCTTCGCTACTAGGAGACGAAGGAATCCAACCTTATACCAAGCTGGCAACCTCGTTCTCTTCGAGAGCTGAACAGGTTCAACCCAAAAATATTCCTCTTCGCTTGTCAAAAAAGTCAAAGCGATCAAACATTATAACTTGGTGAACTCGTTCTCTCTGAGAGCCGAACGGGTTTGACCAACAATAGTTCACTTCGCTACTAGGAGATGAAGGAATCCAACCTTATACCAAGCTGGCAACCTCGTTCTCTCCGAGAGCCAAACAGGTTCAACCCAAAAATATTCCTCTTTGCTTGTCAAAAAAGTCGAAGGGATCCAACCTTATAACTTGGTGAACTCATTCTCTCCGAGAGCTGAACGGGTTCAACCAATAATAGTTCGCTTCGCTACTAGGAGATGAAGGAATCCAACCTTATACCAAGCTGGCAACCTCATTCTCTCCGAGAGCCGACCAGGTTCAACCCAAAAATATTCCTCTTCGCTTGTCAAAAAAGTCGAAGGGATCCAACCTTATAACTTGCAGTAAATAGTCTAGCGTTGAAGGAAGAAGCTAACTTTATTGATAATTATTGTCATAATTACGGACTTTAGGACTTTGACATTGGCCCTACTAAAAATATTTCTGAAGTCTTCCAGCATGCCAGGTATTCTTTATTTCAGACCCATCTAATGCTCGCAACCGGTAAGTCCCTGATTTTGGCACATTAATAACTTCATAAGGGCTTTCCCAATTTGGCATCAGTTTTCCCATATTTTGAGGTGTAGAAGCTTCTACCTCCCGAAGAAAAAAATCTCCAACTTCAAACCTTCAGATCTTTACCCCTTTATTATAATGCTTAGCGACACAACTTTGATATGCTGCCAATTTTACTAAGGCTGCTTCCCTGGCTTCTTCAAGTAAATCCAGATTTACCTTAAGTCCCTCATCATTATACTCTTCCTTGAACTGACTGACTCGAAGACTTGTAGAACCAATTTCCATAAGAACTAACACGTCTGATCCATAAGCTAGTCTAAAAGGCGAGTCTCCCGTTGTAGTCCTTGTCGTAGTTCGATAAGCCCATAGCACACTAAGTAATTCTTCAGGCCATCTTCCTTTAGCGTCATCCAGCCTTCTCTTGATCCCATTCAGGAGTATTCTATTAGTCACTTCAACTTTCCCATTAGATTGTGGGTGAGCAACCGAAGTCTTCCGATGTTGAATTCCTAACTCCTTCAAAAATGCCTCAAATTTTGATCCCACAAATTGGCGCCCATTATCTGAAATTACCACTATAAGAATGCCAAATCGGAATACCACTGACTCTTTCAGAAACTTCAAGCATTCTTGTTCCGTAATCAGCCGAAGTGACTTCGCCTCTACCCACTTGGTCATATAGTCAATTGCCACTATAACGAAGCTGACTTGACCTTTCGCCTTTGGGAGTGGACCCAGTATATCTACCCCCCAGACAGCAAAAGGTATAGGAGATAAAATCGAGTATAGCTCTTCTGGTGGCTGATGTGGGATCGGACTATTCAGTTGGCATTTTTGGCATTTCTTTACATAATCGGTAGCCTCTTTAAAAATTGTTGGCCAATAATAACCCTTGACAAAGCACCTTATACGCCAATGACTTTGCCGCCATGTGATCACCACAAATACCCTCATGTATCTCCCGAAGGGCATATTCGACTTTAGACGGAACTAAACACTTCAGTAATGGAGACGAGTAAGCCCTTCGATAAAGATCTCCATCAATAAGGACAAAGTTCGTACTTTTGTACTTTACCTTTTTAGCCAACATCTGATCCGATGGTAGTACGCCATCTTCCAGATAGTTTATATATGGTGTCATCCAGCAATTAGATCGCTCAATACACATCAGCTCCCCTTGCTGGATGCTAGGTTGCTTCAAAATTTCTAAGAAAATTGACCCATCAAAAGCACTCGATTTAGTTGTAGACAACTTTGACAAAGCATCATCATTTGAATTATCAGTTCGACCAACCCCTTGAAACTCGTAAGAGCCGAAGTACTGAAGTCGATCTTTCAATTCTGCAAGATACTTAACCATTTTAGAGCCCCGAGCTTCATACTCCCCCGAAACTTGTTTGATGACCAACTGAGAATCATTGTAAATGATCAACTTCTGAACCTCCAAACTCTTCGCCAGACGCAACCCTGCTAGTACCGCCTTATATTCAGCCTCGTTATTTGTTACCCTAAATCCAAATCTGGTAGCTTGCTGCACTTTGAATCCCTCTAGACTCGTTAGAATGATCCCAGCACCACTAATATCTGAAGTAAAAGATCCATCAACATATAAGGTCCAAGAATCGTGCAACTGCTGAAGTGTTGCTACCGTTTCTGTAGATTCCTCCGCTTCGTTCAAACTCTCAGCAGCTTCGGAGAACGAGCATTCTATCACAAAATCGGCCAAGGCCTGACCTTTAATAGCTGTCCATGGATAATATTTTATAAAGAACTAAGACAATTCCATCATCCATGCAGCAAGTCTCCCCGAAACCTTTGGCTTCCCCAACACCTTCTTCAGTGGTTGATCAGTGTATACCACTATTACCTGACCTTGAAAATAATGCCTAAGCTTTTGACTGGCTACTATCAAAGAGAAAGCAAACTTCTCAAGATTTGGGTACCTTGTCTCTGCATCCCTAAGGGCGTGGTTCACATAGTAAACTGGGTGCTGCTTACCCCCAACTTCACTCACCAAAACTGCTCCTACTGCTAATGAACTTGCAGCCAGATACAAATACAAAGGCTCGGCAGGAACTGGCTTTACCAACAAAGGTGCCGAAGATAAGTACCTCTTGATTCCTTGGAAGGCTTCTTCACATTCCGAAGTCCACTGGAATATTTTTGCATTTTTCGGCCCCTTCAATGTGTTAAAGAACGGCAAGCATCTTTCTGCCGATTTAGACATGAACCTCCGCAACGATGCTATTTAACCAGTTAAACGCTGGACATCCTTATACGATTGTGGGGATTTCATGTCCAAGATAGCCTGGATCTTCTCTGGATTCGCCTCGATACCCCTTTTGCTAACCAAATAACCCAAGAATTTTCCTGCTCTAAGCCTGAAAGTGCACTTAGTAGGATTCAACTTCAGATCATAATGTCGAACCGTCTGGAAGCACTCCTCTAGATCGTCCAAATGACCTCGAACAGACATGCTCTTCACTATCATATCATCGACATAGACCTCCATATTTTTCCCCAGCTGCTTCATGAAGACGAGGTTCATCATCCTCATATAAGTTGCTCCCTCATTAATCAAACCAAATATCATCTTCTTTTAGGCGTACACCGATCGATGAGTAATAAACGCTGTCTTCGGGATATCCTCCTTGCACATAGAAATCTAATGATATCCTAAAAAAGCATCCATAAAACTAAGTAAGGCATACCCTAAAGTTGCATCAATGAGCCGATCGATGTGAGGCAAAGGATAGGAGTCCTTCGGGCACGCCTTATTCAGATCGGTATAATCTATGCAAACCCGCCACTTTCCATTTTGCTTTTGTACCAAAACTACATTTGCCATCCACTCCGGATAATCAATCTCGAAGATGAAATCGACAGCCAGCAACTTTGCAATTTTCTTCATCAATTATCTTCTGTCTCTCTGAGGCAAAGATCCTCCTTTTCTGTCGAACTGGCTTCTTCGCTGGATCCACGTGCAGTCTATGTTCGGCTACTTTATGAGTCACCCCTGGCATATCACCAGGAATCTAAGCAAAGATATTAGCATAACAACGAAGTAGCTCCATCAGATTTGTCCGAAAGGGTTCTGGCAGCCCCGAACCAATCTTCACAGTCTTTTCCTTCTTTCCTGGCATCAGTTCAACTTCTTTAGTTTCTCCTGCTAGCATAACTAATGATTTCGTGCTGCTCTCTATAAATGACTCAATCTCTATGGCCATGGTCTGCTTCTACCTACTAACCCCTACTCCCGAAGTGATCAAAGCATTCCGATAACACCTTCTCGCCAAGTCCAGATCTCCTACAACTTTGCCAACTCCATGTGGCGTCGAAAAATTAATTTTGAAATGGGGAAACGATGTAACTGCCTGAAGAGATGTTAAAGTAGGTCTCTCCAAAATAGCATTATATGCAGAATCCACATGTACAACATAAAATTTACACATAATTTGAACCTATTGAGGAACCATTTCGAAGATAACTGGCAGCTTAATAGTTCCCGCCACTTTAACTGGATCGTTGCTGAAGCCATACAAAGGAGCCTCCTGCCCAATTTCCATCTTCTGACCATCCAAAGGCATCCTATGATATGCATGTGCGTACCGAATATCCATCGAAGATCCATTGTCTATCATCATCCTCTTCATGTCTACCGAACCCACTTGCGCAGTGACCACCAAAGCTCCTTCGTGTGGTTCAATTGGTTTTGGAGGGAGATCATCATCTGTAAAGGATATAACAGACCCTGGATACGTCCTCTCAAGCCTTCAGAGGCTTGCCTGCCACCGCCATCACTGAGTTTAGATAGCCTCGACGCTTCTTCCCTGCAGCCTTACCAAATTTTCCTCCGGTAATCATGTCTACCACATGTCTTGCCTATTGATTCTGAATTGGTTGTACTGGCTACTTAACTTAATCTGGCTCCCTATTCCTCGGGTGCTCTCTTCGTTGTTCTTGTCCTGCCACGTATTGAACCAAGACTCCACTCTGAACTTTCTTTTCAATGAACTCCTTCAGGTTCCAACAAGAATTAATATCATGCCCAACTGCTTGATGGTAATCACAATACCTAGCAGGATCTCCCGATCCTAGCCTAGGATTATTTTGGGGTCGTTTGAAGTATGACTGATTCTTTATATGCTCTAGAATAGTAGCCTGATCTGTATTGAGCTGAGTATACACCTTATTGACCTTCTGACTTGGGGCAGGCGGACTATCTCCTCTAGGTGCCCAATTATTGTTATACCTCTTCTGATTTTTATCAGACCGGTCATTACTGCCGCCACTCTTCCTCTGACTACCGTCAGTCGATTCCTTCCCTTTTTCCTTTGCTTTCTCTGAAGAACCCTGTTTCAAACTAGCCATGGCCTCTTCTACCACGATGAAGCCTTCGACTTTCTCAAATGCTTCGACCAAACTCTTCGGATGCTTGAACAATCAATTTCTTCACTAACTTCTCGGACTTTACCTAAATCTAAACCATTCTGAAATAATCTTACAGCTTGAAGGTCATTAAGATCCGATACTTGTCCCACCGACTCTCTGAACCTTTTCACATATTGGCCCAGGGTCTCACTAGGATATTTCCTGACCTGTGCCAGTGACCCTGTGGGCTTTCCTCTTCTTTTGTTACTTTCGAATTGGGCATGGAACTTGTCACACAATTCGATCCAAGATGAAATCGAGTCCAAAGCCAAAGTTCCCATTCACTGCCTTGCATCCTTCCTCAACGTCATTCCAAAGGTCTGACATTAGCTGCGTCGGAATAGTCGTAATAATCCATCAACCTCTCAAATGTCTGACTATGGTCATACGGGTCCCCTGAGCCATCGTAATTTTCCATATGAGGCAACTTCTTATTGGGATCGGCCTTCTCCTGAAGGATTTCCTCAGAGAAGGGAGATGCCTTCTTTCCCGAAGTCTCTCTTCCTTGCTGTACTTTGGCCAATTGCTTCTGAAGTTCCTTAAGTTCTTTTGCTAATAGTTCAATTCCTTCAGGCTTCGGGTTCGGTAAAAATTCCTCCTTTGGAGAGCACTTCTTCTTCTTATCAGTTTGGTCGAGGCGAGAACCCACAAGGTGGTGTGCCCTCTTTAGATTCTTTGGGGAATGACCACCTGACATGCTTCGACTACTATCCTCTTCACTATACTAAGAATAATATTCAATACGAGGTACCTTCTTTTCAAGTTCGGGAGAGCGTCCTCTTAATCGACTTCGTCTTCTGTCGTCACCATCATCCCGAGAACTCTCATGATGAGAGGCTCTCCTCGGATCTTCAGGAACACGATGTCTTTCTCCACTTCGGAGAGGAGAACGTCTCCTGCCGCCTATTTTTTGAACTCCTGGAATCTTCATCACCCTTCGTCCGCCTACCCAAAGATCTACCTGGCTCTTCAGGTTGAGTATGACTGGATGCCCCCCTTCTATCTCAGCCACAAGAATCATCTGTTTAGCAATCTCCTCCCTTTGCTACAGAAGTGCCTTCAAAGCCATGTCTGTTTCCTGTGCCATTTTAGCCAAAGTAGATGCCTTGTCCGTCTGTCCTTCTTGGTGTTGGGTTCTAGGCGGTGTGCCTTCTACCCTTTTTCGATCTTTGACAGATTCTTTATCGGGGGTAGCGAACAACTTTCTCTTAACACCACCACGATCTTTCACACGCGACCTTTCTGGAACATCCTGCGACCCAAGCCTTTCATGAACACTCTTCGAAGGACCCAAACTATCTTTTACAGAAACCCTCTATTGAGAAGAACTTGCTGTCGTCGGTTACCCCTCGGCTGTAACCGTCTTACTTTTCACCATAACTTCCTACGTAAGACGTTCAATAAGTTATGATTGAAAACCAGAAACACTAAGAGCCCTCCTTCTAGCTCCAATGTTAATGCCAAATGTTTCTCCACGCGCCTCAATCACCAAAAGCGAGTCTAATCCTGCACAGTGAACACGTCAGCACCGGATCTCGACGACTTTGGGCCGCAGGGGATCGCTCCGATGTGAGAATAAGTACAGGCTAAAAAAAGGGTTAACAATAGGAGGTTAGTGTGCTCTAGTGTCTGGAGAGTAAAATGTTTTTGTTACCTTTTTTTATGTAATAATCTGTATCCTTATATTATCTCACCAACTTGCATGTTTTCTCTCGATGCATACGTCAGCTGGCTGCATGCAGGCTTTATCATACCTTGCTGCTCCCTTGAGTCAACATTATGTCAACTCCGCATTAATGAAGGTGGCTTAAGATGGCTGGGCCCATCACCTCAATCAGTCGCCTGCTAATCCTACAGATTAGGGATAATCTTTAGTCTATAAGCTACCACCTGTCACCCACTACCAACTCCAGTCCAAGCTTTATTTAAATAATCATTTAGATAATAGCCCAATGCTCCAAGGGTAAAAATGGGTTTGACCCGGAAAGCCCAAAACAAATAAGATCCGACCGGCTCAAATAATCACGGCCCAACACCGGGATTATAATCCTTGCAAACAATCATAGCCTTAAGGTTTTACTATCTAGCTCAAAAAATTGTGGAAGTGTCTCCTTTAAAGATTCGCCTATTAAAAATTTAGTGGATTCCGGTTCATTTCTTTGATTTTTGTACACCTACCTAATCTTGGAGGACCTCAAGAGTAGGACTGTAGCTTAGAGGAAGAGTTGCCAAATAAGCAATTTGGGCAACCTACACCTTTTAATTGGGTTAACTACAATTCAAAATCGTTGTCAAAGCTTAGTTTTTCAGTAACATATGAATGTTGTTGTCCAAGATTTCAGGAGCAGATGCAGGAGACATTTTTTTGGTGTAATAAAGTTTGCTCGAAGGGTAGTAATTTATAGAATACAAGGGTGTGCTTAGCTCTTCACTTAGAATTCCAGATTTATTGCTTTTTGGTGCAAATGATGGTTTTTATTTTGGCTAATGACAGAAGTGTCTCCTTGCAAACAAACATAACCTTAAGGTTTTACTATCTAGCTCAAAAAATTGTGGGAGTGTCTCCTTTCAAGATTCGCCTATTGAAAATTTAATGGATTCCAGTTTATTTCTCTGATTTTCGTACACCCACCCAGTCTCGGAGGACATAAAGAGTAGGACTGTAGCTTAGAGGAAGAGTCAAAGAAGCAATTTGGGCAACCTACACCTTTTAATTAGGTTACTGTAATTCAAAATCGTTGTCAAAGCTTAGTTTTTCAGCAACATATGCATGTTGTTGTCCTAAGATTTCAGGAGCATATGCAAGAGACATTTTTTTTTGTTATGAACTTTTCTCGAAGGGTAGTAATTTATAGAATACAAGGGTGTGCTTAGCTTTTCTTAACTTAGAATTCCAGATTTATTGCTTTTTGGTGTAGATGATGGTTTTTATTTCGGCTAATGACAAAAGTGTCCATCCAAGTTATGCCGAAAATTAGTTTGTCATTTAAAGTTTGGAAATCGTCAATCAAAATCTCTAAGACTGTGCTTGTTTGTAAGGATTACACTTGGGATATGATTATTAATCCCAAGTGTCCTGTTTGTTTTCAATTTTAGACTTAACACTATTAGTCCAGAGATTATAAAATGACTTAATAAATGGGATTATTTAATATCATGTTCAACCATGTATTATAATCCCACTATTGAGACTAAAAATTTCTAAACAAAATTATCCTCAATCTTTTTCTAAAATAATCATATTATCCTATTATATCCAATAAGCTTATTATTGGTAAATAATTTATTGGTGAACAGTTTATTATTGGTAAACAACATATTATATAAACAACTTATCGGTAAACAACTTATTGGTAAATAATTTATTATTTAAATAGCTTATTATTGAAACAACTTATTATTTAAATAGCTTATTGGTAGCATCTTATTATTGGTAAACATCTTACCTGTAACGATCGAGAAATCGAACTTAGTTTGTAGCTAGGGTTTTGATGAATATTATTTAATAAAATAAAATTTTATGAATATTATTACTTGTTACGTGTTTAAAGGTCGTTCTATGACCTAGGGTGGTTATTAAATGTTAGTATTTTAGCTACGTGCAAGAATAAGCGAATAAAATTTTTGAAGACGAATATAAAAAAATTCTGAAAATTTTACGTAAAAATACTATTCACCCAAAAACGCTTTTGCGTTTTTTCGATTTTCCAGAAAATACGTAAATATTAAAATCTCGAGGAAAGACGGGATATCCAATAAAAATTCAGAAATGAAAAATACAATTTTTCAGTCTGCGTGACAAATCGGGAAAGTCAAACAGTCAACAAAAGTCTTGGTCAACAAAAGTCAAAGTTGACTTTCTAAACCATTGGGCTTTATTGTTGGAGGCCCAAAAGTAATATTAATTTAAGGTCTAAAGAAATATTAATTCAAGTCCAAAAGGAAGCCCAAAGTAAATTTAAATCAAGCCCAAACCAAGGTCCAAACTCATGGGTCGAACCAGTGGGTCAATGGGTGGGTAAATTGGTGGGGCAACTCATGAGGGGCCCCCACCACACCACATAGCCTGCCACCTCCATCTAAAGGAGGTTTGCTCCACCAAAATATCTTCCCACTTGTTGCAACATTAAATGAAAATGGCTTGAAAGTCTTGGTTGGTAATGATAACTCAACCATGGTTAAGTTAAAGAGGATGTGGAGGAGGGGGTGATTAGTAAGATTTGAAACTTAAGGGTGTTGACCATAAGAGAGTTAAAGTTAGTGACCAATTAATAACCTAATACAAAGTGGCCTAATGACTAAACTACCCAAACTTTTGCTTTTTCTATAAATAGAAGCATAAATATTAGTTTTTTTCACACAAATAATCCAACACATCAAGAAGCTTGAATATTAAGAGAGAAGTGAGTGAAAACATGAAGAATCAAGGAGGAAGTCTTATCTAAATCATCAAGATCATCAATTAATCAAGAACTTAAGAGGTAAGAAATCATAACCCTTCCATCTACTTTATCTTCACTTCTTTTAAAGCTTTTTGGAAATGTTATGAAGTTCTTGTTGGTGGAAGGTTAGGTGATTCTTAGGAATCATTAGCATATCGGTGGAATAAGGAAGAATTAGTGGACTAAAATTACTAAAATATATGCATGTCAAGAGGAATTATAATCGTAAAATGAAGAACGTAGGAAAACTATGGTAGTTATTGTTGATGGAAAAATTAAAAACCATCATATGTGTTGTTGATGGACAAATTAAAAACCATAATTTGTTAGTGTAAGAGTTGTAGAAATGTTTCATTTAGAACAAAGTAAAAATATTCTATAACGAAGTTATGGTTAAAATTTCAGTAAAAGACGTCAATCGACGAAAAACCTAATTTAACATGATTTTCATTTGTAGTTAGTCAATTCCGGGAATTGAATTTTCCTAGTATTTAAGTTCACGAGAATTAGGAGTCATAGGCTTGAGAACGAACTCGATCCGACTTCGGATTAGAAAGTTATGAAGAAATGAAAATTTAACGTTAAAACGCTATGTTCAAAAAATTGTGCGTCGCGGGAATTTTAAACCAATTAAACGACTTGTTAGGAAGTCCAAAAAATTATTTTGTCCGGAGGAAACTATAATATGCTATGAAAGCAAGAAATTGGCTCGGGAATGGATTAATTTCAACTTAGAATGATCAAGATACGAAACTGCTAACTTAATGCCAGGATTGTAATTCAAAACTTAAAAAAAATTCAAGGGTTTTAGCATGGCGCCGCTGCTTCGGTTATGCCTAAGAACCTGGCGCCGCAGCGCCGACTTGGCCAATGGCTACTGACTTCAAGTGCCGCATCGCCAGGAAATGAACTAAAATTCGGTGCCACAATGCTGTCCTTGTACTTCGCCCAGTGATGAATTGTTTTTAGTTCAGAGCTTGGGAAAAGTTAGGGAGTAAAAATGGAAATGAATATGAATCAAATGTATCAACCTAACAAAGGAATTGGAACCTTAAAGTAATGATTGAATGTTAAATTGAAGAAATAAAATAACTTAAACATTAAATATACTGAAACAAAGTAACTGTTTAGTATTTGTGTAGAATAATCGTGTTTAAGGTATACGAGGGTATATCTTTGATATCAGCATAACAATAATGAAGAATGAAAATTAAATGCCAAGAAAAGGTAACGATAGGTAAAGAACTTAAAGTATAACTTAAGTCTACCAAATTGAACGAGTACGGTAGTAAGAGAAGTATAAGTAAGCCAATACTTGGCATTGATTGTGTAGATAATTGGTACATAAACGTGAATTATTTGTGTAGGTCGTTAAAGAACGAATTAACGTAAACTATAATAGAAGACGCTTGAGGCAAGTCTTTCTAACTTCATTTTTATGAAGTTTTATGTAAATTTTCATACTTAAGCAAATCTTTCAAATATTTGTGTAAGTATCCAAGTCATGTTATGCCATGAACTATTTAAGAAAGTGTTGATGCCATTGTTCAGCTAGACAATTGCTAAAATGTTTTATTGATTTATAATTAAATCTTTTAAAATGTTATTTATGAAAAGTTAAGCTATCTAACACCAATTGCTTTGGTACTGATACAAAGGTAAGCCTAAGAATGAGCAAACAAATGTTTTAGTTGGGTTTTCGACTGACACGTAAGGTGTCAAAACTAAATGAAAATACGTTTAATGGATGAGTGTTGATCAACATAGAGTACTATAGGCTGATCACCTAGAAGTGCTAGTAAGATATATCAGATTTACGATTTTATTACCGAGAAGTCCCTTTTTAAGAATGAAAAAAATAGAACGTTCTCGGTCTTTTGACCAACTATGTTTCAATATTCAATGTGTGATTTCAAAAATGTTTTAAAAAGGAAAATCGATTTTGATTATTCTTATTGATTCTCAACTATTTGTACAGTTGGTGAATAATGGTCATATGATTTATAATTTTGGTGTTATTGAAGTGCTATACTTGCTGAGCAATTAAATGTTCATCCTTGCTTGAATTATATGGTTTTCAGCTAAGGTCGAAAGGGTTGCAGGGTCTGGTAAGGACAAAGGGAAGGCCAAGATGGATTAGTGGTATATGATGGTGTAATAATAGTAGTACTTTTGTAATTAATTATACTTATGACACAATAAACATGTAATGGTTATAGCACCTTGGAGAATGAATGGATTGGATGTAATAATACAGTAATTACATTCATGTCAAATAAATATATAGCTATATATTGTGAATGTTGTAGCACCCTGTAGCACCTTATTCAAGGTTTAAATGTACTCGGATTTGACGGTGTCACATTACCAATAAGTTATTTATCAATAAACTTATTATTGGTAAACAGCTTATCGGTAAACCACTTATTATTGGTAAGCAACTTATTATTTAAACAACTTATTGGTAAACAGTTTATTATTGGTAAATAACTTATTGATAAACAACTTATTATTGGTAAACACCTTATTATTTGAACTGCTTATTATTCGTAAATAACTTATTATTTAAACAAATTATTGGTAAACATCTTATTGATAAACAACTTATTATTGGTAAACAACTTATTATTTAAACTATTTATTATTTAAACAACTTATTGGTAAATAACTTATTATTAATAATAAGTTTATTGATAAACAACTTATTGGAAAACTGTCGACGCCGGGGAAATTCGATTTCCTCCTTTCCTGATTTTTGTTTTCTACCCTTTTGTATTTCACTATGTTGATTTGAAATTCAGATAGGCACACTTAGAAGGGAGGTTTGTAATGAACAAGATTTTTATATTTAATTTTAAATATTTATTAAATTAAATAAATATTTTAGTTGATTTATTTATTGAATTGAATAATTAATTAAGTGATGTGATTATGACGTGGAGTAATTTAATTAAGTGTAATATATTAATTAAGATGATGTTTAGTAATTTTGTAGTTGAAGTTTTAATTTAATTGAGATAATTAAATTAGATGAATTATTAAGTTTTAATTTTCTAGTAATGATTTAATGAATAATTATCGTGGTGTCTAATTTAATTTAATAATTAAATTAGAGATTAACTAATTTGTTACATAAAATTATGATTAATAAATAAATTATAATTGTGTAATAATTTGATTTATGTGGCAACTTGATTTAATAAGTGGATACTAAGTTTAATTTAATTAAATTTGAATATTAGAATTTAATTGAATAAAGTGTGACAATTAAACTATATAGTAAATGAGTTATTAAAATAAATTAAAAGAAGGTTAATTTAGTTTTTACCAAACAAGGCTTAAGGCTTTTGAAATTCTTATTTTAATCTAGTTTTGCCAAACAAGCCTTAGTGACTTTTGAATTTTAAAAAAGTAACTGACATATAGTTAAAAGAGATATTATGTTTGTCAGTTTATATTATGTAATAATATGTATTATATGTATATATCCGTTATAATTAAATTTTACGTTAAGTTTAGAAGAAGAAAGAACAGAGAAAGAAAAGAGAAAGTTAGAGAGAAAGGGAGTAGTCTGTAAGACCCTAACTTTTATGAATAAAGACTTAATTTAATTTATATATTATTGTTAAATAGTAAGGTGATAAATAAATGCTATAGTTATGGGTGATTTGTGCAAAATTTTACAAAGTAAATAAGTGATCATAAAATATTCGTTGTGTCGGAGAATATTCTTTACGTCGGAGAATATTCATACGATGGCTCAATCATTGGTGGACCCCACAACGGAATAACCGTCAGATATAGAAAGCGACAAAAATAATCTTTTTATAAAAATAACGGCAAGACTTTTACCGTTAAACTGTTGAAATATCCGGTGATAAAGTACAGTAATACGCGTTATTGCACAATAGCACACGGTATTGCACAGTATCTCTTTTTATTGATTCTTACGTAAGAAGTCACTCAGTATTTCATTAAATAATTGCCACAGTAGTTGCTGCATAGTATCTTATATTATTGATTCAATTATTGTCACAGTTTCATCTGCACAATACTTTAAATTATTAAATCAATAATTGACACAACACAGTTACTCACATTATTATTTTTAGTATTATTGAAAATGGCTAGAAAGTTCTGTTAAGGAAATGGGTTAGGTTATTTAATTGCGCGCCAGTAAGGAGAAATCCTTATCGGAAAGCCCCCTCTTTCTTGGGAACGATCTGGTTGTCAATATTGTGAGTTATAATATTAATGTTGAATTGTTGATATAAATATTTCTATTGTGTTGCGAATATTAATATTATTAGAAATCGACATTTATTTCGATAATAATTGATTTATGGATGTTAAATTGACCAAACGGGTAATTAATCGGATAAATGAGCAATTAATTGCTATTGGTTCACATGCAAGAACTTATTGGTTCACATTCAGGTACTATTAGGGGATGTTGTGCAAGATTGATAATTTTTGAGGGACTAAATTAAAAATAGAGGTAAAGATGATGGTACTAAAGTATAATTAATATTATAATTTGCCACCTTTTCCTGGCCTATAAATACTCCTCCATCCATTCATTATTTCCTACCATTTTGAAGAGCAAAGTTATAATCACAAGCTATAGTGAGAGAAACCATAGAGAGAAAATAAGAGAGAAAGAAGAAGAGTATTCTTCTACTATCCCTATTTAAGTATTCAACCTCCTACTAAGGTAAATGATGTTATTTTCTTTCAATACTCGTAAGGGTTGTCATTCTATTCCTTATTAAGTTGTGGGAATAACCTGTCTACGCGGACTACCACATGTATGGTGAATAACCCTTTGTATTCATTCTTTATTAATCTGTGGGAATAACCTGTCTACGCGGACTACCGCATGCCTACAACCTTGTCGCAACAACTTCTTGGCCTGCATCATCCTCAGACAACTCGCTTGTCTAGGCGACTTGATGCCATAAAACACAACCTTTGACGGAGTCATAAAGTTAATACACTTCTTTTGGCAATCAATTATCGCTCCATAATTGAATAACCAATCCATTCCCAAGATAACATCGAATTCCCCAAGTCTAATCGGAATAAGATCTACTTTCATCACATTATCCTTAATGTCCACCCTACGGTTCTTGTGTACATACTTAACAGAAATCACTTCCCTATTCGCAATCTCTATGTTCATATGGTTTCCTAACTCGTCCTTAGGCAGTTCTAAGTCCTTAGCAAAGTCATCGGATATAAATGAGCCAGTAGCACCCGAATCAAATAGTACATAAGCATTAACTTTATTGATCGGAATGATATCTGACACCACATCGCGAGACTGCACAGCATCCTGCACTATCATGTTGAATGTCCTGGCAGTAGGTCAGTTAGTTGATGTCGGTCCTGTAATCATCAGAGCGTTGCCACCGCTGTTTCCCCTGTTTCCACCTGCTCCTGCCCCTCCAGATGCTTTCTTGGGACAGTCCCTTGCTAAATGATCCTTCGACCCACATGTGAAGTAGACGCCCTTCTTAGGGGTAGGGCAGTTAGGTGCTATGTGGCTTTCCTGACCACAATTATAGCAGACTCATTTTCCCTTCATACATACCCCCAAGTGATTCTTCCCGCAGGTCGGACATGCTTCTACCCTTTTCTTCTGGCTCCCTTGGTGATTCGCGGTTGATGTGTTGTCATCCCACTTTCTCTTTTGATTACTGCCTCCACCAGTGTTTCTACCACTCGCCTTGTTACCTTCTACTTTGCTCTTCTTCTTCTTCTTCTGCTCCTAGTTGTACTTGGTCATAGCATCGCTCCCACCTTCAGTGATGATTGCTTTCTCCAATACTATGACAAAGGTGTTTAACTGGAACATCAACACCTTGCTATACAACCAGGGTTTCAGTCCCTGTTCGAATCTTCTGGCCTTCCTCTCATCAGTGTGCACTTAGTATGTGGCAAACCTAGCCAGCACATTAAATCTTGCAGCATAATCTGGTACAGACATATTGCCCTGCTTTAGCTCTAGAAACTGAACTTCCATTTGGTTCTGTGAGCTTGTCAGGAAGTACATCTCAAAAAATATTTCTTTGAACCTCTCCCAGGTAATCACACCTTGTCCTCCCTGAAACTTATTTTCCTGCCACCAATAACTGGCTTCTGCCTTCAATATGAATGTCGCATACGCGGTCTTCTGATCCTCGTTGACTCTAGCGACATCGAAGACCTTCTCTATTTCCATAACCCAAGTCTGTGCTTCTATTAGGTTCATGGATCTCTTAAATTTTAGCGGTCCCACTGCCTTGAAGTCTTTGAATGAAGTATTCGGTGGAGCTTGCGGCTGGTTGTTCAGAGCTCCAGTCAAAAGATTCACCAACTGTTAAAGGGGGTTGGCGTTGGCATTGGCGTCGTTATCATTAGTTGACCCTTCTTGGGCTGGTTGACGATTAGGGCGTCTTCTCGGCGGCATATTTCTGTTAAGATATACGCTTATTAGATCTTTATTCAATCTCTTAAATATTTAAGGCTTAACTTAAATACTTTAAGATAACACTTAACACATAATATCTCAAATAAACTCTGATATTTTATTTAACCAAAAGTTTTAAACAAAACAAGATAGCATCACTGCTATTTACATCAACTATACCGAGATAAAAAATCTTCAGGATTTAAATCATCAACATATTCTGTGGTTTATAATCACATCAAAATTTACATTATTAACTAACAAAGAAATATTCACATAATCATATTGTTCCTATCATGGCCTACTAAGGCGTCGAACAGCTCTGCTGCGCTCTTCCTCCATAATACGGAACATCGTCTTGCAATCCAGCATATACCAAGGTAGATCCTCGAAATGCACTGGATAACACATAACCCGATCATGGGCCTTATCAATCGCAGTCTGAAACGTATAGTCTGTCTCCTCGATCTTAGCCTTCTTTGCCCGATCATTATCCTCGGCAAGAGCTGCATGTCGTGAAGCCCTCATCTAAGCATCCACTGCTATGGCAAGCTTCGCTGATTCCTCACGCAAATTATTCTTCAGCTTTTCTATCTTCTCTGACTTCTGCTCACTTTGGCCCTTCTCATAAACCAACTCCCACTCCACCTCTCCAAAACGTGTATTCAGAGTCTCGATCTCACCATCCCTCTAGCCGATGGTAGTCCGCTGAGTAACTGTCTCCTCCTTCAGCTCCCGAACGGTATCCTGTAACTTTATGTTACGGTCATATAGCTCGTCGTACATCACAAAACTGATAGAGTTTGGTGGGAACTCATCAGGGTCTTCATCCTCCTCCTCAGCTGCCTCAGCCTCATTCTAAATCTTCTCAGAGTCTTCCTCTTAGTCAAACACTATCTCATACTCCCGACCAACAACAGTGATCAAAGGAGATGACTCTTTAGGAACCAACTGCTCCCAGACTGTATGAATGTCTCGGGGCTCCTCCTCAATAGCCACTTGGGGTACAACCTCCCTAGGCTGACTGGATCCTCCAACATCAGACATCCTGACAATCAAAATTTTAAGTCTTTAATTATTACGTGATATTAATCGATACTAGCGCAAGTATATAAATATAAACACATAACACATAAGGTAATTTATTATCTTCCTTAGAACTCGACAAGAGTTATCATTACTATGTTATCGAAGGCTACTACCCTAAGGTTTTTCCTACCTAAGGTTCATAACTTACAGCTCTGATAACAACTTGTGACACCCCCAAATCTGGGTACTTCAATTTTTACGGGATTTGGTGTTCACTGTACAAATATCACATATCTATCTACCCATAATAAAAGCATCTCATGAAATAGATAAAAATATCCTCCCCTTATGGGGTTACAACATCTGAATCATAAATGAATCCCAGGTCATACTATCCTTAAACAACAGTGCGAAAAACATAACAAATAATAAGTCTTAATAACATCAAAGTCTTAAACACATCATTATCAATTTACATAATAAGTCTTCAATACTTGTTAACCTTGCCCTTGCCCTTGCTAGTAGAAGGCTCGTCGGACCTTTCGTTCTAAAATGCAATGTTATTATGCAAGAGTGAGCACGATTTCCCACAAGTATACTAATATAATAGTAATAATAACATGCTAGTAAATCAAAAGTTCTGAATAAGGAAAGCTCGACTTTTGAATCAAGAATGAATAACAATAATCAAAAGTACATCTGAGGGTCATAAGAACATGAACTATGTTCAGGTTGTCAAGTATCTCTACTTTAGACCTTTAATAGTCATAAGACTATATGGACTCTACTACTTGTACTTAGGGGGATCAACCCTTAGTACCATAATGTGCACAATATCTCAACGCTAACGCATAAATAATCCCCTATAACAGGGTTGTTCATCTCAGTTTGACATCAGAGTCCGCACCAAAGGAAGTTTGGTTTGGATAAGCTCAATAACAGTTCTAAAATTTAGAACGTTCATCAACTATGGACTAGTCGAACCAATAAGGGTTCACTAGTCTTACAAGGTTCAACAATAATTGATAATCAAATTGAAATAATGAATCTCGAGGGTATACAATTGAATAAGGATTGTATACTGAAGTAATACTTTACAACGATTATAATATCTCATGCAAAATTTTAACTTTAATAAACAAGAATAAGAACTTGGTTGATATAGAAACATAAGTATAGAACTTGCTCAATGAATAACTTTGAATTTAGAAAGCTTGCTCAATAAAGGTTTGAGTTTAGAACACTTGAGTAAAGTAAAAGTAAGGTTTAGAAACTTGCTCAACAATAGTAAATTAGGGATAGAACACTTGTCTCGTGCACAAGCTACAGTTATAATTACAATTCACTTCCTCAATCGTCCTACACATTTCATTACGTTTACAATATCGATTAGTTTCATAACCACTACGTTTAACTGTTGAACTTCTCACTTAAGTTAAACTTAACGACTTGGTTCACAAATCTTAACTTGTTGACTAACCACTTAACATGAATCTGAATCCACAACATGCATACCACACAAGTATAAACTCTTAAATAGTCAAAGATCAAACCTTATGATAACAATATCCAAGTTCACACATAACTTGTTAATATGAAACTCAAATTATCTTATACATGTCAACAATATGTTATAGTACTGTGTTACATGCTCAACATGTTATCAGGTTCATTAAGTTACGTTCACTTGCCATGTTATGGACTGAAAAACTACAAAACAAACAACTTCTACATCGTACCCCCCGCTGGGGCGGGGGTGTGCTTGGTAGGTGGCCTGCTGGTGCGGGGGTTAGGGCCCGCTGGGGCGGGGGTCCCTAATATGAGGAACAACAGTTCGCGAACTGCACTGTTCATAGCAAAATTAAATCCAAATTAAACTAACACGATGATTTTTATTGCTACCCATGAAGTATAAACTTCACAGAACATGTAATAAAATATATGGCATGCATTTAACACTTTAGATTACGAAATTGTTCAAATTAGAACACATAAATTCTCTGTTTTTGGTATTTTGCAAAGTTTCAAGAGAAATCATGAAATTCATCATTACAGATTCGTTATAACTCCGAATTTGTCCGTTTGAAATTTTGTTTGTTTGTTTAAACATGCATAATCATAATCAACTATCAATTTAAAGTTTAATAAATAATTAAAGCATACCAATTTGTACATAAGGGCCATATTCATGTTCTTCATACTTTGTAACTTATGAAATTCTAATTTAAGCATAATTATATGAAATTAATTGTTTTAAAACATGCATACATGATATTAAACATGTGATGAACATATATTAACATATATATGATCATATCTTAAGTATTCATCAAGAATTTTATTCACAGAGAACTTAAAAATTTACGTTGGTGGAAAATTTGAAAACATAAATTTAAGAATCAGATAAGGAATTACCCCTTGCTTGTTTGTTTAATTAGATAGAACTTCTCTTTTTTGATTCTTCAAAACTTCTTCACTCAATCTTTCTCTTAATTTCTCTCTATTTCTCTCTGTATATTTCTTTGATATGTATATGATATAACTTAACTGATATAATATAGAAGGTCTATACATATAAAATATGTATATATAATTTAACTGTCAGATCATGGTGTTAGTTAAATCCATGATGGGATTAACTGACACCCACTTTCCTAAAAGCTTGTTTGGTTAGACACTCAAATAACTCATTTCTCATTATTTTAATTAAAGTGTTTAGCATATAGTTTATTTGTCACACTTTAATTAATCATTTAATCTTATTTAAATCAATTAAATAAAATATGATATTACACATTCAGTCACATCATCACATAATTAAAATTCTCATTTATTCATTATGTCAAATCATTAAATCTCTAATTAATTATTAAATTAATTAGAATAACATTATGCTTATTAAATAATTTATTTAATTAAATAAACTCAATTAAATTCATACTTTGAACTATAAAATTTTTTCACACTAATTTAATCAATGTAACACATATAATTAAATTAATCTACCATAATTTCATCAAATAATTATTTAACTCAATAATTAAAACATCGATGACTCAATAAATAAATCATCAAAATATTTATTTAAATCAATAAATATTTAAATTAAATTTCAAAATTCTCGTTTGTCACAGGTATGTCATTCCTTATCAGTAGTATATCAACATATCATACTTAGTAATGTCACAGCGCTCCCATTGACCCTTTTGTACACACTATGTTCATTCACATTTTTGATAAAATCAAACTCTTTTGATTGTCTTTTCAAAATGAATGTTCCATCTTTGAGAAGGTTGCTTCAATCCATAAATAGATTGTTGTAGCTCATATACATGATTTATTTTAACCATTGAAATAAATTCATCTGGTTGTATCATACATACATTCTCCTCTAATAATTTATATTTGAGGAAGGGCGTCTCCACGTCCATTTGCCAAATTTAGTAATTAGCTGCAATCGCAAGTAAAATCCGAATGGTTTTAAGCATTGCTTCAAAGATCTATTTTGGATTTTATGGTCATCTATCTTTTCTTTGAGTGTCTACAACTCTTAGCCTTATCGTATATTTTTGGATCATCATCTTCTATGATGTGTACCTCATCATCATCATCTATGATGAATCCATACCTCCCAGGTATCTTCGGTACTATTCCAGATTTACAATTCGGTTGTGGTACAATAGGTCTATCTGCAGGTTCCTCTTTTTGACTAATAGTAATTTGTAGTTCTTGAATCCTTCAAGATCTATTATCCTCCCACTAGCCCTTCAATGATAAACACCTTTATCTTAGAAGGCAGCATGTTTCGTAACAAACACCTTTTGCTAAGTAGGATTATAGAATATTTACCCTAAACTTACTTTAGGATGTCCCACAAATTTGTACTTGTCAAATCTTGTCCAAAGCCTATCATTTTGAAACATTTTCACATAAGTTGGACAACCCTTTATCTTAACAAACTTAAGATTAGAAATCCTCTCTGTCCATAACTCTTATGAAGTCTTGGGGACAGATTTTGAGGTTACCTTATTTTGTAGATATGCAGTCGTTTTCAGGGCATTACCCTATAAGGATACTGGAATGTTGGTAAAATCTTTATGGACCGCCCCATGTCTAACAAGGTGCGATTTTTCCTTTTAGATACACCAATCAATTATTGTGTATCAGGAAGCGTCCATTTTTAAGAAAATCATTTAAGATGATCTTAAAACTTATTGCACAAGTATTTATTCCTCGATCCAATCAAAGAATTAATATACCTTGCCAATTAGTTTTCCATCTGAATTCTTTGAACCTTCAAATGATTCAGACTTGTATTTCACCAAATACAAATATTCAACTCTTTGAATGATCATCTCTTTTTCTTTTACTAGTTTGTTTAATTTAAATTTATTTTTCATGTAAGTCAAGTTTGTAAAATCCACTTAGTAAATTATTAATTATTTAAACTAATGGACTTGCCCGTAGGCAACGCTAAACAATAAGTTTCTGCATTTAATGGACCAACCTTTGCTCCGTTCCCACACGCAGGAAGACTTCCTTTGTTTATCTTTCTACTTCAGCTTGGTCCCTTCATAAATCTGTATTTATGAGAACCACAGCTGGTATCCAATACCCAAGTAGAAACATTACTTACTGAAAGATTTATTTCAATTATAAACAAACCTTTATTTATAACCGAAGCTTCACTAAGCTTCTTCTAGTTAGCCTCTGCAAGATACTTCTCGCAGTTTCTATTCCAGTGTCTAGGCTTATTGCAGTGGAAGCAACCTCCTTTGCTATCCGTATCAGTTTTGTTCTTATTAACCTTTGTATTTGCCTTTCTATTTACCTTCTTTGAATCGTTCTTCTTTTCAGAAGATCCTTTGGCCCCTATCAGTAAGACTTGGTCTTTCTTGGTTGGAAAGTGTCTCTCAATAGTTTTCAACATGTTTAAGCAAATTAGCGAGCCTGACATCTAACTTGTACATATGAAAATTCATAACAATTGTGAGAAGGAGTCCAGGAGTGAGTGTAAGATCAAACCTTGACTCAATTTTCCATCTATGACAAAACCTAGTTAGCCTATTTGTTCAATCATATTGATCAGATTAAGGACATGTGTCTTTACTGTATTATCATCAGTCATTCTAGATTGGAAGGGCTCCTTAGATATCTGATATCTATTAGTCCTACTTTCCTCACCATTCAACTCTTTGAAGTGTAGGAATATAGTAGGAGCATCCATAGTTTCATGCTGACGCTGAAGTTCGTTACACATGGATGCGAGCATGTTGCATTGAGCCAACTATGCATCATCTTGCTACTTTCTAAAAGTAGCAATCTCTTCTTCAGAGGCATTGTCTGCAACCATTGTAGGGATAGGTGTATTAAGGACATAAGATAGCTTTTCAGCCTTGAGAACTATTTTCAAATTCCTTAACTAATCCGTTGAATTCGGTTAGGTTAATTAACATCTTAATATGCTACGCAGTGATAGTAATTTAGACATTGTAAAATTCTGTAAATAAATTTGTAATTAACAATATTTTGTTGGGTTTGTACGTAACGCAATCATGCAATCAAATCACATAAATAGGGCGGAAGCGCAAAAACTAGGTTTTCAAAAAATTATACAAACCCATAACCATGATCATGCTTTGTGCTAGTTCTCAATAACAGAAAAGAGAGAACATGGAATTATACCTTTGAAGATCCAAGCTTCCTCAGGTACAAGTTCTACTCCTTTGATTCCTTTGATTCCTCTGTAGTGGCTCCTTCCCTTGATCAATGTCAGCCACCCAATTGTTTGGCCTCTAACGGTGATCCACCAAGGAAGATGAAGAACTCAAGAAGATGGGTTATTGGCTTAACCCTTGTTTCTATCTCTATAGAATATGTGTACTCCCAACTCTTGGCAAAATTCACGTACCTTATTTCTGATATAAGACTCTCTTATATAGATATTAGGTTAACCCTCCTAATCCAATTAGAATAGGGTTTTATTTAATTAATTAAATACTTTTAATTAATTTATATCCTAATCTTTATTAGGATTGAGAGAGAGTACTGATATTATATTAATTCCTAAACTCCTTTAGAATTAAAATAATAATAATAATATTAATATTAATAAGACTCCTCTTATTAATTTATATTTAATATTTCTAAAATATTAAATAATAAACATTAAGCTATTTAATTTATTCTATCACCATAGATTAAATTAATTATACTTAATGCATTATTACTATCATGCCATTTTCTTCTTAAATAATTCTTCTTCCTTTTATGGTGTGACCTTTTAGGTTTTCCATATTAAACCGGTTATGAATAAATCAATTAGAACAATTCTAATCTTATTTAAATAAATAAATTAAACTAATAATCTATTTAAATAAATAACATTTATTCTATAATAGGGATAAGCCTCCCTACCGATCAACGACTTTCCAGATAATATAGATTTCAACGTTAATCATAAAAGAACCTGTGAGTTAATAGTTATCGTACAATTCAATCCTTCCACCATACAATGTCCCAATTAAATATAAGACATGGATTTACTATCAAGTCTTAATTTATTTAATCATATGTATTTCGATTAGAAAATGCACAACTCCAAATAATGCAAATTAGAAACCTCTTTCTAATTTCATTCTACCTTGGCCAAGGATTCCTGGGTTATCATTTAACGAATCACATAGGACATATCTCCTTTTTTACTAGAGGTGGTAGATTCTTTATTGATCATTCATTATCTCCATATGTAACTCATTATACCCAAGCATACCCTATATATGCCTTAAAAGGCCTTAAGGAATTAGTCAAAGTATAATTTGTTACATACAAGATATTATGATGATCTCAAGTCCAAGGATCACTTGTACTACTATCACATTAGGAATTCCTATTGACAGGCGAGTAAAACTCCATTAGGTATTCCATAGCGAGTCACGTTCAGTGAACTTATTCTCCAATAAGCACCTACATACTTGCTTTAGTGTCTCCACACAAATGACCATGAGATCAGTCATCCTCATCCAATGAGCAAGCAACATATGTACCAATCTATCCGGATTTACTAATCCCCATTTTAGTAATCCCACAATTGGGAACTGTTTTAGTTTTTAAGTTTTCTAAGAATTTAGATCTCATTATCATGATCTCATCATGATTCTAAAAGCATTGCTTAAAACTATGGGTTATTTACATATTATAAAAACAGCACCATATAGATAATTATATGCCTTAAATGAATATTTTATTAATAAATAAATAAGATTGTTTACAAAGTATGTGCTTTATCATCATACATGATTGGCTTGTATGCACACTACTATCAATCTCCCACTTGCACTAAAGCCAATCGCCATGGTATCTCATACCCATCTTCTCTAAGTGACGATCAAACTGCTGTTGTGTTAGAGCTGTAGTAAATGGATCTGCAATGTTATCTTGAGAGTCCACACGCTCCAAGGTGACGTCTCCTCTTTCAATGATCTCCCTGATCAAGTGAAATCGCCGCAACACGTGTTTAGATTTCTGATAAGACCTGGGTTCCTTAGCCTGTGCAACCGCTCCGGTGTTGTCACAGTATACGGGAACTGCTTCTCCGATGCTAGGAACCACGCCAAGTTCAGTTATGAACTTCTTCATTCAAACAGCTTCCTTTGCAGCTTCACTTGCAGCTATATACTCTGCCTCTGTCACTGAATCAGCAACTGTTTGCTGCTTGGAACTCTTCCAACTCACTGCACCTCCGTTCAAGGTAAACACATACCCTGAAACAGATTTACTGTCATCTTGGTCTGTTTGAAAACTTGAGTCCGTGAATCCCTCCAGTTTTAATTCGGACCCACCGTAGACAAGAAAAATATCTTTAGTCCTTCTCAAGTACTTTAGGATATTTTTCACTGCCTTCCAGTGCTCTTCTCCTGGATTTCTACTGGTATCTGCTTGTTACACTAAGTGCGTGAGCAACATCCGGTCTAGTACATATCATACCGTACATGATAGATCCTATTGCAGAAGCATAAGGGATCTTACTCATACGGTCTCTCTCCTCAGGTGTCTTTGGGGCCTGTTTCTTGGAGAGATTTATTCCATGGCTCATCGGCATGAGACCTCTTTTGGAATCTTCCATGCTAAACCTCTTTAGCATCGTATCAATGTACGTTCCTTGGGATAAGCCGAGCATCCTTTTAGATCTATCTCTATAGATCTTTATCCCCAAAATATAGGATGCTTCACCCAAGTCCTTCATGGAGAAGTTTTTAGATAACCAGATTTTAATTGATTGTAACATAGGAATGTCATTCCCTATCAGTAATATATCATCAACATATAATACAAGGAATGATACTGCACTCCCACTAACCTTCTTGTATACACAAGGTTCATCCTCGTTTTTGATAAAATCAAACTCTTTGATTGTCTCATCAAAACGAATGTTCCATCTACGAGAAGTTTGCTTCAACCCATAAATGGATCGTTGTAGCTTACAGACTTGATTTGTTCCAACTTTTGAGATAAATCCCTCTGGCTGTGTCATATACACATCCTCCTCAAGTTTCCCATTGAGGAAGGCCGTTTGCACTTCGATCTGCCAGATCTCATAGTCGTTGTAAGCTGCAATCGCAAGCAAAATCCGAATGGACTTGAGCATGGCTACTGGTGAGAAGGTTTCATCATAGTCAACTCCTTGTCTTTGTTTGAAACCTTTTGCAACCAGTTGGGCCTTATAGGTCTCTACCTTTCCGTCTGCTCCAGTCTTTTTCTTAAAAACCCATTTACACCCAATAGGTTTAATACCTTCAGGTGGTGAAACCAAAGTCCATACTTTGTTTTCATACATGGAGTCCATTTTGGATTTCATGGCTTCAAGCCATTTCCCTGAGTCTTTATTACTCATAGCCTGTTCGTAATTCAATGGATCATCATTCATGATGTGTACCTCATCGTCATCCTCTATAACGAATCCATACCTCTCAGGTATCTGCGGTACTCTTCCAGATTTACGAACAGATTGTGGTACAGTAGGTTCTTCTACTTGGTTAGGTACTTGACTTTGTTCCGTGGTAACTTGTGGTTCTTGAACTTCTTTAAGATATATCTTACTCCCACTGACCCCTTCATGGATAAACTCTTTCTCCAAGAAGGTAGCATGTTTCGCAACAAACACCTTTTGATCAGTTGGATGATAGAAATAATAGGGTATCCCACAAATCTACACTTATCGGATTTAGTCTGTAGCCTATCATTTTCAAACTTTTTGACATAAGCTGGACAATCCCAAGTCTTAACATGCTTAAGATTTGGTTTCCTCCCTTTCCACATCTCATATGGAGTCTTTGGGGCGGATTTGGTAGGTACCTTGTTAAGTAGGTATGCAGTCGTTTCTAGGGCATATCCACAGAAGGAAATTGGAAGGTCGGTAAAACTCATCATGGATCGAACCATGTCCAACAGTGTTCGATTTCTCCTTTCAGATACTCCATTTAACTGTGGTGTACCTGGAGGAGTCCATTATGAGATTATACCATTTTCTCTGAGACAATTGAGAAACTCACTGCTTAAGTATTCTCCACCTCGATCTGATCGAAGTATCTTAATACTCTTGCCCGTTTGTTTCTCTACTTCACTTCTGAACTTTTTGAACTTTTCAAATGATTCTGATTTGTATTTCATTAAATACACGTATCCAAATCTTGAGTGATCATCAGTGAAAGTAATAAAATAAGAATACCCACCCCGTGCACTTGTTGTCATAGGTCCACAAACGTCTGTGTGAATCAATGCCAACAACTCTGTAACTCTCTCTCCTTTTCTACTAAAAGGAGATTTAGTCATTTTACCCATGAGACAAGATTCACAAGTTGGATATGATTCATAATCAGATAGCTCGAGGAGCCCATCTTTATGCAACTTGGATAATCTTGTTTCATTGATATGACCGAGTCTATAGTGCCACATATAGGTATAATTAATATCATCTCTTTTCCTTTTCTTAATTTGTTCAATTTGAAATATATTTTCTTGTAAGTCAAGTGTATAAAGTCCATTTCGCAAATTTTCAATACCATATAAAACATCGTCTTTATAAATAGAACAACCATTGTTCTTTATAATAACGTCAAAACCTTCCATATCCAATACAGAAATTGAAATAATGTTTTTAATAATATTCGGAACATAATAACAGTTATTAAGATAAATGGATTTGTCCGAAGGCATTGCTAAACAATAAGTTCCTACAGCTAATGCAGCAACTTTTGCTCCATTTCCCACTCGTAGGATCACCTCATCTTTGTTCAGCTTTCTACTTCTGACCAGTCCCTTCACATTATTACATATGTGAGAACCACAGCCGGTATCCAATACCCAAGTAGAATTTTGACTTTCTGAAAAATTAATTTCAATCATGAACAAACCTTGATTGGAAGTCGAAGCTTCTTCTTTGCCAGAAACTTCTTGCAGTTCCTCTTCTAATGTCCCGGCTCATTGTAATGAAAGCACATTCCTTTAGCTGGTTCAGGTTTCTTTTGCTCCTTTTCTTTCCCTTTTCCTTAGCCTTCTTAGATTTCTTCTTTTCAGAAGACACCTTGGGCCTCTTCCTTTTATTGGAAGAATCCACCATCAAGACATGGTTCTTCTTGGATGAGAAGTGACCTTCTGCAGTTTTCAGCATGTTAAGCAGCTCAGGCAAGCTGACATCTAGCTTATTCATGTGAAAATTAACCACAAACTGCGAGAAGGTCTCAGGGAGTGACTGCAAGACCAAGTCTTGACTCAACTCCCCATCCATGACGAACCCAAGCTGTCCAAGGCGTTCAATCAAATTGATTACCTTCAGAACATGAGTCTCGACGGCAGTGCCCTAGGTCATCCGAGATCGGAAGAGCTCCTTAGATATCTCATATCTAGCAGTCCTACTCTGTTCACCATACAACTCCTTGAGGTGAAGCAGCATAGCAGGAGCATCCATTTTTTCGTGCTGACGCTGAAGCTCGTTATTCATGGATGCGAGCATGATGCATTGAGCCACAGATGCATCATCTTGCCACTTATTGAAAGTGGCAATCTCTTCCTCAGAGGCTATTTCTGAAACAGATTCAGGGATAGTGGAATTTAGGACATAAGAAATCTTTTCAGCAGTGAGAACAATTCTCAGATTTCTTAGCCAGTCCTCATAATTCGGGCCGGTAAGCTTATTTGCATCAAGTATGCTTCGTAGTGAGATTAGTGATTTTGACATTTTTAAAATTCTGCATGTGAAAAGACAACATTTTAGCAAACATTCATTTTATTAACTTTGCATACCAAAATAAATTTAGGTCTTTATTTTAAATTGGTATATCCCACTATTTTCATCAAACTATATTACCCTCACTTATATAGTTCGACAACATCTAATTAAAGATTTGCTAGTGAAATTAAGGATCCCATTTCAAATGTATATAACCTTGTGGATAGCACAACAAGCGATATACAAATAAATAGGTAGACAACTCTTGTCAATTACATCACCATGTAACTCCTTTTATTTTACCTCTTAAATCATAATGGTCATGTGTGTGCACATCCGAACTAAAATGATTTAAGTTAAGTCCAACCTAGCACTTCCATAAATTCAAAAAGAAAAATTTTCGTCCTTGTGGATAGCACAACAAGACTAGATCGTTCAATTTTCTTGATAAGCATCAAATGTGATTAATTAACATCTTAAATATTCAATACTCGCCTTGTGGATAGCACAACAAACTCATATTAAATATTTAATACTCTATTAATTAATCATGCTAGAAGGCGACGTTCGATATTCCAAATATCATTTGAACGCTTCAGACTTAATATTATTTCTTTGACGGGTTTGTTATTATTTGTCTCATCTTGTTAAGCGCGCATGCACACACACACACACACACACACACACACACACACACACATATATATATATATATATATATATATATATATATATAAAATACCCGTCATTTTATTAAACATGCGAAGCATGTTTGCATAAAATATAATATATATTATATTTAGCATGCAATATAGAATACTATATTCTACCCGGATTGATTATGGACTTTTATTCTAGATTGGTTCACTAGAGCCACCAAGTGAACCAAAAGGTCAAACCTAGGAGTGCAAGAATTTAAATTTAAATATAACTATTACATTTAAACCCTGGCTCCATACAAATGGGTCTTCACGCGTTCCTTGCTCCTTGGTCTCCAGTTACTTCAAGATAATTCTAACTATCTCTATTACATAAACTATTTTTAATTAAATAGAAACCTTGATCAGCAGTCAAGGGGAAGTACATAAGAGGGAGATAGAATTTTACACCGAGAATAAAACTAGAGAAGACGAGGTACGCAGACCCCATTTTATAAAACCCATACATTCAAGCATTCATCCAAAATAAAAAATAATCACATTGGTCATAGTCCATAATCAACCCCATTTATTATCATACACATCAACATATGCATCAATAAATATCCATTCATCTCATGAATAACAATGCTATTCCATATATGGATCGATGTTATTTAATGGACAAAAGTTTTGCTAAATTTTATTTTTGAAACAAAATAAACTCTTTTATTTTAATCAAAAATAAATCCAAATTAAACTGCTTAAAATTTAGCATTCTGAAATCATATTTCAGATAAAATAAACTTTTTTATTTTAAAACTTTATCAATTAAATAAACAGTTTACTTAATTAATTAAAATCAATTTTCAGGGTCTGTCCAAGTACCGGCGCAGCTGCGCCAGTAATGAACTGGGCAGCTGCGCAGGTAGCCTGAAGCAGCAGTTTTGCAGACCGGCGCAGCTGCGCCAGTAATGAACTGGGAAGTGACGCAGCTGCGCCGTTCGTCGTAAAAACTTGCAGAAAACGATTTTTGTCCAGAAAAACGATCCAATTCTCACATCAATTCATACATGGAATTATAAAATTGATAATTAGCACAAAGTTAGGGTTTGATACCACTGTTGGGTTTGTACGTAACGCAATCATGCAATCAAATCACATAAATAGGGCGGAAGCGCAAAAACTAGGTTTTCAAAAAATTATACAAACCCATAACCATGATCATGCTTTGTGCTAGTTCTCAATAACAGAAAAGAGAGAACATGGAATTATACCTTTGAAGATCCAAGCTTCCTCAGGTACAAGTTCTACTCCTTTGATTCCTTTGATTCCTCTGTAGTGGCTCCTTCCCTTGATCAATGTCAGCCACCCAATTGTTTGGCCTCTAACGGTGATCCACCAAGGAAGATGAAGAACTCAAGAAGATGGGTTATTGGCTTAACCCTTGTTTCTATCTCTATAGAATATGTGTACTCCCAACTCTTGGCAAAATTCACGTACCTTATTTCTGATATAAGACTCTCTTATATAGATATTAGGTTAACCCTCCTAATCCAATTAGAATAGGGTTTTATTTAATTAATTAAATACTTTTAATTAATTTATATCCTAATCTTTATTAGGATTGAGAGAGAGTACTGATATTATATTAATTCCTAAACTCCTTTAGAATTAAAATAATAATAATAATATTAATATTAATAAGACTCCTCTTATTAATTTATATTTAATATTTCTAAAATATTAAATAATAAACATTAAGCTATTTAATTTATTCTATCACCATAGATTAAATTAATTATACTTAATGCATTATTACTATCATGCCATTTTCTTCTTAAATAATTCTTCTTCCTTTTATGGTGTGACCCTTTAGGTTCTCTATATTAAACAGATTTTGAATAAATCAATTAGAACAATTCTAATCTTATTTAAATAAATAAATTAAACTAATAATCTATTTAAATAAATAACATTTATTCTATAATAGGGATAAGCCTCCCTAACGATCAACGACTTTCTAGATAATATAGATTTCAACATTAATCATAAAAGAACATGTGAGTTAATAGTTATCGTACAATTCAATCCTTCCACCATACAATGTCCCAATTAAATATAAGACATGGATTTACTGTCAAGTCTTAATTTATTTAATCATATGTATTTCGATTAGAAAATGCACAACTCCAAATAATGCAAATTAGAAACCTCTTTCTAATTTCATTCTACCTTGGCCAAGGATTCCTGGGTTGTCATTTAACGAATCGCATAGGACATATTTCCTCTTTTACTAGAGGTGGTAGATTCTTTATTGATCATTCATTATCTCCATATATAACTCATTATACCCAAGCATACCCTATATATTCCTTAAAAGGCCTAAAGGAATTAGTCAAAGTATAATTTGTTACATACAAGATACTATGATGATCTCAAGTCCAAGGATCACTTGTACTACTATCACATTAAGAATTCCTATTGACAGGCGAGTAAAACTCCATTAGGTATTCCATAGCGAGTCACGTTCAGTGAACTTATTCTCCAATAAGCACATACATACTTGCTTTAGTGTCTCCACACAAATGACCATGAGATCAGTCATCCTCATCCAATGAGCAAGCAACATATGTACCAATCTATCCGGATTTACTAATCCCCTTTTTAGTAATCCCACGATTGGGAACTATTTTAGTTTTAAAGCTTTCTAAGAATTTAGATCTCATTAGCATGATCAACATCATGATTCTAAAAGCATTGCTTAAAACTATGGGTTATTTACATATTATAAAAACAACACCATGTAGATAATTAAATGCCTTAAATAAATAAATATTTTGTTAATAAATAAATAAGATTGTTTACAAAGTATGTGCTTTATCATCATACATGATTGGCTTGTATGCACACTACTATCACATTTAGCATGCATTCTTTTATTAATTACCAAGATAAATTAGGTCTTATTTTAAATTGGTATCTCCCACTATTTTCTTCAAACTATATGACCCTCACTTATATAGTTCGGCAAAATCTAATTAAAGATTTCCTAGTGAAAATAAAGATCCTATTTCAAATGTATATAGCCTTGTGGATAGCACAATAAATCATATATAAATAAATAGGTAGACAACTCTTTGTCAATTACATCAATATGTAACTCCTTTTTATTTTGCCTCTTAGATCATAATGGTCAAGTGTGTGAACATCCGAACTAAAACGATTTAAGTTAAGTCCAACCTAGCACTTCTATATATTCAAAAAAGACAAATATTATCCTTGTGGATATCACAACAAAATAATATTGTTCAATGTTCTTTATAAGCATCAAATGTGATTAAATTAATATCTTAAATACTTAATACTTGCCTTGTAGATAGCACAACAAACTTATATTAATTATTTAATACTCTATTAATTTTATCATGCTAGAAGGCGACGTTCGATATTCCAAATATCTTTGAACGCTTTAGACTTAAAATAATTTCTTTGAGAGGTTTATTATTATTAGTCTCATCTTGTTTAGCGCGCATGCACATATATATATAAAATACACGTCATTTTATTAAAACATGCAAAACTTGTTTGCATAAAATTAATATATATATATATATATATATATATATAATACTAGCATGCACATATAGAATACTATATTATATCCGAATTATAGACTTTTATTCTAGTTTGGTTCACTAGAGCCACCAAGTGAACCAAAAGGTCAAATCTAGGAGTGCAAGAATTAAATTTAAATATAACTATTACATTTAAATCCCGGGCTCCATTACAAACGGGTCTTCACGCGCTCCTTGCTCATTGATATCTGATTCTTCAAAATTTAATTTTAACTATTCCTATTACAAAATCTATTTACGATAAATAGAAACCTTGATCATCAGTCAAGGGAAAGTACATAGGAGGGAGATAAAATTTACATTAAGAAAAATTAGAGAAGACGAGGTACGCAGACCCCATTTATAAAACCCGTACATTCAAGCATCTAACTAAAATAAAATCCAATCACATTGTTCAATAGTCCATAATCAACCCCATTTATTATATATCATATACATCAACATATGCATCAATAAATAAAACATTCATATCATGAATAATAAACATTCAATATATACATTGATATCGATTTAATGGGTAATTCTACTTAGCATAAAATTTAATTCTGAATTAAAATAAACTCTTTTATTTTAATCCAAATTTAAATCAAAATAAACCTTTTATTTAAATTTATCCATTTTTGAATAAAAATAAACTCCTTTATTTTTAAATCAAATTATTTAATCAAAATAAACTCTTTTATTTTAATTAATATGGAATTCAATTCCAAGTCAAAATAAACTCCTTTATTTTAACTTTTAAAAACGTTTTTGGGAGGACCAAAATATGTGAAATCCAATTCCTTATCAAAATAAACTCCTTTATTTTGATTAATATGAAATCCTATTTTATATCTAAATAAACTCCTTTATTTAAGGAAGCATGAAATCCTTTTTTCTATTCACAAATAAACTCCTTTATTTTTAGGAAACAAGGAATTCAATTTCATTTCCAATTAGTTATTATGAAATTTTTCTTATCACAATAAACTCCTTTATTTTGATTAATATGAAATTCTATTTCATATCTAAATAAACTCTTTTATTTAAGGAAACATGAAATCCCTTTTCCTAATTCACAAATAAACTCCTTTATTTTTAGAAAATAAGGAATTCAATTTCAATTCTAATTAGTTAGCATGAAATTAAATTCTAATTAAAATAAATATCTTTATTTTAATCCAATTCTAAATAAAAATAAACTACTTTATTTAAATTTAGAATTACTAAAAAAATATGGAATTCAATTTTTAATTTAAAATAAACCTTTTATTTTACTTAGAAATCAAATAAATAAAAATAAAAATAATTAATTTTCTTTTTCTGGAGAGAGGTGCTGCGACACCGCTAGTGAACTAGCATCAGGCGCTGCGGCGCCACGACATCAGTGTCAGAACACGGAGTCGGCGCTGCGGCGCCATGATTGTACTACAATCAGGCGCTGCGACGCCAATCTCCAGAAACTATTTTTTCAGTTCGCGAATTGTGTAGTTTTTAAAAACATAATTCTATTCCAATAATTATGCCCAAAAAAATTGTTCTAACACATATCAACATACATATCAAATCTGAACAATTAATAACTTGCATAAAGGTTTGACTCTGATGCCACTATTAGGTTTGTAAGATTCATGGATACAATCAAATTGCGTAAAATAAGCGGAAGCATGGTAAATCAGAGTTTTAAAATTTTACAAACCATATACCCAGATCATCCTTTATGCATAATTATTAATTAAAATAAAACAGATGGAGATTAGATTTATACCCTCGTAGAAACTAGCTTCCTCATGTACGAGTTCAACTCCAATTCCTTTTCGCTTTCAACTTGAATCCACCAGGTTGATTTCTTCCTTTGATCAACATTAGCCACCCAAATGTTTGGCTTCTAGAGGTGATCCACCAAGAAAGAATAAGAATTCAAGAAGAAGGGTGTTCAGCTAAACCTTAGTTTCCTTCTCTCTAGAAAAAGAGTGCTCTCCCAACTCTTGAAATTAAAATGTCTAACCTTGTTCCATAATAAAACTTTTTTATTTATAGATGTAGGCAACCCTCTTAAATAATTTAGGATTAGGGTTTTATACTAATTAATTAAACTCCTTTAATTAATTAGGCTTTACAATCCTATTGGGAATAATTAAACACTTTTTATTAATTAGTCTCCTAATCTCATTAGGAATATATATATGAGAGAGAGAGAATCTTATTAATTAATTCACAAACTCCTTTAGGAATTAAATAATAATAATAATAGTAATAATAATAATAAGACTCCTCTTATTAATTTATATTTAATATTTTCAAAATATTAAATAATAAATATTAAGCTATTTAATTTATTCTATCACCATAGATTAAATTAAATATACATAACTTATTATTACGATTATACCATTTACTTCTTTAATAAATATTCTTCCTTTTATGGTGTGACCCTTTAGGTTCTCCATATTAAACCAGTTGTGAATAAATCAATTAGAAAAATTCTAATCTTATTTAAATAAATAAATTAAACTAATAATTTATTTAAATAAATAACATTTATTCTACAATAAGGATAAGCCTCCTTAGCGATCAACGACTTTCCAGATAATACAGATTTCAACATCAATCATAAAAGAACCTGTGAGTTAATAGTTACCGTACAATTCAATCATTCCACCATAGAATGTCCTAATTAAATATAAGATATGGAATTACTATCAAGTCTTATTTTTTTTAATTATATGTATTTCGATTCCAAAATGCACAACTCCAAATAATGCAAATTTGAAACTCCTTTCTAATTTCATTCCACCTTGGCCAAGGATTCATGGGTTGTCATTTATCGAATCACATAAGACATATATCTTCTTTTACTAGAAGCAATAGATTCTTTATTAATCATTCATTATCTCCATATATAACTTCTTACGCCCAAGCATACCCTTTGATATACCCTAAGGGTCTTAAGGAATAAGTCAAAGTATAATTTATTATACACAATATACTATGATGATCTCAAGTCTGAGGATCACTTTGTACTACTATCACATTAGGAATTCCTATTGACAGGCGAGTAAGACTCTATTAGGTATTCCTTAGCGAGTCACGTTCAGTGTACTTATTCTCCAATAAGCACCTACATACTTGCTTTAGTGTCTCCACACAAATAAGTATGAGATCAATCATCCTCATCCAATGAGCAAACAACATATGTACCGATCTATCTGGATTTACTAATCTCCTTTTTAGTAATCCATCGATTGGGAACTATCTTAGTTTTTAAGCTATCTAAGAATTTAGATCTCGTTAGCATGATCATCATCATGATTCTAAAAGCATTGCTTAAAACTATGGGTTTATCACATATTATAAAAACAGCACCATGTAGATAATTATATGCCTTAAATGAATATTTTATTAATAAATAAATAAGATTGTTTACAAAGTATATGCTTTATCATCAAACATGATTGGCTTGTGTGCATACTACTTTCAGAGTTATGTGAATATCTATGGTAGTTAATAATATAAATTCCACTATGGTTATAAACAATGGAATGTGATGATTTAATCCTGAAGATTCTTTATCTCGGAATAGTTGATGTAAATAGCAGAGATGCTATCTTTTCTATGTTTAAAACTTTTGAATGAATAAATATCATAATTTATTTGAAGATGTTGTGTGTTAAGTGATAATCTTAAAATGTTTAAGTTAAGTCTTAAATATTTAATAAATTGAGTAATGATCTAATAAGCATATATCTTAAACAAAAAAATGCCGCCAAGAAGATGCCAAACTCGTCAGCAAGCTCAAGAAAGATCGACTAATAACAACAACAACAACGCCAACGCTAATCCTGTTCAGCAGTTGGTGAACCTGTTAGCGGAGCACTTGCAAATCAGCCGCAAGCTCCACAAGCTACGTCGTTTAAGGACTTCAAGGCGGTAGGACTGCCAGAGTTTAAGGGTTCCATGAATCCAATTAAAGCCCAGACTTAGGTGATGGAGATGGAGAAGGTGTTCGACGTTGCTAGGGTTAGTGACGACCAGAAGACTGCCTTCGCAATATTTGCTAAAGTCAGAGGCCAGCTACTGGTGGTAGGCGAACAAGGTTCGAGGAGGACATGGTGTGATCACATGGGATAGGTTCAAGGAGATGTTCTTTGAGATATACTTTCCAACTAGCTCTCAGAACTAGATGGAGGTTCAATTTCTGGAGTTGAAGCAGGGTAACATGTCTATGCCAGAATATGCCGCGAAGTTCAACGAGTTGGCTAGGTTTGCAACTTATCAGGTGAATACGAATAATGCGAAAGCTAGGAGGTTTGAGCAGGGATTGAAGCCCTGGTTGTATAGTAATGTGTCAATGTTCCAATTGAACACTTTTGCAGGAGTTTTGGAGAAGGCGATCATTACAGAAGTTGGAAGCGATGCTCTGACCATGTATAATCAGGAACAGAAAAAGACGAAGAATGAAGGGGAGAACAACAAGGCTAGTCGCAGCAATAGTGGCGGTGTAACAGTTAGAAAATAAAGTGGAATGATAATATGTCTACTGGGAATCAGCAGGGAAGTCAGAAGAAGAAGGTGGAGGCTTGTACTACCTGCGGGAAGAATCACCTGGGGGTATGCATGAAGGGAAAGAGGGTTTGCTACAATTGCTCTAATCCAAAGAAGGGCGCAAACTTTACTTGTGGGTCAAAGGACCATCTAGCTAGGGATTGTCCCAAGAAGGTAGCGAGTGGAGCAGGAGCAGGTGGAAGTAGGGGAAACAACGGTGGTAGCACTCTGACTATCACTGGATCAATACCGTCAAACCGACCTACCGCCAGAACTTTCAAAATGACCGTGCAGGATGCTGTTCAGTCACGTGATGTGGTGTCAAGTATCATTCTGATCAATAATATAAATGCTTACGTGTTATTTGATTCTTGTGCTACTTGCTCATTTATATCCGATGACTTTGCCAAGAATTTAGACTTGCTTAAGAAGGAATTAGATTACCCTTTGAACATAAAATTTGTGAATATGGAAGTAATTACTGTTAGGTTTATACACAAGAACTGTAGAGTGGATATTAAGGGAAACGTGATGATCGTAGATCTAATCCCGATTAAACTTGGGAAATTCGACGCTATTTTGGGGATGGATTGGCTATTCAATTATGGGGCGATAATTGATTGCCAAAAGAAGTGTATTAACCTTATGACCCCGTCAAAGATTGTATTTTATGGCAGCAAGTCGCCTAGATAAGCGAGTTGTCTGACGATGATGCAGGCTAGGAAGTTGTGGAGACAAGGTTGTGTATGGTATTTAGCCTACATAGTCGATAGTTGAAAGGAGAGTCTAAAATTAGAGGAGATACCTGTCGTTGGAGACTTTGTGGACGTATTTCTAGATGATTTGCCAAGACTTTTGCCAGATAGAAAAGTTAAATTTGTGATCGATCTAGCGCCAGGAACTGCCCCTATATCGAAGGCCCCGTACCGTATGGCTTCGGTGGAGATGAAAGAATTGATGGTGTAGCTGCAAGAACTTTTGGACAAGAAGTATATCCAACCGAGCGTTTCGCCGTGGGGAGCACCGGTATTGTTTATTAAGAAGAAGGATGGATCGATGGTACTTTGCTTTGATTACAGGGAATTAAACAAGGTCACGATTAAGAATAAGTATCCGTTGCCAAGGATCGACAACTTGCTTGATCAGTTGAAAGGAGCTAGGTATTTCTCGAAGATAGACTTGAGAAGTGGTTACCATAAGTTGAAGGTGTGGAAAGAAGATGTTCCGAAGACAGCGTTTAGGACTCGATATGGTCACTACGAGTTTCTGGTGATGTCATTTGGTCTAACGAATGCTCATGCAACATTTATGGACCTAATGAATAGGGTGTTTAAACCGTTTTTGGATAATTTATGGTGGTATTCATCGATGATATTCTAGTGTATTCTAAAATCATGGAGGAGCTTGTTGAGCATTTGAAGGTGACTTTGGAGGCGTTAAAGAGAGAGACGTTGTACGCTAAGTTTTCAAAATGTGAATTCTGGATAGAGCATGTGTAATTTCTTGGACATGTGATTGATAAGGATAGAATTTTGGTAGATCCATCAAAGGTTGAAGCTGTACTAAACTTAGATCAGCCGAAAACACTGTCGAAAGTAAGAAGTTTTCTAGTATTGGCAGGTTATTATAGAAGATTCATCCAGGACTTTCCCAAAATTGCGACTCCTTTGACGAATTTGACTAGGAAATCGGTGAAGTTCGTTTGGACGGAGAAGTGTGAGGAAAGTTTCCAAGAGCTTAAGAAGAGGTTGAGTACGGCACCTGTGTTATCTGTTCTGGATAGCACAGGAAATTTTGTGGTGTATAGTGATGTATCGCATAAAGGACTAGGATGTGTGTTTATGCAAAACGGCAAGGTCATTGTGTATACGTCACGTCAATTGAAGGACTACGAGAAGGGGTATTCGACCAATGATTTGGAGTTGGCCGCGGTAGTGTTTGCTTTGAAGATCTAGAGACACTATCTCTACAAGGAGAAGTGTGAAATATATACAGACCATAAGAGTTTGAAATATATTTTCACACAGAAGGATTTGAACATGCGTCTGAGGAGATGGTTGGAATTGATAAAGGATTATGACTGTGAGATTTTATTCCATTCGGGTAAAGCGAATGTTGTTGCCGACGCCTTAAGCAGAAAGGGTCGGGAGAAACTGACTATTTTAATCGCTCAAGAGGAGCTAATTTTAGCAATGAAGAAACTGGAGTTGGAGGTGAAATATCTAAAGGAGTCTGATGAAAAACTGTTCCAACTAGGAACCGGTACAACTTTGGTGGATAAGGTTAAGAAAGCACAACTTAAGGATGAGGAATGTGAGAAAATCAGGAAAAGAATATTTGAAGGTGATGAAGTGAAATTCAAAGTTGATAACGAAGGGTTATTGAGATTCAAGTGAAGAATTTGGGTTCCGTCATTACCAGAGATTAAATAGGAAATTTTAAGCGAGGCTCATAGTTCAAGGTATTTTACTCACCCGGTGAGTATGAAGATGTACCAGGATCTCCCAAAACATTTTTGGTGGCCAAATATGAAAAGGGACGTTGTTGATCGATTACGTAGCCAAACGATTTACATGTCAGAAGGTTAAAGAAGAACATCAGAGGCCGAGTGGGTTGTTACAACCATTAAAAATCCCAGAATGGAAATGGAAAAATATCACAATGAATTTCGTAGTAGGTCTTCGGACTACTCAAAAAGGTTTCGACGCAGTATGGGTTATCATGGATAGACTGACGAAATAAGCGCACTTCTTACCGATTAAGATAAGATTCAACCTAGATCAGTTGGCAAAGCTGTATGTGAAAGAGTTTGTTTCAAGGTACGGTGTGCCAGTGTCTATTATTTCTGATCAAGATCTGCGTTTCACATCGAACTTCTGGAAGTGACTACAGGAATGTATGGGAATGCAGTTAAGAAAGAGTGAGATATATCATCCACAGACAGACAGGAAGAGCTAAAGGATAATCCAGACATTGGAAGATATGTTAAGAGCTTGTATCATAGATTTTAAAGAAAATTGGGACAATCATCTGACGTTGGTGGAATTCACTTACAATAACAGTTACCACGCAAGTATTGGCATGCCGTCTTACGAAGCGTTGTACGGAAGAAAGTGCAGAACTCCATTATGCTGGGATGAAGTTGGCGAACGTCAATTGCTAGGAACAAATTAGTACAACAGACCACCGAGATTGTCAAGGTGATCATGACAAGATTGATTGCTGCTCAGGACAGGAAAAAGAAATATGTCGATCAACACCGACAGAATCGAGAATTTCAATATGGTAGCTTCGTTTTCTTGAAAGTATCTCCCTGGAAGGGAAAAATCTGATTTGGCAAGAAGGGAAAACTGAGCCCGAGGTTCATTGGATCCTTTGAAGTGTTCTGAAGAATTGGTGAAGTCACGTATGAGGTAGCCTTACCTCCGGCATTAAAGCATATCCATAATGTTTTTCATGTTTCCGTGTTACGACCGTATAAACCCGATTACAAGCATGTTATAGAATATGAGCCCCTACAATTTGAGAAGATTTATCTTACAAAGAAGTTCCTATTCAGATAGTTAACATGAAAGAGCAAGTACTCAAAAATAAAGTAATATCTTTTGTTAAGGTAATCTGGAGGAACCACAACGCTGAAGAAGCTACGTGAGAACTCGAAGAACAAATGATAAAAAATTACCCTCATTTATTTTCTTAATCTATGTGTAGCGGTTCTGGGGACATAATCTTTGTAAGGGGGGAGAATGTAACAGGACGAACTTATTGAGTCGTGATTTTGGGGACAGAATCGTGACACCCCCAAATCTGGGTACTTCACTTCCAGAAGATTTGGTGTTCACTTTCTAAATAAAACATGTATCTACCCCATAATAAATAATTGCAAAGTAGATTACAACCTTCATAATTACTTAAATAAAAATCATCTTCTTTATAAAAGGAATACAACCTTGTCCAAAACAAATCCCAGGGTTATCTAACCTTAACATAACAAATAAGTGCGGAAATAAAATATTATGAACTAAGTCTTATTACATTTAAAATTTAAGACAACAAGTCTTCACTTGCTCAACTTTTCTTTCCCTTTACTTGTTGACGGTACGTTAACATTCTCGGCTTTAACTGCAAGGGGTTATAAAATGTGCAAGAGTGATCAAACAAAAGCTCACTTGAAATATAACAATGATATGACACAACTGAATAACTTCAAAAAGGGTTTGAATAACTTTACTTTCGTCAAAATAAAGAATTAAATAATGATTCTTTCATCATATTTAAAATTCGAATATTAAATTTATTTGAGGGTCATACGACCTTGAACTATGTCCTAGGTTATAAATATTTTTATTTAAAACCTTTAACAGTCATTGAGACTATGGACCTTTAACTCGTACTTAGGGGGATCAGCCCTTCGTATCATGTATTCTGCACAAACATTCAACGCTTTCCCGTAGTAACCTCCCCTAATGAATAGGGTTGGTCATCTCAGTATTTGAATACAAGTCCGCACCAAAGAAAGTTTGGTTTGGATAAGCTTAAAGGAAATTTGGAGTTTCAACTATCATCAACTAAGGAGTAGTTGAATCGACTCACAATACTTTATCAGTTTGATAATATAAGAACTATGAACCAATTATAAGATATAACAATAGACTTCATAATAAGTAGGCATGCTTTAGAAATAACTTAAAGCAATTGAAAGATTAAGTAGATCTTGCTTGAACAATTAAGTCAAGATCGTAATACTTCAATAATAATTCAATACTTGTGCATCATGAATATTAGAATACAACATAACTTGTACAATACATAACAAGTTAAGAATCAAAAATAAACTTGCATGATATAATGAGCAAGGGTTAGAGAACTTGCACAATGAAAAGATTCAATGAGAAAGCTCGCATAAACGTAAAAGAATAAGGACTAGAAAACTTGATTAAAGTAAAAGAATAAGGATTAGAAAACTTACCTCAAGCGCAAGCTACACTTTATAATTACAAACCACTTTCACAATTATCCTACATATTACATTATTTTTATAATATCAATTAATACACGATTGTTACGTTAACATCGTTAAACTTCTTACTTAAGTTCAACTCACAATGTGGTTTACAACATAAGTTGCTAACTAGCCACATATATGAGTCTATACTCATAATATACACTTCACAAGCTTATAACGCTTTAAACTATCAGGCGTACCTTACGAAAGTAATACACACGTACACATATAATATATTCATATAAGACTTCAAGTCATCTTAAACATATCAAAAGTATGTTATCTCATTGTACATTACACTTAACAAGTCATCAATGTACGTTAGCTAAACAAACACTGCAGAAAAACTCAACGAAGCACAAAACAAAAACCCGAATAGTAGGTTGCCCCGCTGGGGCGGGTCCTCTAAGACTAAAAGCCCCGCTGGGGCGGGGCCCACTACTGGTGGGTTCTCCCAGCTCGCGAACGATAGAGAAATAAGCCAATTTGGCTTATTTCTTCACACCAAAGTCCGATTTTTCTCAACATGATGTACATGAAACTTAATGAAAATAAAATTTTAGACTCTTAACATGATTATAACATATAAAATCATTACAACACATAATCAGAACACAGTTTTCATGATTTTTGAAGAAAACGACATTCTTAAGCGTTCTTGACTAAAATTGCTACTGTGAATTCATTTTTAAATCAAATCATGAAATTCCAATTGTGTTAACTCTATTTCTTAACATATTAACATAATCCATGATCAATTTAAACAACAATTGACAATTTTGATGATTTAAAAACTATTTTCAAAATAAGCTGACAGTAAATTACTATGAACATGATTTCTTCATGTTCATCGTAATTACGTGGATTGAATTGCTAAAACAACTATATAACTCATATATAAGCATAAATATATATATATATATATATATATATATATATATACATCACATACATACATCATGATCAAGTAATTTACAAAAAAAAGAAAAAGATTATTATAGAGAAGTTCTTTTATGAAAAATATGGAATACGTAAAACACAATATAAAAAAGATTTAACATAGAGATTATACCCTTTCTAGTTTGGATTAGGAGGAAAGATGAAGATGATGGTGTGTAGCTTCCTTTTGTTTTCTCAAAGCCTTCTTCTTCTTCTCTCTTCTTCCTTTCCTCTCTATCTTTTCTCTGTTCTTTCTTTTCTCTCTGTTTTGTTCTTTCTTTCTCTAACAGACTAACTTTTCTAAACTAACGTATATTATAGATATATAATATACATATAACATATATGTAACTTACAATATTAATGTAGCTAATAAGTATTATACTAGTTACATATACTAACTACTACTTAATTATATAAGTTACAAAATTTTGAATTTAAAAAGCCCTAAGGCCATGTTTGGCAAAACAACATTATTTTTAAAACAGATTAAAAGTAACTAAAACCATGTTTGGTAAAACGGGTTTAAAACAAAAGTAAGGGTCTTGTTTGGTAAAATTAATTTAAAACTCTTTTCAATTCTTTTAATAATTTTTTTACCCCATAGTTTAAATACTACACTTTATTTAATTAAATTGCAACATTCTAATTTAATTAAATACAAGCTAACATTTATTAATTAATTAAAATTGCACATAATATTAAATTGCTATACAATTGTAATTTCTTTATTAATCATAATTCATGTAACAAATTAGTAAATCATTATAAACACTTAGCACATAATATTGCTCTAATTTAATTATTCTCAATTAAATTAGAATTATGCTACACCATTACTTACACATCAATTTAATTAATTCTATTGCACTTAATTAAATTACTCCACAATAATCACATAATTTATTTATTTAGCTCAATAAATAAATCAAATAAATATTTATTTAATTCAATAAATATTTACAATTAATATATAAAATTCTCATTCGCTACAATCTTCCCTCCTTAAAAGGATTCTGTCCCTAGAATCACATAAAAAAAATCTCATCTGTTACATTTTCCCCCCCTTAAAAAGATTTTATCCCCAGAATCGATATATAAAGGGTTACACAAAGGCTAAGCAAATAATTGAGGATACGATTTTCTCATTACATCTTTGAGTTCCAACGTGGCTTCTTCAACACTGTGATTCTTCTAGATTACCTTAACAGATGGTATCACTTTATTTCTAAGTACTTGTTCCTTCCTATCAACTGTTTGAATAGGAACCTCTTCATAAGTTAAGTCTTTATCAAACTGTAAAGGCTCGTATTCTACTACATGCTTGTAGTCGTGTTTGTACGGTCGTAATACGAAAATATAGAATACGTTGTGTATCTTGTCTAGCTCTGGAGGTAACGCCACCTCGTAAGCCACTTCGCCAACTTTTCGTAGTACCTCAAAAGGTCCAATAAATCGGGGGCTCAATTTCCCCTTCTTACCAAATCAAATCTTCCCCTTCCAGGGAGAAACCTTCAGGAAAACGAAGCTTCCCGGTAAGAATTCCCGATTCTATCGATGTTGATCGGCATATTTCTTTTGTCTGTCTTGAGCAGCAACCAATCTTGCTATGATCAGCTTCACGATTTTGGCAGTTTGTTATATCAGTTCTGGTCCCAACAGTTGACGTTTGCCGACTTCATTCCAGCACAAAGGCGTTTTGCATTTTCTGCCATATAACGCTTTGTAAGGAGGCATGCCCATACTTGCGTGATAACTATTGTTGTAAGCGAACTCCACCAACGGTAGATAATCATCCCAGCTTCCCTTAAAGTCCATAACGCAAGCTCTCAGCATATCTTCTAGTGTCTAAATCGTTCTCTCACTCTGGCCGTCAGTCTGAGGATGGTATGTCGTACTCATTCGCAATTGCGTTCCCAGAAATTCTTGTAATTGCTTCCAAAAATTTGATGTGAAACGCGGATCTCTGTAGGACACAACCGACACCAGAACACCGTGTCGAGAAATGATTTCCTTAACGTACAGCTTCGCTAACTGATCCAAGTTGTACTTAACCCTAATTGGTAGAAAGTAGGCTGACTTTGTCAGTCTATCCACAATCACCTAAATTGCGTCGAAAACCTTCTGAGTCGCTGGAAGACCCACTACAAAATCCATCGTGATATGCTCCCACTTCCACTCTGGAATTTCCAACGGTTGTAGCAATCCACTAGGTCTCTGGTGTTCTGCTTTGACTTTCTAGCACGTTAAGCATTTCACAACGTATTCAGCAACGTCCCTCTTCATATTCGGCCACCAGAAATGGTGTTTGAGATCCTGGTACATCTTCGTACTTCCAAGGTGAATAGAATATCTCAAGCTGTGAGATTCGCTCAAAATCTCCTCTTTGACTTCTGGTACTGGTGGTACCCATATTCTTCCTTCAAATCATAGTAGACATTCATTATCGATCTTGAACTTGATTTCTTCACCATCATCTATTCTTTTTCGGATTGTCTTACACTCTTCATCGTGAAGTTGTTCTTCTTTCACTTTGTCTACCAGAGTAGAACCAGTAGTTACTTGAAACAACTTCTCATCCGATTCCTTCAGAAACTTTACTTCCAGTTCCAATCTAGTCATCTATTCTATTAACTGGTCCTGATCAGTTAACATGTTCGGCTTCTCCCGACCTTTTCTGCTCAAGGCGTCGGCGACGACGTTAGCTTTACCCAGATGGTAAAGAATCTCGCAGTCGTAGTCTTTGATCAGTTCCAACCATCTCCTTTGGCGCATGTTTAAATCTTTTTGTGTAAAGATATACTTCAAACTCTTATGATCTGTGTATATCTCACACCTTTCTCCATATAAGTAGTGTCTCCATATCTTTAGAGCAAACACTACTGCCGCCAATTCTAAATCATGGGTCGGATACCCTTTCTCATAATCTTTCAACTGTCTTGATGCATAGGCAATGACCTTGCCACTCTGCATTAGCACGCAACCTAATCCCTTATGTGAGGCATCACTATATACTACGAAATTTCCCGTAGTATCCGGTAAAGACAATACAGGAGCAGTACTCAACCTCTTCTTCAGCTCCTAAAAACTTTCCTCATACTTTTCCGTCCAAACAAACTTAACTATTTTACGAGTCAAATTCATCAATGGAGTTGCAATTCTAGAAAAGTCTTGGATAAATCTCCAGTAATAACTTGCCAATCCCAAGAAACTCCTCACTTCAGACGGCGTCTTCGGCTGATCCCAATTCATTACAGCTTCAACCTTCGACGGATCTACCGAAATCCCATCTTTGTCAATCACGTGGCCAAGAAATTGCACACGTTCTAACCAGAATTTGCACTTCGAGAATTTTGCATAAAGCTTCTCTCGTCTCAGCGATTTTAAGGTTAGCCTTAGGTGTTCAGTGTGTTCCTCCTCAGTTTTGGAATAAACCAGGATGTCATCTATGAACACCACCACGAACTTATCTTGGAATGGCTTGAAAACTCTATTCATTAAGTCCATAAATGTAGCTGGGGCATTCGTTAGACTAAATGACATCACCAATTGTAATGACCATACCGAGTCCTAAAAGCTGTCTTGGATATATCTTCCCTTCTCACCTTCAACTGATGATACCCACTCCTCAAATCGAATTTCGAGAAGTATCTAGCACCCTTCAATAATCAAACAAGTCATCAATCCTAGGTAAAGAATACCTATTCTTGATCGTAACTTTGTTCAAATCCCTATAATCAATGCAAAGCCGCATCGATCCATCCTTCTTTTTCACGAATAAAACGGGCTCCCCACGGTGAATTGCTCGGTTGAATATACTTCTTGTCCAGCAATTCCTGTAGTTGAACCATCAATTTCTTCATCTCGATCAGAGCCATTTGATACGGAGCTTTCAAAATCGGAGTAGTTCCTGGCGCTAAGTCTGCCACGAACTCTATCTCCCTATCTGGCGGAAGTCTTGGCAATTCGCTTAGAAATACATCCACAAACTCCCTACCCACGGATATCTCTTCTATCTTCGGACTCTCCTTACAGTTATCTACTATGTAGGCTAGATATCCTATACAGCCTTGCGTCAAAAGTTTCATGGCTTACATAACCATTAAATAACTCGCTTATCTAGGCAATTTGCTACCATAGAATACTAACTTTGACGGAGTCGCAAGGTTTACCGACTTCTTCTGACAGTCGATTACCGCCCCATGGTTGAACAAGCAGTCCATACCCAGTATGACATCAAATTTCCTAAGTTTTATTGGAATCAAATCTACCCTCAATTCTTGACCTTAATGTCCAATCTATAGTTTTTGTATACAAATCTAACAAGAATAACCTCCCTCTTATCAATCTCTATGTTCAAGGGATAAACTAATTCCTCTTTAGGTAAGTCTAAGGTCTTAGCAAAATCATCAGATATAAATGAACAAGTAGCACCCGAATTAAATAATGTATATGCATTTATACTATTAATCGAAATAACACCTGACACCACATCCTTTGACTGCACAGCATCCTGCACCGTCATGTTGAATGTTCGGGCAGTGGGTCGAACGGCCTGTAGTGGTGCAGCGATAGCCAAAGTGGTGTCGCTCCCATTTCTCCCGCTCCCTGCCAACCCTCTAACTGGTTTCTTAGGGCAACTTTGGGCCATGTGATCCTTGGATCCACATGTGTAGCAAGCTCCCTTCTTCGAGTTCAGGTAATTCGGAGCAATGTGGCCTTCCTGACCACAGTTGAAGCACACCCGCTTCCCCCTCAAGCACACTCCAGTGTGATTCTTCCCGCATGTAGCACATGCTTCAAGCTTCCTCTTCTGCTGGCCTCCCTGCTGACTCCCAGCAGAGGTATTGTCGTTCCATTTCCTTTTCTGGTTGATAGCCCCGCTACCACCAGCATTATTCTCCGTCTCGTTCTTCTTCTTCTTGTCTTGATTGAATTTAGTCACGGCGTCCCTCCCTCCTTCAGCGAGAATGGCCTTTTCAAGCACAACTACAAACGTGTTTAGCTGGAACATGGAGACCTTGCTGAAGAGCCAGGGTTTCAGTCCCCGCTTAAACCTCCTCGCCTTCCTAGCGTCAGTGCTGGCCTGGTATGTAGCGAACCTGGCCAGCCCGTTGAATGTTGCGGCGTATTCTGACACCGTCATCCCTCCCTGCTTAAGCTCTAAAAACTGGACCTCCATCTAATCCTGCGAGCTAACGGGGAATTACATTTCAAAGAACATCTCTTTGAAATGTTCCCATGGTATCACTCCTTCCCCCTCTCTCGTCTTATTAGCTTGCCACCAGAAGCTAGCATCCGACTTCAACATGAAAGTTGCGAATGCCGTCTTCTGGTCTTCGCTAACCCTAGCCACTTCGAAGACCTTCTCCATCTCCATTACCCACGTCTGGGCATCTATCGGGTTTACCGATCCTTGGAACTCTGGTGGTCCTACTGCTTTGAATTCCTTAAACGTCGTGACCTGCACTTGCGGCTGATTCACAAGTGCTCCTGTCAGTAGGTTCACCAACTGCTGAACCGAGTTGGGATTTGTCCCATCGTTATTGTTGTTGTTGTTTGTCAAACTCTCGGGGTTTTGACGTGTAGGTCTTCTTCTAGGAGGCATTTTCTGTTAAGAAATACTCTTATTAGATCCTTTACTAAATTCTTAAGTATTCAAGTTTATACTTAAACATTTAAATAACTCAGTTCGTATATGAACACATAACACATTAATAACTTCTTTTATTCATTACTCGTAGTTTTGAAAAACATAGAATAGATAGCATCTCCGCTATTTACATTATCTTTCCTGAACTTGAACAAGTTGCAGGACTACATCACCACTTTATCCTATTATTATCTCAAATTATGGGATTTACATTTATTTATTACAAAAGAAACACATAATCTAATTCCGGGTACTTCGTTTCCTTTTAAGAAGGGAAGGATGTGACGAACGAGATTTTTGTAATTGATTTTAAATGTTTATTAAATTAAATAAATATTTTTGTTGATTTATTTATTCAGTTAAATAAATATTTGATGGAATTGTGGCAGATTAATTTAATTAAATGTGTTACATTAATTAAATTAATGTTGAATAATTTTATAGTTCAAAGTGTGAATTTAATTAGGATAATTAAATTAAATGAGTTGTTAAATAATTATAATGTTGTTCTAATTAATTTAATAATTAATTTGAGATTTAATGATTTGTCACAATTAATAAATGAGAATTTTAATTATGTGATAATTTGATTTAATGAGTAATGTTGCCTTTAATTTAACTTAATTGAATTTAAATAATATAATTTGATTAATTAAAGTGTGACAAATAAACTATATAATAAATGAGTTAATTAAAATAAACTAAGAAAGAGTTTTTAAGTAACAAGCCAAACATGGCTCTAAGAACATGGGAGCAGTTAAGGCCATGAAGCACTTCACCGCTACCCATATTGTACCAGTTATTAATATACGTATTCTATTATATTAGTATTATGTCTTCATATATCATTCATTTTGTTAAGTCAGAGAAAACACAGAGAGAACTTGAGAGTGAAATTGAGAATTGAGAGAAGAGATTTTGTAAGAACAAGAAGGAGTAGCAATCAAGTTTTGTAATCATCTTCTAGCTAATCTAAACAAGGATTCAAGGTAAAATTCTTAGTTTTAAAGTTTTATTTTGTTTTCTAAATGGTTCTTTGTAATTGAGTTCTATAGATGATTGTTGAAAGTATGAGTTTGTATGTGTTAATGGATGTTTATAACATATTTTATGTCATTTATTCATAGTTTAGAGTGATCAAATCCATGAAAATATGTTTAAAATGGAGTTTTGTAGTTACAGAGAAATAACATATGAATATGGCTTAAATGTATGAAACGGTAAATTGATGATTGATTATGTTTATACATTAAGAATCGAAAAGAACAAAACTTGTGTGGACTGATTTGGTGTTATAATGAAGCTGTTATGTGTGATTTCATCATATTTGACGAAACTTTGAAAAATAGCAAGAACATGGAATTTCTGGGATTAAATTTAGTCGTTTATGTTGTTTAAGTTGTTAGAATCATGCTAGAAAGGTTGGGTAATTATCCTATATGAATTATAGTGTCTGGGTATGTTTAATTTTTTGTATAGACAAAGAAATTGGAAGTTTATGGCCCTATTTTGTGTTTTTCGTGAATTGCAGCAACTCTGTCTGCGCTGTGGCGCTGCCGCGCCGTTCTAAGGCGTAATTGGAGCGCTACCGCGCTATGTGGCACTACCGTGCCATTGAAAAGCTTATTTGCAGCGCTGCCGCGCCGTGAGTAAGGCTAAAACGGGCACTGCCGCGCCGGTTAGCAGATTGGCCTATGAAATTTTAATTGTTTGTTCAAGTCTAGAAAATGTAATATAAACCTAATCTAATGAACATGAAAATGTGTTAATCATATATTGAGGTGTTAATCATATATTAAGATGTTAAAACAGATTCGTAACATGTCAATAATGGTTTTACATGATTATCTGATAAATTGAACGTGTATTTAAACTCGTTATCCGTGAAGTCTAATATTGTGTTCAAGAGTTAAGGTCTGTGTATGTGATTAATATAATCAGATATAGAGTTATGTTAGATTAAAAGAGAATATACTCATGATGCTAGTTAAGTTACGATTAATTGGTATTGTCACTTTAAATGGTATGTAAGATTAAATTGAGGAACGTGAATAGTAAACGTATAATCTATGCACGAGGCAAGTTTTCTAACCCTATTTGTTATCGTTATGCAAGTTCATAAGTCCTATTCTTATATCGAGCAAGTCTTACTCTTGTTTACTCAAGTTTATGATTTCAAATGAGATGTTCTAATTCTTCTAAAGTAATACTTCTGTTATACAATGTTTATTCAACTACTCTTGTTTACTCATGATGCTAGTTAAGTTACGATTAATTGGTATTGTCACTTTAAATGGTATGTAAGATTAAATTGAGGAACATGAATAGTAAACGTATAATCTATGCACGAGGCAAGTTTTCTAACCCTATTTGTTATCGTTACGCAAGTTCATAAATCCTATTCTTATATCGAGCAAGTCTTACTCTTGTTTACTCAAGTTTATGATTTCAAATGAGATGTTCTAATTCTTCTAAAGTAATACTTCGGTTATACAATGTTTATTCAACTGTATACCTTTGAGATTCACTATTTGATTTGAGTATCCATTATATTATTGAACCATTGAATGACTAGCGAACCCTTATTGGTTTGACTAGTCCATAGTTGATGAGCGTTCTAAGTTCTAGAACTACTATTGAAGCTTATCCAAACCAAACTTTCTTTGGTGCGGACTCTGATGTCAAACTGAGATGAACAACCCTTTATAGGGAATTATATTACGCAATAGCGTTGAGATGTTGTGCACATACATGGTACAAAGGGCTTATCCCCCTAAGTACGAGAAGTAAGGTCCATATAGTCTTATGACTGTTAAAGGTTTAAAGTAGAAATACTTGATAACCTGGGACATAGTTCTTAGTCTTGTGACCCTTAGATGTACTTTTGATTCTTGTTTTCTAATCTTGATTCAAAAGCCGAGCTTTCTATTATCTAGTATCCATTGTTTACTTGCATGTTATTATTGTTATTGTTGTTATACTTGTGGACAATTTTTTGCTCACTCTTGCATAATAACATTGCAGCTAAGGTCAAAAGAGTTGGCGAGCCTTCCACTAGTAAAGGCAAAGGCAAGGCAAACAAGTGATGAAGACTTGTTTATTTATTCGAATGATGTTATGATTAAAACTTATTATGTTACATTTATGTTCCACATTTAATGTTTTAAGTTTAGATAACCTGGGATTGTTTATTGCTTAAGATGTTATAACCCTTATGGGAGGATTTCTATTTTATTTATGAATTTCATTTATTTATAGGTAGTTAGATATATTATAATTAGATAGTGAACACCAAATCCTGTAAAATTGAAGTACCCGAATTTGGGGGTGTCACAGTGTACGCGCCATATGTATATATACTGTCAAATCATCAACAAAATATTACTAGACATTCATAATCACAATAATTTTGAATAGTAACAAAGAGGATAACATAAGAATACAACTTAGAAAATAGAAATAGTAACCTAAAACCACTGTAACAAACGAGATTTTTATATTTTAATTTTAAATACTTATTGAATTAAATAAATATTTTAGTTGATTTATTTGTTGAGTTGAATAAATAATTGATGTGATTATGTGGTGGAGTAATCTAACACATACGAAATAACTTTGAATCTTATGTCATGCATAGCTAGACTTCGCATACATAATATCAAGATTAGAATCTAAGGTACACAAGTTTTGTCAAAGTTTGCTTTCAAAATCTTTATATAATCTTTGGAAAAATAACTATTTAAGCAACTCATGATATGCAAGGGCAGTCAAGACTATATGTCATACTTATTTGTATGCATGACTAAGCCATTTATGTAATATCCGAGATCGTTATGTAATTTCATAATTATCAATAAACAGAATTATGTGAAACTCTTGTGTGCTTCCTATTACTTTATGGATATATGCTATAAACATATATTTTATTTTAAGTTATGTGACGAGATGTATTTAAATGGTTGGTTTAGTTTAATTTAACTATTTGAATGAGTTAAGCAGATAATAATTCTTTTAAATTTCGTGGAATGGTATTAAAACTCGGGATTGAACTCGGAGCGGAATTTAAAGACGCAGACTGTATATTTGAGTCCGGAACGTCGAAATTAGTCAGGATAGACTGTAACCACAAAATGTGTTGCGGTTGACTTTTTGGTCAAAGTCAACTGGTTGACTTTTTCGGGTAAAAATTAACCACGAATTTCAGAAGCTATTTTGGCAAAACGGATACTTCCACGACGTCCGGAACGTCGACTTTAGTAGGAATCGATACTAGAATCGAAAAGTTTGGCTACGGAGGGCAAAATGGTCAAATAGCTCATTAATTGATTTAATTGATTAAAATAATATGTTAATAAAGAAATTTCAGCAGTTGTGGGACCCTTGTGACAACTAAATTGGGACAAATAGGGATGGAGTATACGCAATATAGGAACATGGGGAGGGAGGGAGTTACAACTTCTTAACAAACCAAGACTTTTCATTTCTCTAACCTCCAATTCCTTTCAATACTTGCAATTGATGTATTGGTGTATAACTGATGGAATGGAAATGGAAGATGCGAGGAATTCATTGGCCAAACTCAGCTATACATACACTCCTAAACTAATTCCTCTTTTCTTTTACTAAAATTCCTTCCAATAGAGAAAAATTGAGAGAATGGGAGTTGAGAGTCTTTGAAAAGTTCTGGAGATTTCAGAGTCAAGCAAGCAAGAAGAAACATCAGATTACTCAAGAGGAATTCACCAAAGTAAGTACTTCCTAATTCGTTTCTATGTTCTTATGAAAAATAGTGGAGAAAATTCATATAATGATGAGGTATAGTATGGTTGGTTGATCTGTTGTTATGTGGGTGTTGTCTGATGACTATGGTACATTAAGAATGTAAGTTTTGGTCTAAATCATGCTGCAAATTCGTAAGAAATCGAATAATTATGCCATGTATGCTAACTAGTCGATAAAATGCCTCTAACATGCTAAATTCATCAAGACATGGAAACTTAGTGAGTTTGAATGTTGTAACATTTATATTTATGTTAGTAGATATGATCTGGACAGTAGGAACCAAGTCCTTGCATGCTAGAATCAAAATCATAAATTTTGTCAAAGTTGGTTTAAACTAGTAATATGTGACTTTGCGGGTTTTTCGGAGCCTTGGAATCATAGCTTCAGTGACCCGATTGTGGTGTGTGTTAATTTTGTAAAATACTATGTAGTATGATGTCTAATCTGAACAAGTTTCAAAAGAAACGGAGTTAAATTGAGCAAGATATGTAATTCGAAAGCAAGCATGATATTATAAAAATATGAGTGAGGGTAAGTATCGAGCTTGTGATTAGGTTACGTGAAGGACTAGTTGATAGCTTAAACTGTAGAAGACGTATCAGGCAAGTTTCTGAACCCTATTTTTCATTGAGAAATTATTCAATCCTTACTCGTTTTATTGCAGTGAGGGTAAGTATCGAGCTTGTGTTAGTTAATTATTCGTACAAGTTCCTTTGCGTAGAGTTATACAACTGCAACTATTTTGCAAAGCAGTATTGATGATTACTCAGTTATTATTTTAACAGTTATACTTTAAAGTTCTTATTCGTACAGGAACTACTTTCACATATGTTTTCTGGCCTTTTGTTTCGGCTAGATGTTATTGAGGAAATATGATATAACATTTGAACAATTCAAATCCATGGTAGTTTTTAATGTTACCAATCCAAATTTCTTTGGTGCGGTCTCACATGAATACTAAGATGAACAACCCGAATGAACGGGCAAACAGATGTCGGGCATATAGTCCCATTTATGCTTATGCATTTAAATTTCATACTTGTGCACAATGTAGGTTACAATAGGCTGATCACCTGGAGTACTTGCAGAGACTGTTTACAATCTATTCGATTGTTAAACCGTCTGATGGTTTTTGATGAAACAAAGTAATGTTCAGGATATTTAACACCCCTTAGTATGCTATTGAGAATTCTAAAACTCTTATCCTTGATATTCATGTTTATCTCTTGATAACTCTTTCAACTGTTGAGAAATATTCATACAAATGCTTTTACTCCGGATGTATGTTTTCAAACTACTTTATATACTTGCTGGGCAATTTGTGCTCATTCTTGCTTAAACCTTTCAGTTAAGGATAAGAAGGCTGAGGGCTCGGGCAAGGACAAGGGAAAGTCTAAGATGAAATGATAAGAGTTATTTTTGTAATAAGTTTATATTTTCGCATATGATGTAATGTAGCGATAAACGCTAAGTTTAAGTTCAGTTATTTAAGGTTGTGAAGACTTAGGATTTTATTTAATTAAGTATGTAATAGTTATTATTATTATTATGTTTATTTCTGGAGTTTACGTAGTTAGATGGTGATATATGTTGTACCGTGAACACCATGTCCTGTGTTTGATGTTACATGAATTTGGGGGCGTCACAATTTACACAAGCTACAAATATCAGAATTCAAAAAGTCTCAAGGTTAGTCTAGATTTAATTTTCAAAATCTTCAAGTCTCTTTTCAAAACACACACTAATCATGCTAAAGCAATGCATTATTATTAAGGTATCATTTAACCACATATCATATCTGTTTTCATGCATATTTAGACCATACAAACATGTTTAAAAAGTCAGACATAATGTCCCAAGTATATGTCATGGTCCATTTTCAAAACTATAAGTTCATTTAGTAAATGTATACTAACGAAGTCAATCATGTTCGTGTTATGTCAAGGTATATATTTATACATGTTAAATCTGTTTTCATGCATGTCTAAGTGATACCAACATATTAGGACTCATCAATTTATAACAGAAAGTTAAACTTCTGACTGGTGCCTGGCGCAGCTGCGCTGTGACAAGCCTTGGGAGCGGCTCAGCTGCGCTGTCCCGGGATAGACTCAGACAACAACATACGGCGCAACTGTGCCGTTTTGAACTGTAGGAATGGCGCAGCTGCGCCCTTCCTGGATAATTTCAGAAACGGCTCTGCTACGACAGAAACCAGACCCCTACATGAAAATTCTTACGAAATATACTCTCTATCAATCACATTGTAGTTAGAACATGCATACAAGCTTAGATATCCTATGTATGTCCACTCATAACTCAATTCACAAGTGATTTCAAGAAATTCTAGAGTTCTTCAATTATCAAACTATGAACACTGTAAAAGTTTTACCTTTGAGAATTGAAATTCTATGCTTGTTGAAATCTCTAATTCTTAGTCTCCTTCTCCAATTAGTATACTAACTCTATATCTTATACTTGATAGAAACTCAGCAATTAATTTTGAGAATAGAGGAGCTTTATTTATAGAAACTTCATTACACAGACAATGCAATAACCCATCAATTCAAACTAATGGAAAGAAGAAGAATCCAATGTGCAAGGAGGAGTTGGTAAGGGTGGTTGATTTTTACTGTTAGAGCAACTCCCCTTCTCATTATTAGCTATGGTTGCTGAGAATTGCCAATGAAGGAGAATAGGTTTAGGCCACTCATGGCTATACACGTGAATGAGGAAAGGCCACTTAATTTGGGACAAGCTCTCAATCTCAGCAACTTGCAAGTAGTAAATGAAACAATATCATATATTATAAACTTATATATATGTATACACATAACATACTTAGGTTTATTTCATTTTAGACAATACAAGTCACACTTTAATAACTTAATATTGCTATATTAATATAAGTTATGGGCACACACACACATACACACACACACACACACACACACACACACACATATATATATATATATATATATATATATATATATATACACACATATATGTACATACCCACATATAGGAAGTATACTTATATTTTAAATATACACTAATATAAAATCTTATATCCCATGTACATTGGGCTAGTCCAAATAATATTTTAATTGGACTAAATATAGTATAGTCAGGTATTCTTAACCGATCATTGTCCATAAGATTTATTATCCCAAATACACCCAAATATTATAATGATAATTAATAACAATTATTTATTAACTCACCATTTAATAATTATAGTTAAACCTCCAATTGATTTAACTCTACTATTTATGCTACATAAAGCATAATTTATAAGCTTAGAAATTAATAGGTCTCAAGCTAAACACAATAATCTCACCAACTAATATTACATTTTATAATATGGTCATAAAGTATTATCATTACAATACTTACTTATAAGTTCTTAGAACATATATACTTACTAATAGCAATTAATTCTCATAATAACATTAATCAAATCTGTTTAATTATTCCTTCATTAATTTATTTAATGAATTATTCATTCTACCACTTTGTCACACTAGACATATTTCACAAGCTCAATATTAAGCTCATTATCACTTCCACCACACTTTAATATTCCTTTAATATAAAGTTTGTGTGACACATGCACTTTAATACTAGGTTATTTAGCTACCTTAAATAATTATATACTTATAATATGTATAACCTTTATGCTTAGGATAATTAATATTTACTCTATTAATTATTTAAATTATAAAATCTATGATAAGATAATAACTTAAGTTATTTAATACATTTAAATAACTTAGTTTTCTTTTATAGCTTTAACCCTCTTGGAAATACATAAGATATAATTACTATTATGTATTCCTTCATAACATGATATAAAATATTTTTATTATATTTTCTTCAATAGAGACATTAATCAAATAAAACGATTTAATAATTTTCTCAAGATATTATTTTAAAATAATATTCACGTCTCACTAAAGTAATTACATGTACGACACATGTACAAATATTATATATATAGAAAATAAATAATAAGTTTATTTTCTATCAATTTATTTACATATAGCAAATATGTTTTAATATATTTACCATATTACTTATTCTTACATATTACCCCATACAAAGACATATAAGGTAATATTATTATTATTTAAAATGACATTCTCCCTTTTATTAAAATAATTCAATATTAGAAAATATTTTAATATCCTTTATTAGAAATATATAATAATTATTTCTCTTTCCTTTCTATAAATTGTCCCCAAAATAATTTCTTTAATATATACATTTAACCATATCTCAAATATTAATTAATTCTCTAATCAATATTTATTTAAAGATATATTGGTTTAACAACGTATATATATATATATATATATATATATATATATATATATATATATATTATTAACGTCGTTCGCACATTCTTATATTACCATACTAAGTAATATATATAAGGGCACTTACTATAATTACATACTCCATACATGTATTAACTCACTATTTACTTGAGTGATCTTAAACCCCTTACTATATCACCATAGTTAATTAAGGCTTTAATATTCAAATTATATTATTTCATAATATAATTTCCAATTTAATTTAACCAATATTTATACTTATTAGTTAATTCTCTTAACTAATTCATGCTTTACTACCTCAATCCATCCATGGATAGCTTAAGCACTAATAATAACCTATATTTCATCATACTAGTTACTAGTATACATACATAAGAAGTTGGCGATTATTCATTAAAGGTGTTTAATGTCACCAACTTACTATGCTAGAATAATTTTATAAATTATTTAATATGGATAGATAAATTTTATCTATCTCCTTTACTCCAAATAAATCGCCTCCTCAATAACTAACAAATATATAATAATAATATACTTATTAAACACAAAATCACATATTGCATAGTTCATATTACCCTATGCAACGCAATACCACATGCTCATAACACATTTATATATTCTCATTTGAACCCAACACATTCCTTAAGAATTTTATTTATTAATTTCTTATTTTAATAATTTCTGAAAATTTGGGTTCTTACATCCCTATAAGGATTTCGTCCTCGGAATCATCGAAACCTTCCCTACTCGGTACGATTCCGAACATTACATATTCTTTTGAATAATTTTATCCATTCTCTTTTCGGAAGTTTTTTTATTATAACTTGTTCAACTTCATTCTTCCACTTTCTCATTTCTAAGGAACGTTCTACTTACTACATTCATCCTTCAGAAGAATAAGAATCTTCCATGATTTTTTAATAATCGAAAAGTAGTATGAATAACTCAGATTTCAAATTATGCTGAGGGGTCACAAGACCATGAACTCTTCTCTAGGTTTACTAATGCTTCAACAAAATCCTTCACACTGCAAACCAGAGTGTTTATCAATCACAAAGACTGAAAACACCCTTCATGCGTACACTAGGTGGCCGTCTTATTGTACCACTACGTTGAGTCACAACGTAGTGTTTTGTAACGACTATATGCGTTACGTTCGAAACTATTGTCTCCGAAAATATGTCCCCTTTATAGGGTTATTCACCTCAGCTTTTTAACATCTAAATCCGCACCAGAGCAATCTGGTTTGGCATAAATACACAAGAATGCTTGAATTTCATAATTATTTTTTAACAGTCATCTAGCCGAATCAAATAGCTTAGACTCTTATCAACAATCCGGACATCAATTGAATCTAATCCACTTAATTGATCTTTTTTATAGTTAAAACGAAAACCAAAAATCCTTTTATGACATCATAATACCGTACCACCTCAGTCGTACATTGAAGATTCCGTCATTTTATGACTTTGTCCTACTACATCATACCATAATGGACAGACGATCTTACGATCGCTCCGGACACTAGGTTCAATTGCATTAACGACTCCATGGTTTACCATTCTACACCATATCAAATGATGCATATGGTCAAAAATACATTTTGAAAGATTTTCAAATCATTTTTGTCTTAGCCGAAATAAATAGCATAGACATACGAATAACGGTATCGTTTTTAAAACTCATTGGTTCAGTATCTGACCCAATGTTTTCTCAAGAAAATAGAAGTGCAAACACTAGCACGAAGTCAATAAATTTTGAAAATCTAGCGTAGCTAGAAGATTTAGAAAAATCCAAATTTCTCCATCAACTTCAATCTCTTACTCCATTAATGCTCACTATACCAAAACTCTTAATTCTGGATATAATATATCTATTCCCAGTATAGTTCATCGAACGTACCACACCATGGAAGTTCAGGAACATACCATAATATTAAGATTTTAGGAACTTGTCCTAGCAATACGTAGTTCAAAAACCAATCAGGGACTGTCCATACGCTTAGGGGCTCAAAATATTTATATGATTATGAGTCACAAACTTATCATAGGCATGAGTCTTAAGAACTCGCACCTAATCTTAATATTATCTAATTTAATTTTAGAAACCTCTATCTATCAGAATAAACATGAGAAAAGAATCACCTTTTTGCCATATATATAACGATAGCGCGACACCAACATTCCAACAATTATCAATGTGATGCACTCAGCGCAAGCACAAAACCTCCGCCCACACAAAGGTTTGTACAACTAAGCCGTCACATGAGTCCTTAATGGAAATCCAACACTTAACTCTATCTTACTCTTAACTTGTTCTTTACTTATTATGAATTTTCTATATTTCATCATATACAACTCCTCATGAGTTCATCTCGTGCCATTTCATAGTACCTTCTCCTATAGCATCAAGCTATAGACACTTAGTCGTTACAGACTATTTATCATTTCATAGCTCAATCCGATCACGTCGTGATCATCGATTTATCTTAGGGTTCTTTCCTATTATCAACTAAACTCCATCTGAGTTCATTCTTATTATCTTTGTCATATTCATCTTATAGACATCGTCTTAACATTTTTATTACCGAAGTTAGGTAACTCCTGATTCTCATTCTCTAGATACTTCAAGATTCTTCTTTGAATCTTCGCTTATATATATTTTAAATCTTTTCTTTTCCTCTCTCAGGTTATAGTCTAAGGTACTCTTACCTAAGGTTTATAACCTATAACTTTGATACCAACCTGTGACGCCCCCAAATCCGGGTCCCTTCAAACCTCGTATCTGGTTCGCCACGATACTACTATCGTCAAACTATTACATCTTTTATTCATAACTTAATGAATATAACTTCGCTTTATTACAAATTTAGAATATAAATTCATTTCGTTTCCAGGATCTGTATAATGACCCCAAACTTTAATAAGTATAAAATCTTGGTCATTTACCATTCCTGTCTTTACATCATAATCGATGTTATAAAAATGCGAAATAATTTAAACTTTTCTATATCCTTTGAATAAAATCTTTTTATTGATTTCATAACTTTGAATCAATTACATATCCTTGAATCAACTTATGTTATGATTCACTCTATTCGAATTACTGTATAAACTTTTACATCTCAATTTGATATCCTCTATGTATTAACTAATACATCTTTACAACTTAACATGTATTAAACATCGTAAACGATTATCATGTACATCTCCTAGAACCTAAACATGGTTCAAGAGCATAACTTTAACTAAGTAATAATCTTCTTGTGATACTACAGAACTCTATCAACACGTAACTTTACCGTAAGTCCTTAACCTGCAAAAATGGTTATTTGCAAGAGTGAGCTCGACAGCTCAGCAATTCTAACAGTTTTCATACATTACATAGCATATAATATCATGGTCAGTTCATGCATTCATAATCATTTAAATTTACTACGCATGTTACTTCTCATATAACAGGCATAGAGATTAACTTTACAAGTATATCATCAAAGATCAACTTTCAATCTCAAACATATCTCATATACATTTCATATATAAGTCAATATCGTCATAGCATAATACCATTCAACTAACAGTTATCGCATTCATATAACAAATAGGAACTGAAAGACTTGCCTGATTCATAGTTTATCAACTACGACTTAACTGCTTAAAGCTTATTTGCATTGCGTGTATTCCTACACAGTTTTATAATCATGGATTCATACCCATCAGTTATACATTCATATATAATAAGTATTACATTGCTTTCTAAGTAGGTTTGTAAAACCTTCATTTCACTTTCTTATCTTACTCTTGGAATAGCTAGGTATATATAGGTATACCTTAACCACCTACACTTGACATCAACATTCATATACATTTATCATACACTTGACTAACTATATGTTTAACACATATTTAAAACTCATAGATACATGATCCATATTAATCTTACGTTTCTCAAACCTTAACGGAATTATAAATTCTGGGTTATATATCACCATTACATCAATGAACAACTCAAGGCATCATTTAGACCCTGTTTTATAGCTCAGGATAATAATGCAAGCATACTACCATATTTAGATCACTTTTAAAACAGTCAGGCAAACTTGCCCTGTGGCGCAGCTGCGCTAAAATTAGCCTTGGGATGGGCGCAGCTGCGCCCTTCCCTGATCAGTCCAGAATTGGCTTTTTGGTTTTTGGTTCTACTTGGGTCTTCTAGCATGCATAGTGTTGGGTTTGCTAGAAACATAAGCATGCAATTAAATTACATAAACTCAGCGGAAGGGATGAAAAATTAGTTTTTAAAATTTTCTTACAAACCCTTAACCATGATCTTTCTCGTGCATCAATTATCAGTCAATACATAGAAGGAGATGATGGAATTATACCTTTGATGATCCAATCTTCCTCAGGTACAAGTTCTATTCCTTTAATTCCTTTGATTCCTCTGTAGTGGCTCCTTCCCTTGATCAATGTCAGCCACCCAAATGTTTGGCTTCTAACGGTGATCCACCAAGGAAGATGAAGAACTCAGGAAGATGGGTTATTGGCTTAACCTTCGTTTCTATCTCTATAGAATATGTGTACTCCCAACCTTTGGAAAAATTCACGTACCATATTTCTGATATAAAACTCTCTTATATAGATGTTAGGTTAACCCTCCTAACCCAATTAGAATAGGGTTTTATTAATTAATTAATTAAACACTTTTAATTAATTTATATCCTAATCTTATTAGGATTGAGAGAGAGTACTGATATTATATTAATTCCTAAACTCCTTTAGAATTAAAATAATAATAATATTAATAAGACTCCTCTTATTAATTTATATTTAATATTTCTAAAATATTAAATAATAAATATTAAGCTATTTAATTTATTCTATCACCATAGATTAAATTAATTACACTTAATGCATTATTACTATCATGCCATTTTCTTCTTAAATAATTTTTCTTCCTTTTATGGTGTGACCCTTTAGGTTCTCCATATTAAATCGGTTGTGAATAAATCAATTAGAACAATTTTAATCTTATTTAAATAAATAAATTAAACTATTAATCTATTTAAATAAATAACATTTATTCTACAATAGGGATAAGCCTCCCTAGCGATCAACGACTTTCTAGATAATATAGATTTTAACATTAATCATAAAAGAACCTGTGAGTTAATAGTTACCGTACAATTCAATCCTTCCACCATACAATGTCCCAATTAAATATAAGACATGGATTTACTATCAAGTCTTAATTTATTTAATCATATGTATTTCGATTAGAAAATGCACAACTCCAAATAATGCAAATTAGAAACCTCTTTCTAATTTCATTCCACCTTGGCTAAGAATTCCTAGGTTGTCATTTAACGAATTACATAGGACATATCTCCTCTTTTACTAGAGGTGGTAGATTCTTTATTGATCATTCATTATCTCCATATGTAACTCATTATACCCAAGCATACCCTATATATGCCTTAAAAGGCCTTAAGGAATTAGTCAAAGTATAATTTGTTACATACAAGATACTATGATGATCTCAAGTCTAAGGATCACTTGTACCACTATCACATTAGGAATTCCTATTGACATGCGAGTAAAACTCCATTAGGTATTCCATAACGAGTCACGTTCAGTGAACTTATTCTCCAATAAGCACCTACATACTTGCTTTAATATCTCCACACATATGACCATAAGATCAGTCATCCTCATCCAATGAGCAAGCAACATATGTACCAATCTATCTGAATTTACTAATCCCCAATTTAGTAATCCGACAATTGGGAACTATTTTAGTTTTTAAGCTTTCTAAAATTTAGATCTCATTAGCACGATCTCATCATGATTCTAAAAGCATTAATTAAAACTATAGGTTATTTACATATTATAAAAACAGCACCATGTAGATAATTAAATGCCTTAAATTAATATTTTATTAATAAATAAATAAGATTGTTTACAAAGT